>PXOB01000008.1:223077-260355 GCA_003012115.1 Trichothecium sympodiale | reverse complement strand
AAAAAAAAAAAAAAACACAAACCCGCTAGAGACATGAACAAATTCCCTGCTAGTTCATCTATCTTCAACAATTCGTTACATGTGCTAGGCAAGGGGAAGCCTTGGTTGGTTTAACCGCGGGAGGGCGTTGTTGTTACCCCGAAGCCATTTCGTTGGCAACACCAACGTTAATCATCTGCCAAAACGCTTTGCCAAGGAGGGGGGGGACGGGGGTGTTAAGCTAAATATTGCTTAGCGCTTTCCGGGTTCTCCATTTCTCGGCAGCCAACAATCCGGAGAAGGGGGTTAGTCCTAATTTAGAAAGAAAGAAAGTCCCCATATAATAATTTACACAAGGAACCAATTCGGCCCGTACTTGTAAAAATGCCTTCATTTCTTTCTTTCTTTCTTTCGTTGCCGCAGCGGCTTGCTGCTACGCCGTTGCTCAAGGCACGACTGCTTACGCGTTGCTCGAGGTATAGAAATACATACATAGGTCCTCATATTAATTTAGTAGGGAACCCGTTCTGAATTAAGAACTAACCCTTTTATCCGGATTATGAAATCGCTTGTCCGGATTGACGGCTGCCGGCAGATATAGCCTTGTTGAACTTGTTTGCTCATACGCCCCCCCCCCCAACAGGCTTGGGTTCCGATAATAACCCCAAGAACACACAGCGCCACCCCCCTCCCCTCCCCAGGGCTGGAACCACCAACCAACCCCTTTCCCATATTGCTTCATCGCGTCATCACCCCGTTTCCCTCATCGTTCATTATCACAGGGCTTCGATGAAAAACGTCCCGTATGTGAGGCCTCTTTAAGGGGAGGGGGGCCGTGATTGATAGAGTAATGTCCATTTGGATGATTTTTTTAAAAAAAAAAAATCCGTCGCTTTAGATATGAACTTTCCCGGTCCTGTAATTAAAGCGCCGTTGTCAAACACACAAGAGAGAGGGGGGGGCACTTGTCTGGGGTGACACAAAGAAAGGGCTCGATGCTGACTGACTGTTGGTTGTGTGTCCCGTGTGACTTCTGCACCCCCGGTATTGCTTCTGCTAGTTTGCAACTTTAACTGTATGATGCATTGTAACCTTGTAGGTATGTCACCGTCGGCCCCCCGCCCAACCAACGAAACACACACAATCTCCAATGTTCTACCCCGCAGGGTATCTTCTCGTGCGGGGCTCATGTCTAGACGCAATTTTTCCACATAAAGCTAAACTGAATATAGAAGCGATCTGCACCTTATATCTACAGCAAAAGTTGTCGGTCGCTATTAGTTCGCCGTCATCAGGTACACTACTAGTTTAATTTTCAAGGGTTCAATAGGTTTAAAATTGAAGCTATCCATAAGGCCGGCTACCGCTGGAAGTAATACGCCTGAGTAATACACCCTGCTGATGCGGCTGCCGCTACGGCTGCCGGCCCGCGCCCCTCTCCTGCCTTCCAAGGGGCGGATGGGAATCCGTCACCTGCTATTGGGTATGCATTAGGTGGGAGAGAGGGTTGTATGTACTCCGCTCCATACTTGTACTGCATAGGCTGGGTCGAGATATGGTATATAGCCGGTAACGGCTGCGTTGACAAGGAAATTGAGGGCACGACGACGAAGGGGGCTGACGGTGGCGGCGACCGTTGAGGCATATAATAGCATATAATATACCTGCTGTGACGGCGGTAGCTATTGCGGCAGCTGTTGAGAACAGGTGTTGAGGCAGCGGTAGCCATTGTGAATGCCATGATCATTGATTGAGGTGACTAATGATACGACTAATAGCGCGACGACCGACCGAAGCTTCTCCTATACTCGGTACGTGTTGGTCCAAGGTGTAGATCGCTTCTATATTTAGTTTAGCTTCATGTGGAAAGTTGCCAATCTTTTGGGGAATATCTGCACTTTCGGCAATTTGTCCCTGCGTCTCAGACACGGCCAAAGATAGCTTCAAAGTTGTCGCTTTGTACGGAGTATGCAGGTGGCGTGTATGCAGGTGGCGTGAGTCTTGGAATGTGCCAAACTTTACTGCAGGCCAGTGGCATACAATACATCTTGCAATGCGGCCGACTATTGCTCCCATTTCTCGACCAAGGTTGTGCCAAGCACTGTCTCTGAGGCACAGTACTTGGGCTCCACGAACGCTTGACTTGCCGGGTGGTAGCCAACTCACCTGGCCTCCATCTGTAGTATCACCGTCCGGTTTTGACACCTCCCGTTGAAGAAGGCTTGATCGTTCCATTAGTCTTGTCTCCGCAATTAGCTCAGAACAATGTGTGGTTACCAGTAAAGCGTCTCAGGGACCAGTAATGCGTCTCAGGGGAGGCCACCTAACGTAATTCTACCCCCCGCTCGTCCCAGAGCTTGCGTCTCTCGTAGCTCTCACTGTATATACTTACATATATATGTAGCATGGCTCTCCCCATCGGTAAGTCTTTGCTTTAGCAGTACTCGACTCAGTCTACTTAAATCGATCTTGTGTCTTGCCCGTACATCACCTCATCTTATACCCCTCGCCTCTCCCCCATTCTTTCTTAATACAAACACGCCACGTACAGCAAGTATGGCAGGTCCAAATGGAACTCGACCTGCTGAGGTCAATGTCACCGCCGCTACTGATGCTGCGGCTGTCCCCACTCTCATCAAGGAGCTGTCCACCCTAGGTGAGGGCTTCAGCGCCGCCTCCGATGAGAACACACGTCTGGCCCTGTTGCTCAAGGCCAGAACATTGTTCAAGGCTCTCGAGACACCTCGCGAGACCATGATCCGTCATATCTGGGCTCAGCCTGCTGCCACGTGCGCCCTCACTGTTGGTGTTGATCGTGGTATCTGGTCCTATCTGGATGAGCACGATGGTCCCTTTAAGGCTACTGAGGTGGCCAAGGCCAAGGGCGTTGATCCTCCAATGCTGTGTAGGTGACTTGTGTTGGTGGAAACGAAAACATGCTAACATCTACCCTGACAGCTCGCCTGATGAAGCATCTTGCTGCCATGGGTTACCTGCGCGAGGTTGCCTCGGACACTTATGAGCGAACCAACTTCACCAAGGCCATGGCCGTACCCATCATCGGACATGGATACCCATGCATGTAAGTCACCCCGATAACCCGAAATCGGTACGTTTCATTGTTGACGGGGCGTAGGACGGGAGGTTGCCACGCGGCTCTCAATAAATTCCATGAATGGGCCAATAAGAATGACTGGAAGACGCCCAACAGCGTCTCTGACGGCCCTTACCAGTATGCCTTCCAAACCGAGAACAACTTTTTTCAACATTTGCAAGCCCACCCTCCTTATGGCGAGCAATTCAACTTCCATATGGGCGGGTACCACCAAGGACGGCCATCTTGGATGGACAAGGGCTTCTACCCCGTCAAGGAAAGCCTTGTTGAAGGCTTCGATAACTCTGAAGGGTCAGCATTCCTTGTCGACATCGGTGGCTCCGTTGGTCACGATCTTGAGGAACTTCACAGCAAGCATCCCGATCTCCCTGGCCGTCTGATTCTCGAGGACCTCCCAATTGTCATTGGGCAGATTGAGAAGCTAGACAAGCGTATTGAAACTGTGCCATATGACTTTTACACTGAGCAGCCTGTGAAGGGTAAGTGCTTGCAACACCTCACTCGTCTTGAAAACAGTTACTGATTGGTACGCAGGCGCTCGCGCATACTTTATGCACTCTGTGCTGCACGACTGGCCCAATGACGTGTGCCTCAAGATCCTTGGAAACATCAAGGATGCCATGAAGCCCGGTTACAGCAAGCTTCTCATCAACGAGAATGTGATTCCGGACACCGGTGCCCACTGGGAGACAACCGGTCTTGACATTATGATGCTGACGCTGCTGAGCTCGTTGGAGAGAACGCGTGAAAACTGGCAAGATTTGCTGAGCCAGGCCGGTCTCAAGATTACCAATATTTACAGCGCGAGGGAGGGTACCGAGAGCCTGATTGAGTGTGAGCTTGCCTGAGCGGGCGAGAGCGCATTGCGTCCTGGCGATGGTTTTTTTTTTTTTTTTGGCTTTTGCCTCTTGTGTGTGAGCGTGAGCGTGCATGGTATGAAATTAGAAGAAATTGGGTTGCGAAGAAAAGGGAGAAGTAGGATCCTACCCTAAGGAACACAGAAGCCGAGTTCAGTTTGGGAAAGTGCGATCAAGATTTTACGATCCTTCCCTCTTGGTTGATTCAGTCACATGACGACTTAAAATAATTGAAAAACAAAGGTGATCTGAAGCCACGTTTATATTCAAATGTGGCAGTCTTGAAGACCTCTCTTGAATGTGTTGCTGCATGGGTGTTGTGAATTCGTGTGGTGCTATTTTATCTACGTGGGTTGAGACATGATAAACCTACCGGTAGTATTCTAAGCTAGATATTGTCTATTGTCATATTCCTCGTGTGAAGCCTCTTATTGTATATTATGATTCAGTTAAAAGGGCTCCTCATTGATACTTTTTTGCATCTCTTAGTGCAAGTGGTAAGTCGTCCGAGGCGGGCCGCTCTTGCTGCGCAGCACTTGCTCCGTGACCTTTCCCTTCATGAGGTAATCGTCATTGATGTAACACTGACCGATAAACACGTGATGCTGGCCCTTGGCTCTGATGACAAACGGCATTCGTCCACCAAACAGGACCACGACCTCGTCGCCTTCCCGCATGGCGCCCGGGCCCAGCCCCAACCTACCGTCCTGCGTGATGAAGACGCGCCGGTTGTTGGCGTACAACCTCACCCCGCCAAGGAACCTGGCGGAATCGGCATCGGGCCGATAAGTGCTGCTGGGCTGGCCTCTGTCGCGGTGCTCCGCGTGGCTCTGGACAAAGACGCGGGCGCGTCTGCCGCCATCCGCGGCCGTGGTCGTGAACTGCTCCTTGAAGTCGTCGGGCATGCCCATGTCCACGCCCGAGAAGGACGCGTCGTTGACCATGCCAATGCCGTCGCCAAACGGGTGCGCGGAAAGAGTCTTGCAGAAGGCGTGGTCCAGCGCCGTGGTGCCGTCCCTGTAGACGTGCTGCGGCCGCGGGACCATGGGGAAGGGGAACAGCTGCGACCAGGATTGCTCCATCGTGAAAATCGTGTGCTCGTCCGAGGGCGTGGGGAAGCGCATGTCGCTCGACGCCGTCCTCACTACGTCGACGTGGAAGCCATCGATGGAGAGGACGCGGGGACGCTGGCACGTCGACTGGAGGCGGTTGTCGTGCACTTTTGCAAAGTACCGGTAGTGGCCGTCACAGAAGCCAGTCAGGAAGTAACCCTGCATTATCTGCAGCGTCTTGGGCTCGAACCACCTCGGCACCCAGGAGGGGTACTCGGTCACGTCCTCGGGGTCGCCTTGGTGCATCACGTGGTTCAGCACGTCGAGCACCCGCGGGGACTTGCGCAACATGAAGCGAGTCACGTCCATGTACACTGCCGCCGCGGGCTTGCGGTAGTTTGGCCTCAGGGCGAGTGGACGCCCGACGTCGAGGTCCGAGTGCAGGCTGTTGACGCCCTCGAAGAGCTTGGTGAGCCCCCATCGCATAGCTTTCAACGCCCTCCCGTCGTCGTTGCCCATGACTCGTGTCGACGCCAGCACCGGGTTGAGCCCCTCGTCCGAGACGCCCTGCAGCGCAAAGATCTTGTCGCGCACGTCTGTGGCCTGGAACGCCCGCGTCATGTCGAGAAGGTTCAGCAGGTCGCCCAGGGAGCTGGGGGCGTCGGCCTGGAACGACGGATTCTTTTGCCGGGCGTCCCAGATGCGCCACCACAGGAAGAAGACGGTGTTTTGCCTGGTTTCCTGGCGGAGGGTGGCGAGTGCGAATACCGTGCCAGCGAGGTCGTCAAACGACATCTCCAGCTCCTCGCACTTGAGGACCGCGCGGTGACATGCCGTTACCTCCTGGATGCACCAGCACCGTGTAAAGTACGGCCGGTCCCACAGCTCGCAGAGCTTCTCGATCGAGTCAGGTGGCATATCGACGAGACATTCCTCCCACAGCCTCTCCATGGCTTCGACGTCCCTCGGCTGCCCGGACCGCTTGAGCTCCTCGCCGCGCTGCCGGATCAAGCTCAGCCGTCGCGCCGTCTCAAACGCCGTCTCGACGCCGGGGAACCTACTGCCGACCCAGACTATGACGCGCGCGCAGTGCCGGTACACCTGCCGCATGTACTGAACCTGGCGCGTGCGCTCGTCGACGTCCCCCTGGTTGATGCACAGCGCGTCGATCCACAGCCGGCGATGCTGCGTCGGAAGCCGCAGGTGCGTCAGCGCGGCCGCGAGGTTGGGCCGTATGGGCATCGCCACGGCCGCGGCCCGCCGCCCTTGCATCCAGAGGTAGTCGCTCGGCGCGTCGGTGCCCCAAGTGTACGAGAGGGCCTCGTAGGGCTGCATCTCGGGCCCGAGGGCGGCCAGCTCGAGGCTGGCGGCTAGCGGTTCCTCGCCCTGGCCCGGCGCAAGCCAGAGGATGCGCGTGTACCATTGTGTTTTGCCCGTTTCGCTGACGGGCGGGAGTGGCTCGTAGATGTATTCGTCGTTGCTCATGATTGGATCGACAATTTACATTTTCGGCATGTGGGCGGCCGTCGCCTTTTTGAACGTGAATAGAGTGAGGGGAAATTGGGGGAGCTGAAGGAAACTATCCCCATGTTGGCAAAAGGATCCGCTTCAGCTGAACTTGCCCGTCAACTGCATGTCAGGTGTGCATGCATTTAGAGCATGATTTACTTAAAGCATGATTGGCTGCATATCGTAAAGGGGGGTCCAAGGCTGACCACGAGGCAGACACTTATCTTCCATCAATATTACTATTCTTCTCAGAAGAGATAGACAAACCGTTCACAAGCTATCAAAGATATTCCCGTGGCCTTCGAGTGCTGTCCTGTCCTACACTTTGACGTGTTTTGTATAAAGCTGTGTTTGGCATGAGTGATATGGTTTCATCGACGTCGTTGGACGGAACTAATTTCTTAACACAATAAGGGGAAATTGCCATCTAGCTATATGTGAACGACGACGTCAAAACAAGGTCGGAAGAGTGATATTAGCCTATACGTCACGCTGTCAGGCTTATATCCAGATTCGATTCCTTTTTCTTGTATCGACCTTTTCAACTTTTCTCTCCCGCCGAGGCGAGGAGGAACCGTGTTTTCCACATGTGCTGTGCCCCCCTTTTCATCGCCTCCAGGATCCCCCTATTTTCCCATGTTTGGGAAGATCTGTCTTTTTTGGTTCGATGCGTCTCGGTTCCCCATCTGGCGGGATGATTTCTGCTTTGGAGATGCTGCTGTTGCTGCTGCTGCTGCTCATGAGATGGTTGGCAATGTCGGTGCCAGAATCCTGATAACCTGTGCAAAATTAAGTAAATAAATAAAAAAGCAAATGGAAGAAAATATATAGAAAAAGGTTACGAAAGAAATAAAAAGGATGAAATGGAATATAGAAAGAAAAGGGTATCGACAATAAGTAAAGAGAAAATGAAGATGCCAAGGTTGTCAGATCATATTCTCGTGCTCCTCCCCATCAGCTTGAACCTCGTCTCTATAAAAATACCTCGAGAGAAACCTAATATATTCCACTTCCAATGAGTTCAGGCATGCAGCAAGACCATTTAAGCAAGTTGCCACTTCCCCTACTTTATCTAGGTGATTTCGACGAGGCCATTGATCCACGACTTAATATCCGTTCCATCATTCCCCCTTACTTACTTATGATTGTCCACGTGAAAAAAAGAAGGGCCTAGAGGTTTTCCCCATTGCATCTTCAGATTTCTTGTTTTAAAAGTTCACATTGATCCCCGTACAAACCCGCTCTGACTGGTTTAGATATAGACCCCTCGATTGACAAGGTCAAATCTTCCCTCGGAGTCTGACAATGTCGAATTTGGGGTAGGACTAACTGTGTGGATGACAGGGGAATAGTAAGAATGGCATATAGCAAAGCGTACGACGGAGCACAAAATTCAAACTCATTCCCACCTACTCCTTTGTGATGCCTTGGATTGGACACCTGTGCCACCAAGGACGACGGTCACGCCTCTCGATACTGCCAAATCTCGACAAGTCTCACCCCTGAAATTGTGGCTCGCAGATGCAAACAATGGTAAATCATAACTTTATCAATTCCGTATGTATGTGCCATCCATCACAGAAGCCTTGTTGTACCCGTCGCTTATAATGCAAAATTCCAAAAAACGCCCAAACGTAATGCACCGCCAATGCTCGCCTTCAAACCTCTCATACACTCATTTACAGCTCATCACGGGCCACGGCATTAATGTCCGGGGTCACAAACTTCCAAGTTCTATCCTGCACGGGCATGCCCAGCCAAAATTGAATCATCCTGATTGTCTCGCTGGATATAATCTTCCATCTGCACACACCTCGTCAGCACTGCTTCGACTCCATAGGTTCCACGTTGGGTACTTACATCGTCTTGGGGAATCCAACCCAGCTCTTCAGGATAAACTTGACTACCTTCGTGAGAAGGACCAGCTCGTCCTTGAACTGCTCGACAGCGCTCATATCCCTCTTTCTCTTGCGAGCCTCCTCGCTCTCTGTGATTATCTGCTTCATCTCCTGCACTGTCTCTGGAGCCGGGACGGCCATGGGTTTGGCCTCCTCCGAGGCAATACGGGATGCTTCCTCATTGGCAATCAGGGCGTTAAACTTGCCAATGATGTTGAGCGACTCGCTGACGCGCGCGTACGTGTTGAATAAAGCGACAAGCTCAGTCCGCTTAAGAGGGGGAATATCCTCCGAGTTATTGTCTAGCTCAAACAAAACCTTAAGCGCAGTCCCGTACCCGGCGGTCTGAATCTTTCCCCACAGACGGCACTTGTCACAACCAACACAGTCCATCAGCCGGCTCACGTTGCGGAATCGGTTGCGGAAGTCCTCCTTTAGAGAAGGCCCTTCGCCATTGACAAACATTAGACTTTCATCGAAAAGCGGAGGAGCTTCAGCTGCCCGTTTGGTAACCTCGAGCACCTTGGCCCGCGTGGCCGCGTCTTCTTCCGGATCGTTGGTGCAAAAGGTATAATTGCCAGACATAAGATACGGCCCCAACTTGGCGACGGCACGGGTAACAAGCGCATAGTTAAAGTACAGGTTACTGATGCGGTCCGGGTGCTGCTGTAGACGGGAAATATAACATTGAACATTCGGCTGCCACTGGCCGGTGGTCTGGTTGAGGAAGTCCCAGCAAAGGTGAGCGCTGATACTTGCGTGCATGCCCGACATGACGCGATAGAAGACCCTCTTCTCGAGGCACTGCTCGTCGAGCTCGAAAGTAGCAGGGGCCGTCGCTGCAGCAAAGGGTTCGTCGGGATTTTGCAGCCGCTGCTCTTGGCGGGCGGCACCCTCAAGAATCTGCCTGAAGTCCTGCTCCGCAGGTCCGAGAGGGGATGAGAAGCCAAGGTTAGCCGATTCCGGGAACGAGCTCTTCTGGAAACAGTTCTCGCGGTATATGGCATTCCATAGATGGTGGGCACCATGCCCTCCATAGCCAGTGAACCGCTCCGGGTTGCGAAGGAGACTGACATAGTCGCCCTTGGAAGTGGCGCTTTCGTCTTCCGGCACACAGTAATCCCTCTCGTCGCACTCGTCGTCGTACTCGACCACGCAGCTCTCGCCCACGCCCTCACCCAGTTTCCCCTGCAGCGGCCTCTCGGGGTTCTCCTTCTGTGCCGACTTGCCTGGGTGCTTAGCCAGCGGGCCAACAAGCTTGGACAGCTCACTCGCGCGCCAGACCTCTGGGACGTCTGCTTCGTTATCGAGCGTCTCAACGGCACAGCCTATGTTACCGCACACGCCCCCATCGTCATCCCAAAACGGACAGGCCTTGTTAAAGAGATTAAGTCGGTAGTGGGAGAAGAAGTCGGTCGTCCTCGTGAGGTCGTCAACGGCGGGCTTCACCCGGGCATTGAGGCGATCTAGTGTGGCGTACGAGGCGCAAGCATCTTCCACGATGCTTTTCGGGGAGATCTATAGTAATCCTCAGTCAGCAACAGGTAGCGGACAAGCGCGGGACGGGCCTTGAAGTCTTACGGCGCATTCGCTACCCGCAGATACTGGACTCCATAATAGAACGACGGATAGGTAGAACAGCCTAGTGGCCGCGAGCATGACGAATGATGATTGACCCCAGATGGTAGACTCGCGGGAGGCTGCTGATGTTTTCCAGAATTCAAAGGCGGCAATGGCTTCCAGTGGTGGGGGGCATGTAAGCTTGGGCAACAAGGGAAAAAAGTGTATGACGGGCGTTTAAACAGAGGATGACGCAAATATACACTATATATATACAGTGTCGCCAAAGAGTGCGCAAAATTGATGGAAAGGTCTGGTTCAAGAAAAAAAAAAGAGAAATGATTTCTAGGTGCAGTGATGAAGAAAGGAAAGATGCCACGCTGTATGTATTCTCGGAAGGGTAGGAGCTTTCCGTTTCGCAATGCCACAATACTAAATGCCAGTCAACCTGAAAAAAAAGTGGCCAGATTCCAGGTCGGAAGTTCAGGGTAGTGGTCCGATTCCAATTTTGGCAAGGTGGCCTCTCGAATCTCCGTCGATCAGACTTTGCGAGCTTCCAGATGGTTTCTAGCAAAGTGCTGACGGCAATTGGAGATTGGTCAGCAGCAAGTCCGTCATGCGCAAGTTGTACTTTAGGTGGATGTCTCCTAAATAGGATCGATGCGACACGAGGCTCAGAAACCTGTGATTTAATTTTAGCTTTATTCCGTATTGCCTTTTCTTCTTCTTGTATGAAAAAACAGACGTGGTTCGATCATCGCATCAGCACGATAGAACAGCAGGTAACGAGGATTTATATTCTCATTCCCGTCAGTCGCATCGAGAGGCGCATTTCGCATTACACACACTCTCTCTACATTGTCTGTCACACATGCAACCGCTTTATTCAAGCACAGAAACGGAAAGATCTCATCTATTGTCAATGTCTCGAACCACATTGCGGGGTTTGTCCCTCCGCTACCATTTCTAGCCATATCCTTGGCAGCCTCAATTCCAACGCAAGGGAGCTCTCCGTCCATACCAAACCAAGTCTAACCCAGGCATTCCCTTAACCCGCCCTCACGACAAGCACATGCATCAAAGACATCTATGGTGGCTCCAGAAATGACCTTTATTTCCTTCTAACTAAGCTTGCCATGTCAATTATCCTGCGCAATCCCAAATCCCAACTCCCAACAGAATTTAGCCCAACATCTATTGACTTTCGCTCAGGTCTCGCGTCTCGGTAAGGTCTAGTCTTGCTCCGGCGCATGAGCCAACATCGATAAAAGGCATTCCGCTCGTCCGTGCACGCCACTACTCTTCTCAACTCAAAGATAACCCAGATTCCAGGGGCAGATCAGCGCACGGGGCTATCGCAGTCATCTGACCCCCTCGTCGGGCGTCGCGAACGTAAAATTCATCAATGGCGTTGTTGTACGCCTCACGGGGCCGCGTCGTTCGGTCTATCGGTTCGTGATAGTATTCGCTCGGCGAGGATGAAGATCACTGCGGTGGCTGGTAGTTACGTGGGCGCCTGCAGAGGCTGTTAGCTCGAGAGCAGGAAGCCGAAGGGACTTGAGGAGGGCATACTTGAACAGCAGAATGTGTGGCTCAGGCTCGTGCACTTCATAATGCTCCCATCCCAAACTCTGGAGCACGGTCAGTAAAAAGGTTTCGGCAGAATAGTCCGGAAAGTTTCTGCGCACCTGTGTGATGCCAATAGCTCGCCATTCTTCCTCCCAGAGCAGCTTGAGTGTCCCTTTGGATGGGTCTTGATATTCCTTGGGGATCGCCTTCAACATTGCTTTGGGCAGCTGCACGTGTCGGTACTCGTATTCATCATCTGAGTATCTTGAAACAACGTAAAGTCAGCATCGCAGAGGCGATTCGGGTCTTTCGGCTTTCTCTACACGTACCTAGACGAGTAATGAATAGAATCAATAAATTCCTCAAGACGCTTGCGCTCGGCATCGGTCAGGGCACGCGCTTGCTTATTGCGACGGCTCGTGTCGATATCCATCTTTGAAGTCCGCTATCGGTATTGCACAGAGAAGCACGACAGAGGCGCTTTAGAAAAGGGGGTAATTCGTCGTCTTGCTGCCGCGCAAGCTTGGCTCGTGCAAGGAGGGATAATTTGGTCTTTGTTTTGGTCGGAGTGAAGCTACTGGTGGACGTCCGGTGGTGGGCGAGCGCGGGGCAGCGAAACTCTGTTTTGGTTTTGTTTGGTCTGGTTTGCCGACAGCCAGAAAAAACGGGCGGAGGGTCGACCGAAACGCTGGGCGACAAAGCGGCAGGAATGTCACTGTACGCTGAAACGCGGGGCGGAACAAATGCAGGCCTCGTGGAAAGAACACCTGGTATCCTTGTCTAACGTACTCCGTAGACAATTGAAATTGAACAAAAATATGTAAGAAAGAAGAAGAAGAGCGACTGAAGGATTAGGGGTGAAAAGCAAGGACCTGTTATGAAAAGGCGGAGGAGAGAGAGGAACCCGAGAAAGTTGCACAGAGCCCTGTAAAGACGCCGAATGACGCCCACCGCAATACCCAAGCTAAGGTACTGTGGTAATTTTAGTGGGGAGCTTTGGTCCTGACCAGGATTGGACAGCTTGGGATCCCTTCATTTGCATCTCACCCTATAATAATAACTGCCATCGTTCAACACATTAAACAGCGTCAGAAAAGTTTACCAAGACTCGTCATAAATGAATAATATTAGAGATCTTCCATCGAGCAATCCCAATTTTATTAGTAGTCGTTGGAACCTGAATCGTTCTTGTCAAAGCTATGGTGTAAAATGTAAATACGTATTTTCCCGTTGTCTTGCTCACAAAGGAAAGAATTCCCATCGAAAGTGTGGCTCTTTTGCTTAAACATGTGTCCGGCTTGTGCAGCTTACTACAGGCAGTACCTTCCTACCGCCTACAGATATTCACACAGATGACTCAGATTACCAGACGCTCTTTCCGTCTGATTCGAGTGGCTCAGTTTGAGCTAATGGGGTAACCACGCATGAGGAAAGAGCCAGCAGCGGGTTTGCGTTTGAATGTCAAGGCGATGTCAATATGTGGAACTGCTGTCTAGCATAAGAGACAATATGAATCAATGTCAATTTGTTTAAAACCATGCTACACGTAACGCAAGCGACCAACTATCCCTGAGATGAGATGCATCCTCAAAGTTGCGTGCGTACCCGTATGGCGACAATGCATGCCCCTGCACCTCCCCTTTTTTGGAGCCTATCACTGCTCAAATTCCCACGTCCCATCTGATGAAGAACCATCTGCAAGCGTCCCAGTCAGAGGGATATGACTGACAACGTTACCAATCTTGGCTTTGATGGCCGACACATCAATCTCCCAACTCCGCATATCGGCATATGTCTTGTCCCTGAACATCTTGAGCGCCCTTAAAGATGCCTCTTCAGTCGGCACATCAAATGTCCAGCCGATGGAAACGTGGAAAGCCGTCCCGACAGGCTCGGCATGCTTCTTTTGATACAGAGCTGGCTGATTGAACGTCACCGCAGCCGTGTTGCACCGGACCAACAACTTCATGAGCTCCGGGTTTGGCGCGGCGGCGTCATTCGTTGTTAATTGACTTGTTACTCGAAGGATCAAGAACGTACGATCTGAGTCTGGTGACTTGTACCACGCGAGCCCACGAGGCGTGACCGTGAAGGGTCTCACTCCGCTACCCTTGATTCCGGTCATGACTTTCTCGAGAAAGGCGTCCTTGTCGTTGGTGTGCAGAGTTATGGGCCTCGACAGACTAATGTGCAGCGGCAATGGGGCACCGAGATCGCTGAGCAGGAAGTTGTGTAGCTTTACGCCCTCCTTCTCGAGCTCACTCTCCGTTTGCCGAATGAGTTTGGTGAGCAATTCATGCTGGATTGAGTCGGGGAACCCTGCGTGGACGAGTCAGTACGGGAAACCCTTCCGCCAGCCGCCGCAGAATCAAACACACATTCAATGTACAGATGGGATGGCCAATTCCCAGCAACGTGCGGTGTCTGCCGCTTCCGGCCGTGATGCAAGCTCGGGTCATCTACGACACTACTGCGAGCATTGGAAGCGTAAAGATCGAAAAATTCAGAAGGGAGGGGTGGCATATCAGAGCTGGATGATGCTGAAGTCTTGACTGTTTTTCCAGCGGCGTCCTTGTCCGTTCCATGGGCTTTTGGGTCAGAGTCCGCCGGCAGGTGGGATGTCGCTCTAGGATCATTGGAATCTGAGCCGACGGCATCAGTAGACCCTTTACGGCGCTTGGTTGGGGGCTGTTCCGCCTCGTCGTTGAGGGACTCTCCAGACGCCGACGCAGCCGATGAATAGTCGACCAGCGGCATCATTTCTCGTTATTCTGGGTGATGTCACTTGATGCTCAATGGTCGTTGCACCGTGCGCACAAATGAGCTCCTGGCTCCGGGCGGAGCACTAGATGGCGATGGAATTCCGCATCTCGTGTACGTTGCGGGCTTGACGCATAACAGAATACTTGTCGGTAAAAAAAAAAAGTTGCTGTGGAGGCTACCCAAAACCACAGCTGATGGCACCCGGGGTTGTCGATCGGAAAGCTTGCTGTATATCGAATCGCGTTGCGGCTCCTATCAGTCCGTTGGACCCTTGCATGCCTGTCTCGTGCGACTCGGACGGCAGAATTGCCTACAACTACTTGGTACTACCTACCCTGCCGCGTGGTGACAGAGGTGTGAGAACCGACTGCTGTCTAGAGAAAATACAGAGCCAAAAGTGAGGTTTGTCAATAGGTAGAGTCGCCGTTCCAGACCTCAACGGTGATTATTAGTGGGCATGACAGCACCTAATCCTCAAAGCTTAACCACCGGCACGCGGACCCTGCCGTTCGCATCTGCTCAGCAAGGCTACGCACGTCTCTCACTTGTGCCTGGCAAAGGAGCTTAGCCTTGCCTGACAATGTTCCGAAATGTAAGAAAGGCAATACTCCGTACTCCGTATGGAGTAAACTTGCGGGTTTTGGTAAGGTGCATGTCCTCGTTCGATGTATGCACATGGTTCGATGTCAACTGTTGTCCTTGCATTGCTCTCTCGCGAACCATGCATTTACCAATCATGAGATTGTGTAGATCATGTCTGCATGCTTGACTAATCTAGCATGCTACTATCACAAGACTCCGTAGTCCGTCGCGCTTTAACAGCACATGCTATAGTCCGGGGCGGACTATCGGTGTTTTGTTAGCTGACGTCCACGGCGTGGCTTATTATTCGGATGAGGTTAGAAAACGGCAAAGCCCGAGGGTTTGCAAAGGGACGCGCATGCACACCCACACTCTACACAGCGCCAACACAGTAGTCTGCCCTGACTATTCGGCAAGATTGAGCCCTTTGCGTGCCAGTTCATCTGCAGGTCGGACTAGTGATGACCCATCACTTGCACTTGACAGAAGCTTAGCCAGGCAAGCTCCGTGCATGGGAGGATGTGAGTTGCGTAGCTGCATAGCCTGGCGACGCAGGGCTCAAGGACATAAGAAGGTGGTGTTCCCCTCTTGAGTGAGGGGAAAGGAAATTTTTCCTGGTTGTCTTTCCTCATATACCGAGTGTATGCGACCGAACTCAGAGCACTGCAGCAAACATCAGCCGTCTGACAGTCTGACGACAGTGATCAACACCCAACATGAGCCCTCACCCGAGTGACATGGATAGAGAATGGGTAAGTGACTCTTGCTTCTAGCCACCAGTCCCCTTGCCATCGTGGACAATCAAACGTTCGAAAAAGAATACGCAGAAGGAGAAGAAGAACTCTCTTAGCCGGCCCGCCGCCGCATTATCAAGCCCTGCAGGACCCTGGAATTCCCTCTGCTCCGGAGTGAACCAGTCAAAGTTGGGGATGATTCTGGGCTGGGCTGGGCTTGGGTGCCAATGACGCCGATCCCCTCTAGGCCCACACAGCAACTCAAGACCCAGTCGGCGTCTTGGATTTTTGTTGCGTCACCGCCGCCCCACGACATCAAAGCTAAAGCTTGGGCTTGACATGCAGATGGTGCCGGTGATGTAAACCGCCCAGCCCTGGAGGTGCATTGTCAGAAACGTCACTCGTGTTCCATCCTCATGTGTTTATAATTGCCAACTGCCAGCTTCTTCTCTCATTGTACATCTCTCTGATTGTAATTACTTATAGGAGCAAAAGTACAGACTCGATCGAGCTGTAAAGTTTCCAGGAAGCAGCAGTATTACTACTGGTCACCCTCAACGCAGCAGCAGCAACAACAGCAGCAGCAGCAGCAGCAACAACAGCAACAGCAACAGCGGCGGCGGCGGCAATAGACCTGCCTCGAGACACTCATCCGGCGGTTCTTTCCACTATACAAACCTTGCCCATCGGCCTTCTTCATCAGCAGGTCCAGGTCCCAGCTCACGGAACGCTCGGCCGTCTCCGGACCCTAATACTGGCACCCGGCCACCCTCGTACCATTCGGTGGCTCCCACTCATAGTTCTTCACAACGCTCGTCGAGCCATTCTCCCCTGAGCAGCAATATCGGCACGCCACCTTTGATTGACATCTCGGAAGCTGTGGAAAGTCAAAGCCGCAGCTCTAGCACTCCACGCCGCGGCCACCGTTCCAATCGCTCTCTGGACGAGCGATTCCCTGGTGACATGTCTCACCGACCTCTTGACATTCTCCGGCAGGAGAACAAAGCCGCTGAAAGGACTCACCGAAAGCGGTCTTCTCTGCCTGGCAAGGGACACCGCTCGAGGCCTTCGGTGACGGATACCATTGACAGCCTCGACACAATTGGCGGGCAATACCACCATGGAGGTCCTTACGACGCTACCCTCGCCAGCAACAACGTCCGGGAGAAGTATTCCCCACTTGCAGCCGTCCACGACTCCAACATGGAGGCCATCCGTGCGACACCTCGAGAATACATTAAGGATAGTCTCGACCGACATGTCCCACTCCAAGGAACAGCAGTTGTACCCAGCGGCGGCCGTGATATGAGTGGGGATCTGATTGAGTACGAAGAGGGTGCTGATCTTATGAGGGAGAAGGATGCTGCCGGCGGCGCCTATAAGCGCTGGGAAGGATTCGTAAGTGGCACTTGTTCTTTGGATGATTTCTTTACCGCTAACAAGCTCAGCAATATCATCCCGATGACCTTAAGGGGAAGGGTGAGCCCTCATACACGATAGAGCGAGATCTCAAGAAGCGTGCTGGCCTTGAGCCGGGAGAGTATGAAATGGGCAGCATGCGTTCGCCTAGAAGCCGCCAACGCAGCTCGAGCAACGTCGGCCAATCTTCCAGCTTGCTTCACCCGGGGACAGATGATGCGCACGTTAGAAGGAGCAACACTACCGGGAAAAAGCTAAGCGATGGGTTGAAGAAGCGGTTTGCGGGCAAGAGGGGGGAAGAGGTGCACTAAATGCATGGGCACATTAATGGTACGGGTTTTCCAAGTTGGGTTATCTGGCGTTGGGGGAACATTGGTTGGATACGATGACTTTGCTACGGCTTCACTATACGCATGAATTACTCGGTTTCATTGAGTTGTATAGATTCGAATCCCGCCAAGCAGGGTTATTGTTTCTTCGCTTCAATTACATCAAATTTGAAAGGTCATGTGGTCGACATGGACACTGCCCTCGGTGACTGATCCAATCTTTTGATTCCCATCATCATCATCAGCTTTTGAAAAAAAAAAAAAAATCGTCTTATTACTTCCCAGGTGATGACTACCATGTGCTAGTCAACTCGTGGACCTTGATGCTAACACTTGTACCGGCGTCCAAGCCCCGAGTGCTGAAGACGGCATTCGTCAAAGGTTCGTTGGCAAAAAAGGTATTGGTAGCACTCTCGACGCCCCCGTCGACAAAGACCTCGAGCAGCGACCGATCAACAACACCGCTCATGGACCAGCTTTCACCAGAGAGATACGAGACGGAAAACTTGTCGGTAAAGAACCTATTGTCAAAGGCCTCGACGTCGCCGCGGTCGATCCAAAAGTCGGAGCCAAAGACGTAGCCGCCCGTCAAAGACTCGCCCGAGACGGGGGAGGAAAAGTTGAAGGAGAATTCCCCGCCGCCAGTTATGCCCGTGGCGTTGACCTCCCAGTACACGGACTGAGATGACAAGTCTACGGATACGGTCCCGTCGCCGGAGAGTGTCTCGTCGGCGAGTGCGTCACCTTTGACGGCGTCGATGCCGTAGGGCCTCGAGACGAGCTTCCATCCCAGACGGTCAACTTTCGTGAGGTAATTCTCTCGCGGGAGGGACATGGCGCTGCGCCACCCTTCCACGTCGGTAGGAACGTCATTCGTGTACTGCCAATTCGAAGCCCAGGCAATGGAAACGGGCAGATGATCTTCAGAATATTCGTCGGCAACGTAGAAGAATTGAGCCGCGTAATTGTCCTTTCCAAAGTCTGCGATGCGGGCTACGGAGTCGACGGGCTCAAAGTGCGTTCCGTTGAAGTGACCTGGGTAATACTGACTCACGGATCCTCCGAGGGGACTTCCAGGGTTGATGCTGACAAACATGAGCCACATGTCGTCGTCCACTTTTGCTGCTTCGCCGTTGTTGTTGTTGTTGTTGTTGTTGTTGTCTAGGTACGGCACGGGAATCATGTTGGGACACTCCCACTGGAGGCCGGTGAGCCCGTGGAGGGAAAAGTTGCTGGCGGGCGTCCAGTCGATCAGATCTTCCGAGGTGAAGATGCCGACGGCGAAGTCGACGGGGTAGGCCACCACCATTACCCATCTGTCCTCGTGGCGGATGACTTTTGGGTCGCGGAACTGGTTGGATGCGCTGGGGATTACGGGGTTTTGGGGGTAGGGGGTGAAGGTGTAGCCTCCGTCGTGGGAGTAGGCTATGTTTTGGGTTTCCGGGCCGCCTTCTTCGTGGAGGGTCTTATTTCAGTGTTTGTTAGCATGTAAGTGCTTGTACTCTCTTTTTATTTGTTTCCTTGTTTCCTTTTCTTTGATTCTTTTTGGTTCGTTTTTTGCAAAATGGTGAAAGGGGTGAAAAGTGAAAAAGGGGCAACTTACATAAATAGCAACGACACCATCCCTCGTATCAGGAAAAAACCCAGACGTATTCCCCTCGTCGACAACCGCGCTCCCCGAAAAGACAAACGTCTTCTCGTCGGGAGGCGACAGCGCCGCGGCGTGGTTCTCCCATCTGTACAGGTCCCCCGACGTGGCGTGGCCCCAGTGCTGGTTGCCCGCCGTCAGTCCCGTGGGGTTGTGCTGGTAGTAGAGGTGCCAGAGGCCGTCGGCGGAGCGGAAGAGGCCGTTGGGGTCGTTCATGAAGCCTTCCGGGGGGGAGAAGTGCACCTGCGGCCTGTGCTTGCCTGTGTAGTTTTGAGAGCCGGCGGTGGTGGTGTCTAGCTGGGCTGAGGCGAGGAGGGTCAAGGCCTGTAGCCCGAGGGCAGAGAACATATTGAGGCTTCTCATGGTTGGTGATGAGGGGCTTCAAAGACTGGAGGGTAAAGGGGGTTTTGCTTGGATGAGGATGAAGATTAAGAAGGAGGGAGGGAGACTGTAATATCAGAGCAAGCAGGGCGTATTTATACTTTTGTAATACACACTTTTCACAGCTACAAACCGGAATCTCCATCCCTTAGACCTTCTCCTCAACCCCATATCAACATCCTGACTAGACCTCTTTGCCTCGGAACGCTAGATTCTTTTCTGAACGTCCCCCGTCTATAGCAAGGTAGTCAGTCCAATTCCGTTCTCGGCTTTGATTTCCCATACGGAGTATTAAGGTTGATGTTGGGGCGTGGAGTACCGAAGACTATTGGCAAATCGTTTTATTCGGGGGAGGGTCCGGGGAAAGGATGTGGCCCGGCAATGAACAAAAAAAGATTAGGGTCGAACCGGCAATGGACAAATACATACAAATCGTAGACGATATAAGATGAAATGTGATGCTTCAAGAGGGGTGCCAAGCCGTGTCGGTCCGGCATGTCTTGGCAGTCTGGGGAGATGGAGGTGGACACCCCGCAAAGTCCGGCACTTGCATAATATCAAGTTGCATCCTCCACCAGGCGTCTTGTCCATGTAACCTGTTCTCCATTCTTCGGACCCCATTCTTCTCCAAGGTTTCCCCTCTTGGAATTGCCTTTGAATTACTGGTGGAAAATCTAATAGTGAGAAGCGAGGGCTCCGATATGGATCAGGTAATGAGCCTAGATTGTTTGGGGATGGACATCTCGGTTTAGCTGCGCCCAATGTCGTTATAGGATGAATTGATATTGCAATGGGGGTTTTGATTTTTGCTGCTGATTCTTCGTCTAAGTCTGAAGGTCTGAGCCCGTCATCCTGCACTACACGCACGTTGCAAGAGCGAGGATAGGCCGACGGGTCCGACGTAGGTCCTCCGCTTCCCACAGAACCATGTAGCGCACAACACTCCGGCGACGCCCACTACTACAACACCGACATAGTTCATGCTCCCCCCCGTGACCGGCAGCGAGAGCGGGAAGCAAAACAGCACCGCGTACAAAGCGACCCACGCGACGGTGAAGACGTTGCAGAACCAGCCAAACCAGCCGAGGTCAAACGGCCGGCCGGCGGGCAGCACGTCCGCCCGTCCCCTCATCAGGGCGTGCCCCTGGGGGATGGCGTAGCTGATGTTCATGGTCAGCACGGCCGACGCCACGAAGCTGTTAAAGGCGACCGTGGAGCCGACGTAGATGAGGCCGTAGAGCATGCAGAAGACGCAAGATGCTACCGTCGCTTTGGCCGGCATGCCGAGCCTAGGATGGACCTGAGCTAGATTTTTGGAAAAGGGCAGGCCGTCGTCTCGGGCAAAGGACCAGGTCAGACGGCCCGTCGTCGTCATGCACGACACCGAGGCCCCGAAGTAGTTTACGAGAATCCACGCCGTGTACAGCTTGGTCGCCTTTGCGTCCTCGGTGGACTGATGAAACACGGTCAGCAGGGGGACCAGGGATGCTGTCACGGCGTCTAGGTCCGATGCTGAGAAGAGCATGGCCAGGGCAAATGGTACGGCTGTGACGAAGCCAATTAGAACAGTCATGCCCATCACCCGTGGCACCACTCGCTCCGGCTGGTAAACTTCCTATATTCCCGTCAGTCCGTCAACTCTTTACCCTTTTCCATAAATCGACAACTCTTCTTTTACCTCTGAGATGTGCGTCGCTGCGTCAATGCCGAGATAGGGGTACATGGCCTGGCCCACCCCGAGCAAAAACGCCAGCCCGTCCGGCCACCCAGTCTGGTTCTCATGGTCCACGAAGACGGTCCTTGCATCCCCGTGCCTGCCCGCGCCAGTCCCTAACATGGTGGCGAAGCCGACGACGGCGGCCAGGATGCTCGACCAGAACCAAAAGGTCTCCAGCTTGGGGAGCAGCCTGGGCAGCAGGCAGGGTATGGCGGCGCAGGCGACCTGCACGGCGAAGAAGACCATTGTCGTCTGCCACCTCTCCGGGACAAACGTCGGGTGGGAAAACGAGACGAGGGCCATGATGATCTGGGCTGACATGTCGTTAGCTGCGTATGAGCTGGGGGGGTGTAAAAGCTATAAGGAAAGCCCCGAGCGTACCGACGTAAATAGTTGCCGAAACAGTCAGTAAAGCCCAAGCAATGAGACCAAGCCCGCCCGTGAAGAACGATGTTGCCCTCCTCGTCCTGGGAGACGCAACCATGAATGCAGCATGATATTGACCACCGCTGGTCGGAAAGGCCGACGCCTGCTCAGCAAGTCCGCAAGCTGGATTGCAAGTGAGCAACAAGCAATTATCCACAGTAGACCACATTCTTTAAAAAAAAAAAAAAAAAAAAAAGGATTATATCTCCCAACATACCGATCAAGGCGCAGGCAATCGTTGCTACGATGTAGCCGTAAAAGACTCCTGGACCGCCGCCGGCAGACAGCGGCACCACAAACGTGACGCTCCATCCTAGCCATGATTGACATGTGACGAATGCCAGCGACAGCAGCGCAAAGGGAGAAAAGCGCCTTTCCAGGGTGTGCATGTCTTCGCTCATGGTGAATATGAGGAGGCTCTCGTTGCTTTGATGCTTGTGTGTATACATGCACATTTCTCAGCTCTCCCAAGGATTATTGCCCCGAATCGAAAAGATCTAAGCGGAAGCCCATCTCGAAATCTTCCGGCACTCTCACTGCAACCAATGAACCCATGAAATATGTCCCCGCCTCAACGGAAGGAGCGCGACATTGCTCTCTTCTCCTTCACCTGCCTTGTCTGGCAGAAGCACCGACGGACGCATATGAAGTCATACAGTGAGGGGCGCCAGTGTAACCCTTTGATTAGGAAACCTCTTTTTTCTGGGGGGAGCGATAAGCATATCGTTGGGCGGGGGAGTTGAGACATGTTTCGGTCTCAACCGAGGTGTTTCCCTTTATCAGATTCTTTCGCATAAAAATGCCATTGCTTCAGTTGCAGGAGTGCTCATACTGTGGGAGGCTTCTGGATTATTGAATGAATAACATCGATCATGCCGTGGATAATAATGGTTGGCACTTCGTGGGGCGATGCTGGTGATTAGTATATTTGGGTTTTTTGTATTGAGACCCATGGCAAAGGTGGTATTGTACGCATGTAATTCGAGAGGTTGGACGAGCCGAATGTTTCGACTGCTATGTAAAGAATAAAGATGGTGTAAATCCAGCTTCTTACCATGACGTAGAATTGTAGAATTTAAGAATCAACCGTATTAGCTAAACATAACTCTCGTCGAAGCCATAGGGTAACTCACTCAAGCTAATCAAAAGGCCCTCGTAAAGCTAGCCAATCAGCTTTCTTAGTTCGTACGCGACGTAGCGGCAGGGGTATGGAATCATTGCAAGAAACATGTCCAGTTTATTTCAGCCTTTCAGCCTCATGGTGAAACTTAACTCCTCCTAACTCCGGTAACAATGATTCACGATGGCGCCAGCAGATGCGGGTGGCATACTATCATCGTTCGTCCGAGCACAGGGTAATGCCAGGGGAGAAGTACTTGATTATTGTTAGCACGCTAAATCCGCCGACATGGCCATCGTGAAAAAAACAAAACTGCAAGTCTTCGTCCGAAGTCCGGGATCACGATCTCAAAGGTTTACATCATTGCCTGACCTGACTGGCCTGACTTGATAGAAAGATGCACGGAATTGAACATGATGTATATAGGAGAACCTGCTGTCTCAAGTATATATAATTAACGATGCAGCACCTGATAAAAAATTAATTCTATTTAACAATACGGAAACCACCAAGCACCAACACTTCAACATCTCACCACATCTCATCTCATCTTTGACAACCACAACTGTCACTTCATAAAAAAAAGATGCCTCTTGTATTCATCCACCTCATCTCCCTCGCCGAGGGCACCACCCCAGAAACCTTCCTCTCCGCCCTCCGCGCCCTCCCAGAAACCCAGCGCCCCCAATGGGTAGCAAACACCCACCACTGGCTCCACGAGCCGCACCTCGACACAGAAGCCCTCCTGGGCCCCGCCTCCTCACCCACCATCACAAACTGGCGCTACCTCCTCATCACCTCCGCAGCCGACCTCCCCGCCGAGGTAGAAAAGCTGATCGGGAAGAAATGGTCCGTCCAGGCCGTATCGCAGGACTCGTACTTCCCGGATCCCAAGGCGGCGATGGAGCGCATCGAAAAGGATTTGCCGGCTGCGCCCCTTCTGCCGGCCGGTTGGTCAAACGAGGATCCTTCGGGGATAGATGCCTACGTCGCACCCGAGGGACTGAGTCTGACGCTGGCAGAGTCGTCGCGAGCACTGGGCGGCGCTAGATCCGGTCCGGGTGTGCCGGCGAGGGACTATATCCGCGGGTTTGGTGACCGGCCGTTCGCCATGTTTAACCTGCTTTCCTATCTACCTGGGAAGCGTCACGTTTATCAGGAGGGATACGTGGGCGGCTTCATTGAGAAGTTGGCCCCCAAGTTTGGTCCGCAGCCGCTGCATGCCGCGGGCGACGTTGTAGAGGTGGACGGGGGAAAGAAGGGCGAGTGGGAGGACGTGGCGCTGGTGTGGTACCCCAGTCTCTGGCACTTTGCCAAGATGGTTGATGATGAGTCGTATGTCGAGCTGGATCGGAAGTTTAAGCCCGGCAGTTTGCGGGATAACCCTTTGATGATTACCACCGAGGTGAAGCTGTAAAGGCCGTTTGATGACCCAAGAGGTTGGTTCAGTGTGGAGGATGACATGGGCCATTGAGAGGTCGGTGAAACGAAAACGTAGCTTGGTAGATTATTTAAGTGATACTTCTTACCTACCATATATGCTAAAAGTATTCCAAACCACTCCAACCAAGCACACCCCCAACCTCTTCCCTCAAATCACTCACGCCGTCAAAACCTCCCTTGCCCACCAGTTCCGCTCTCCTCACGGCTCCCAGCTCTGTCCATCTTGCCAGTACACTGGCGTCCACGACGCCAGCTCCGCGCCCCATGTTGCTGTCTACGCCGGCGCTGTTCCTGTTCTTGGCGTCCGCCGGCATGCGGTAAGCCTTGGTGTTGAGGCCTAGATTGGAAGGCAGGGATGATTGCAGATGTGTCGCGATTGATGCGAGACGACGGTGGAGAGATGGATCTGGAAGAGGGCTGAGCGCTGAGATGGCGCCTGATGGGGATGCCATCAATAAAATATGGCGGCTTGTTGGTGAGGCCGAGTGAGGGAGCAGCAGGGTCTGCGACGGAGGATTGGGAGTAAGATTAAAGGTTGTGCGATGCAGCAAGAGACTGCCCTGCAATGTTTTGGGATCTGCAATGAATCATTAGTACTTACAACTCGCTACACAACGGCTTGATGTGCACTTACGTTCAGGGTTGAACTCGAGAATGTGCATCTCGCCTTCGTCATCAATCACCACGATGCTAAGCTCATCGCCGTTGGGCAAAAAGTCGGCGACAACGACACCCACTCGCGCTCCACCTTTGCCCAGCACCTTGAAAGTGTACGGCTCCTCGGTATAACCTGCGAACCATACTCCTTTGAAAGCATCGCTAATCAGGCACAGACCTGTCCGAGGGAGCGATCTGATCGAGGACACATGGCAGTTCATGTCTAGAAAGGCCACGGGAAGGAGACTGCCATCTTCCTTGAGACCACGGACCATGCACTTCTGCCCTTGGGCTACCAGCATGAGACCTTGAGTGCCGATGGATGAGACGGCGGAGATGCCGCCGCGGGGAATTTCCTCCTTTGCGATAGGCTTGAGACGTTTGTTCGTCTCCGGCCGGCCAGGCTCAGGAATGACGGTGACGATATCAAGCGCCTGGATACGCCCCCTCGTCGGCAGGTCCTCACCCTTTGACAGCGACGAGCCCACAACGAGAAGCATACGCCGCTCCTTGGTATCTTCCGACACTTCCAAGTGCAACGTCTTCATACTATCAATCGTCTCACAAGGCTCGAGGTCGAATTCGCTAATGGCAGTCCATGTCATGGGGCTGACAAGCTTGAGCTGACCTCGAGGCACCGTGGGAGGGAAAGACAAAGTCTCCTTGGCCCATTCTTTATGATAGTCGTCATCTCTAGGTAGCTCGAATGGCTCGTAAATGTTGCAGCCAGCAATGTAGGTGCCAGTCGGGTGGTGGAAAGCGATATGGCGGACTTCGGCATCCATTGGTACCTTCTTGACAGAGACACCAAAGTGTGTTAGGTCTACGTCTGATGGCAGCTGAGTGACGCGAGCAATGCCCTGATCGTCTGCGTATATGAACCCCCGATCGCAACCTTCTGTGTGGAACGGGCTCATACTGCGCACTCCTAACCCCTGAACGCCTACGACGTGAGGTATGCTGCTGCTTGCCTTGAGGATGAAACTTGGCGATGGCCCCGGAAGGAATACCGTGCTGTACCCGCCAACATTTGGGCATCGTCTCAGCGGTACGAAACGTGGCTGGTCTGTGTCGTCCTCTGAATTGATCACGGGGCGACTTTTGGCAAGTACCGAGTTTGGCATCTTTTTGAAACAGAGCGTCGAGGATAGGGAGGTATCTGTTCCGTCTGCAGGACGCTTTATAGGCTCGTACAGAGTCAAGTCATCTGTAGCATGACGCAGCTATCAATGTTAGTAGAAACTTTGTGTCATGGTATTTTCGAGTCTTACAATGAGATAAGTCGCCGAAGATGTTTCATCGCCGAGATCGGTCACGAGGATTTCTGACAGGGCCTCTTTTGGCGTTCCCTTTCGAACGACGTTCTCCGTGGATAGGTAGGGTGGAATGTACACGAGTCCTTCGGCCACAAATACAGGCTTTGATAGGTCTGGCAAAGCGTATACCTGGGAAATTAGAATCAGTTGATCATTGCAATGAGGGCCTCAACTTACATGAAGAGCCCCGGTAGAGCTCAGACAGAACATCATGATCTTTTCATCGACACCTGCACCTTTAGAGACGGGCGCATCTTGAAATACTCCTCTCGAGTCTGCATAGAGACAGCCAGCCACCCATTTGGTGGATGTCAGCGCAGAGTCCGTCTTTTCCATCTCTTCCAATTCGTTGCTGCTATCAATTTGGGCGACAAACACGCTACCATCGTCGCGGATCAATGAAAGGTAAGGATCAGCAATGCTTGCGCTTAGCACCCTGAATTCTTGACCTGTCTCTTCGTCCTGCATGGGAAGGATTTGAGCAAGATCGAGATCTGTGCAGTTCGTTAGGCTCATATGTTCATTTCTGGATCCCTCTTACTTACCTCCATCATAGGAACGAACTTCTGATTTTAGAACCTGGATAATCCGCATCTGTTTCCCCATGGTACCTGCTTCCACGGTGAATCCTGCAGTAGGCTCAAACTCGGTATCCTTCAGTGTCTCAAAACCAGCCGCTGTTAAAGCATATACATCGGATGTTTCGTATCCGTCAAGGTCGACTTTTGCTACAATCATGTACTTGTCGTACTGAGGCGTATTTTCGTAATCCTGCGCAACCGGTGCACTTTGCCCCAAGTTCTTAGGCAAAGGCTTCTTCACGCATAGCGTCCAAAGACCACGAGCCTCTGGAAATTCAAATCGACCTATAACCTTGGGCTGAATCTCGCGGTTAATAATGGCGAGAGATCCGGCCTTGCCCCGCCCAACGGCACAGACAAGTTGAAGCTCAGAGCTCACTCCTTTCTGGAGTTGAGATTCTTCGCTGTCTGGCTGGTATCCTGGTTTGCCTGGGGTAAAGTCATGTATGGGAGCAAGACTTGGAAGGGTATCGTGTATGGCAAATACTAGATCGCCCGACTTATGCGCACCATTGGCTGTTTCAGAGGGTTTCGCAACTGAATCGTCGCCATAAAGATCATCCTCATCCTCTTCATCTTCGAGATCTAGTTCATCTACCTCTAGCGCCAGGTCGGCGTCTAACAAGCGAGACTTCTTTCGCTTCTCCTGGGACTGTTTCCTGTTCCAGCCTAGGACCACGGAGTCGGTTGTTTCACTGCCCACGAATAGGGAGTGCCTGTTGAGCTTGGTGATGCACGAAACTCGGTCTTTGATCAGCCCTCCCCCGCACTCGGACGAGATCATCTTGATTTCCAAACCAGAGACCGTGCGGCCATCAATCTTGAAAGACACCAAGGCAAGTCGACCATCGTTTAGCACGAGAAGAAGCTCACCATTGTCTATCGACAACTGCCCGATGGTGCATCCCTCCAGCCGCAGGTTCAGATCTGACTGATCGTTGAGGGAAAAGGATGTGATTTGCCTGGTCATCTGGTTGACAGCCACGCCATTGGCCTTGCCCGATTGATCAACATGGATGAGTTCGTTCTCGCCAATCAGGAGAGCACCTCCGATAGGGGCTGGAAGTGGCATTACTTTCTTCAGATCTCTGGGAAGACCCGTTACGGAGAGAATTGTAGTCGAGGCTCGCTGCTGCAGGTCGAGTGTAAAGACCTTGTACGTCAGGTAATCTTTAGAGCCAAGGGAAACCGAGGGCGGCTGGCTAGCTGACAAGATACCGAATGTTGGTTCGCGGTACTCGTGAAGAAAAGCGAGGTGCACGGGATGAAGCAGACTCGGGTCAAGGAGAGGGAGACGGAGGACGAATGAAGGTGTATAAGCTGCTTCTTCTACATTTTCGCCTGTTCCATTGGCGTTTGTGTTTGTCTCCTCCTTGGCTGGCCGAGGTCCATCCAGACTCTCGACCCAATCATCCATCTCCAGGTCCCCTTCGGGTTGCTTGAAAGGCAAGATGGCGATGTTACGGGCTCCGAACACAAAGGCGGCGCAACGGCTTCCAGGGTCGGCTTCGAGATAGTTGACATAGTCGTTGAAGGAGACCTCCCATGGTGCAGCTTGCAGCTCGTCCTTTTCGTAGTAATGTAGAGATATCGTCTCCAAGCTGTGCGTGTGAGGATCCCATTCTACGAGGCATAGCTTTGCCGCTTTGTAAGCGACCAACAGCGCCTCCCCACCAGAAGCTGTTTGCTTGACCCTGATCCTCGCAAGACCAATGACTGTACCGGCCAAGGGGACTTCGGCGACGAGAAGGAGCTTCGTATTTTGCGATCGGTCGGTTCGCACCAGCATCGATTCCCCGCCTAGGAAGGACGATTCCAACCCATCGTCGTCTTTGGCCTGGCGGTCGAACTGAGCCTCCTTTACTGATGAATTCTTCAAATCCTGCTCCACTGATACTGATTTGGTCGTGAAGATCTGAAGTAGGGAACCCTTTGCGATAACGAGGTTGTTGGCGGTGGGGGAGGTCAACGGCAGCGTCAGTGAGTGGGTGACGGCAGTAGGAGCCACGAGCTCGGTGTAGGCCTGCATTGCGGTAAGACCATACTTGGAGCACAAGGAAAGACGAAGGTGATTGCTGGCCGAATTGTCGACGTCGAATGGCCATGTTCTGGAAGGCTTCACCCATTGTGTTTGCGAAAAAGCATATTCAATTCGGCGGATCAACGCGCTGCCGCGTCTCCACTAGAGCTGCCCCTAGGGGTGCTCCAGCTCCCGCCAATCGAGCTCTGTAGCGGGTGTGTACTTAGGGAGATTAGTGGGTCTAAGCTACCAAGCTACTTGCAGGCGTCAAGGGAAGCTACGACAGATGAATTACGTCAAGCTGAAGCAACAAAAGTGACATTCCGCGACGAAACTCTTTCATGAAACAGGTTTGGGCAGCAAATCCCCATCACTCCATTTGATTTTCTTCCGCAAATAAAGTTCCCCCATCTCGCACTGTTCCGCAACCTAGATCTGTTGCCTGCAACGCAATCTCTACCCGCCTGCTGTCGCATTGTCTACTTGCACATCATTTCAGCATCCCTTCGAAGCAGCATAGAGACGTACGTTACGTTCTTTCCGACAAAAGCGGACCTCCCATCCGCCTCATGATTGAACCCGAACCAAGCATCATGGCGGATGCTGGGCTGGTGCAGACCAGCCTTATCTGGGTTGCCTACGCCATCGCTGTCGCCCTCTGCCTTGCTGCCGCCATCGTTACAACCTTTACCTGGCAGACCCCGCGCGACCGCTCTGCCGTTGTCAGCACCGTCGCCATCATCAGTCTTACCTCGCTTCTTGCGACCGTCTTGCTACTACCCGTCGATATCGCACTCGTTTCGGCGACTTCTTCCTCGAGCACAGGCGCAAAGAAGGACTGGGCGACACCTGAGCGCGTGGATCAGATATTGTTGACGCTAAAGATTGTATACTACTGCCTGTATACCCTCGATGCGCTTCTGTGTCTGCTGGTCATCCCGTTCGCCTACTTCTGGTATGAAGAGTATGATGAGATAGAGATCGAAGAGGAGGGACGGACTTGGACCAGTCGCTTCTTTGCGGCAGCCAAGTACACCTTGTTCTTCGTTGCTCTCATTGTGGTTCTTTTCCTCCTTGGCTTCTTCGTTCCGTCAGCCGGGCACGATTCCAAGGGCCATACCGACCTCGACTACTTTAAGCGTCTCCTGGCACAAAATCATGGAGAAAAGGCTCTTACGTTTGCGCTTGGTCTTCTGATGACGATTGGCACCTTGCTATACGTCCTCTATACCGGCGCGGGCTTGGCTCTTATGCCAATCTCTTTTATCAAGTCGGCGCCCTCCATTTCTGCTCCCCAGCTGTCAGCTACGACCGAGACGCAGCTCGAACAGAACCGCGAACGCCAGCGCCAGATCGAGATGCGTAACTCTGGCAGTGAAAACATGTCCCGTAAGGATAGGAGAGAGCTTGATGCGTTATCGAGAGAAGAGCAGACGCTTGTGCGTAGACGGCGTCTGGCTGCAGAAGCCAGCGGAGAGGGACGGAGCAAAGTCTACCAGGTCTGGTTGAAGCTATGCGCATTTTTCCGCCCGATCAAGATGCTTGGAGGCATCTTCCTCCTGCTCCTTGCTGCCTTGATCTGGGTCTCCATGTTCATCACCGCCGTCGACAAGGCCAAGAACTCCATCTGCAAGCAACGTTGTGGCTACATTCTTGGCAAGATTCATGTGTTCCAACCCATCAACTGGATCTTTCTCAAGGCCGCCAAGGTGTTCCCTATCGACTATGTTCTCATGGTCCTTCTCGTCCTCTTCTTCTTTGGCAGCTCCATCACAGGTGTCGCCACGGTGGGCATTCGCTTCCTTTGGCTGCGCATCTTCCAAATTCGCCGCGGCCGCACTGCGCCACAGGCCTTGCTGATTGCGACCGTCATGTTGGCTCTAATTATCCTTGCCATGAACTACGCGATTGCCATGCTTGTTGCGCCACAGTACGCCATCTACGGCACACAGACGTTGTGTACTAACGAACCCGAATACCCCGGCGCGCAACCTGACTGTAACAACGACAGCGATCTTATCCGTTCATGCTCCGAGGCATCCAAGTATAAGCACTCCAAGGATGTCTGCACCCCATCTGTTATGTCAACGTTCCTCAACCGCATTACTATCACATGGCCCTTCTTTGGCGTCGTCGACTTCTGGGCTCAATTTGCCTTCCTCGGCGTCTTCTTCGTTGTCCTTGTCACTGCTCTCATTCGGTCACCGAAAATCAGCCTATCTGAGATGGATGAAGACGCCGAAGCAGATGAGCAAGAAAGCCTTCTGGCTAACACGAGTCGAAGGTTCGGTGCCACCTGGCAAGACCTTCGCGGCAAGCCTGGGAGCCCTCGTCCACGTAGTGGTAACAACAGCGGATCTTCGAGGAACGTTTAAGATTGTACGACAGGATAACATGTTTTATATTGCGTTCGGACCAAAGGTATTCTTTTGATGAAAATAATGTTGCTTCTTTTAGTAGCCTGCTTTCGAAAGTATGAGAACACAAGTACTGCTTTGTCTTTGAGGTTTTCCTTGTGCATATGACGATGAAGTTTCGCCATTTCTCCCTGATTTAATGTCCCTTTTTGCGATTGTTAACGATAATTAGCAGGCAGTTAATCACAACTTGAATTTTTGCGCTTCTGTCTTTGTAGTGATTGATGTGACATTCAATGTGACGGTCTTATTCTTCTACTACGCGCCCATGGCAACTTTCTTCCCCTCCCTCTTGTTGAACACAACCGCTTTATGGCTCCTCTCCTCGAACCCTGCCGATGGCCCAATGTGCATTTCGCTCCAACAGCGCACGCAATACGGCTCGCCCGTGCCGCTGTGCTCATCCAGACACCCCGTACACCTCAGCGTAGCATCTTCCAGGCATACCGTGCACCAGCTATCCACGTCGTCGTCCGTGTACCCCGTCTTGCTCTCCAGCCGCTTGGGCCCCTTGGCCGGCTGCGAGGTCGGCACGGAGGGGAGATCGAGGGCGCTCTGGGGGGCCGGCGACGTCCGGAGCGCGGACAGGCGGGTCGTCAACGAGTCCAGGTCGCTGGGGGAAGCGGCCGAGGGGATGGAGGAGAGCGATTGCGGGACTGCGGGGAGGGAGGGCAACGGCGATGTTTCTTGCCCGTCTCCTGGGGTGTCTGCGCCGTTGCTGGTTTCCTCCCATGGGGGTTCCTCCTCGTCATCGTCGTCGGGCTGGTTCTTTTCCAGCTCCATTTCGTCCCTGAAGCGGGCAATCACGTCGTCGACTTCCTTTTTCATGTTTTCGCTGTCCGAGCCCTCGTCTGGATCCGGGGCTTGTTTCTCGTCCGTGGTGCGTTTTGCTTCGTTGCTGTCCTTTGGTATGGAGGTGGCGAGATCTTCTAGTAGTTTCTTTACTTGTTCGTCTGTTGGTTCCTTGGCGGTGAATGTGTCTTCTGGGGGTACGTCGTCGAGGAGCTCCTGTAGGGTTTGATCGTCTGTCTGAAACGCCGCGTCGACATCATCATCATCTTCTTCTTCTTTTTCCAGTGCTCGAGGTTTTTCGAAAGATGTTGCTGTTGTTGTGGACGGGGTAGTAGACGATGTTCTCTGAGTGGGTTTGTCTTCCCTCGGAGCTACCGGACTTGATGCAGGCGATGTAGGCGTAGATGGTGAGGCCGCATCACGGAGGGATTTGAGACGGGATGCCAGAGCGTCCTCTCGAGTTGGCGTCTTTTTCCGTTCAATGAGGTCGACTTTTACTCTTGTATACATGTATCAGTATATTGATATAAACAAAAGGGGGGAGTTGCGCATTTGTCATCTCACTCGGCTGGGGGCTGTCGTCCCGAGGTGGTAGCTTCACTTGCGCCTCTCAGCGCCTGGAGCCGGTCCAGAAGGGACTTGTCGATATCCGAGGGCATTTTGTATTTCCGACCTGTGAAGATGTGAGGCGTAGATGAAAAATGAGATTTGAGAGTGAAATGCGTGACGGAAGTATGAGATGGAGGTTTGAGGTGTGTATGTGATGAATGATGTTTACGTGGGGTCGAGGTGAGGTGAGTTGAGTTGCTGCGAGGTGGGGTATTACAGTACTACAGCGGCTACTTGGAGTCTTGGTATCACCATACGTCGCCCAACTCGGTTTTCTGTTTTCTGTTTTCTGTTTTCATCATTTCACATGAATAATTTTTCTTATCAAAGGCATCACATTTTAATTGTATCAAGACCACGACGTCATGTTACTGACAAGCACTATAGTACATCAAGAGAAAGCTGCAGCGACTTGTGTAGCAAGCTTGAATTACCCAATTCTCATTACTGGTTTGCTATCTGATCCATGAGTTGAACTGATTGCGAGTTATATGTGCGTCAAGTACATTTTTACACCCATGATCCCACCGTCGGCATGATTCCGACGGGCTCACCTAAGACGCGTAAATCTCATCGAGCTGCACTTTGAAGGCCTCCTCGGTCTGCTTCCTCCGGACGTTGCCCTTGGTGACGGTCCGGGGCAAGGTCCCCTTGGCGACGACCATGATGAAGCGCGGGTCATCGATGCGCTCATGCATGTACCTCCGCTGATGGAATGGCGTGATCCTCTCGAAAATCTGCTTCTTGAGCTCCTGGACATCGCTCCCCTCGGGGTCAAGGTCCATGTCCCTTTGCGGCTCGACGATGAGGGTCGGCGAGGGGCGCCCGGCGCCGACGACGACGACGGTGCTGACGAGGTCCCCCCCGCACGTGGCCATGGCGTTCTTCTCGATGGACCCCGTGTCGCAGCGGAGCGCCATCTCCATCTTGATCCAGTCGTCGTTGCGGCCCTTGAAGACGTACCTCCCCGGCGCCACCTCTGCGAACAAGTCACCGGTGTGAAACTTGCCGTCGGGGGACCGGAGCGAGACGTCGGGGCACTCGCGCGCCTCGGGCGGGGCGACGAGCTCGTACAGCTGCTCCTTGTGCCCGTCGTCCTCGATGGGGACCATCTCCAGCCTGCTGCCGCGGAGCAGCTCGAGGTCCGTCGTCCTTTCGGACCCGTTGGAGAGCATCGCCAGCCCGATCTCGGTCGAGCCGAAGATGTTGATGACGACGAGACCGTGCTCCTGCGCCCAGGCCGTGTCCGACGCGTCCAGGCCCAGCCCTCCGTACATGAGGTACTCTAGCTTCTGCAGGGACTTGAGGAAGTCCGGGTGGTCCCGGGCGTGGCGCAGGACGGCCGAGAGCGCGGGGGGAAACATGGAGAGCAGCGATAGGCCGTGGTCCTCGATCATGGCCTGCAGCTCGTCCATGGGGAAGGGGAGCGCCGAGGGCAAGATGTAGCAGCCGCCCCTGTTGAAAGACTGGTGGAAAAGCATGGTGCTCCCCATGTGACTAAAGCTTCCACTATTCTCGTGTCAATTTTACACGTGCATGGCTTTGAACATCAAAACAAAAAGAATACTTACATGGCTACCATTGTTGGCTGCTCGGCCTTGCAAGGCAGCGAAGCGTCCATGATGGCGGCCTTTTCCAGCGTAAACTCGTTCCAGCTCGCCGAGATGGGCACCAATTTTGGCATCCCCGAGGTCGAGCCCGACGTGTGAAAGATCAAGGTGCAGTCCTCGTCGGACGTGGGCAGCCACAGCTCGGGCACGGGAAGCTTCTTTTTACTGAGGAGGAGCTCCTCGTCGGCGAGGACGTCGCCGGCCGGGTAGGCGGGCACGGGGCTGTTCTTGAGAATGTCCGAGGAGCCTTCGTCGTGGATGAGGGCGACGGCCTTGGCCTTTTCCAGGAGCTGGTACACCACCGTCGGGTCCGTCATCCTCAGGGAGAAGAGCTGCGGGATGTAGCCGGCGCGGGCGATGCCCCATTGGTGTAAGAGGTCTTGGTAGGCGACGCCTTTCAACCTTTTGCGTGTCAGTCACCAAACTTTTCCATTTGCCCAAGTATGGCAAGAGATGCCTAAAAAGAAAAGAAAGAAAGAAAAAAGAGGGCAGAGCAAAAAAGAAAAGGAATAATTTACCAGCAACCAACGACGGCGCGGTCCTTGATCCCTTGCTTCCTCAGCTTATCAGCCCAGTAGCTCGCAACAGTCTCGACATCTTGCTTGAACTCGGCAAAGGTTATGTCTCTCCAGGCCGGCTTATCGCCCGGGATGGGCACCTTGAGGCAGACTGTGTTCGGCCATTTGGCGGCGCAGTCCCTCAACGCGGTGGTGTGAATTCTAGGTGACGACGATTTGACGGCCATTTTTCTTTTTCTGAAGGGAGGAATAACACCCGCACACAACGCTAAATATTTGCAAGTATTGAACTAATATTTGAAAGTATTGCACTAATATTTGGGAAGTATTGAACAGAAAAGATGAATGTTTTTAATGGCGGTCAGTTAATTTGACGACGAGGCAGGAGCAGCAGCAGGCTTTTCCACTTTTATATATATTTTACCCTTTCACGATGATCTCAGCACTGACATTCCATTCCCGCCCATGCTGAAAGAATTTCTCTTAATTCCATAAAACCCGTTTTAAAAACGTTGCAGACTGGGGAAATCGGCATTGAGGACCCGGGTGAAAATCATCAATGGGATGGATCCAAGGATGGGACCACATTGTTCAATGGAATCCAACGGTAAAGAAGAGAAGCCAGCTAACCAACTGTATAAAGAGGATCCCTCCCCACCATATAAATAAATGCGGTCAAACTGTGGTGCATAAACGCCGATGGAGAGAAAAGAATGGAAGGGAAAAAAAGGTGCGCTTTGTTTGTCGCCCCGGATTTGTGGTTTCTTTACATAATGATAATCACCTCTGTTATAGGTATACCTCGGTGCCTTTGCTCCAAGACCTACCTCTCTCTCTTAATAACTATCTCAACCCTGACCTGGGACATGTTATTACATGTTATTATTTTCCTGGCTCTTTAAATCATCGACATTTGTCAATGACCTGTTGACGAACTGTAGTGCTTGACTTGGGGATATCTCGTATTGGGCTCACACATCATCTTTTAGCCTCTAGTCTTTCGCCCATAGTCTTTCGCCTCTGGCCGTTGGATTCGTTCAAAGCTGTGGACCGTAAGCAACACTTGGTCGGTGTGAGACGAGAATTCAAAAACTAAAATAAAAATAAACGGCATCGCGCCTTCGCTTTTGAATCCTATTCCCGACAATTTACATGCCAAGTGCCGTTTTCCCGTTCAGATGCTCCGCGATTTTCTCCATCAAATGCTTACATGTGTTTTGTGCGGAGAACTGCCTGCCCCCCCTCTTTTGTACGGAGTACGGAGGACGGAGGACGGAGTTATCCTTTCTGGAAATCCCTGGCTAGTCGGTGTCAAAAAACACCGACCCTCTTCGCACGCAATTGCAATAGGATTAGGGGTCGGTGTTTTTTGACACTCCGTGGCCTGGCAAGAAAAAGTGATCGGTCCCCGCCAGTCACGTACCGTTCCGAGATTTCCGACCCGCATTTGCTTGGATGCCGGAAGAGGCTTTGATTGGGAGACAAGCCATTGTCCTGAAAAAAAGAAAAAAGAATAAAAGAAAAAAAGAAAGATGGTTCACCAAGTCTGATAAAATGGTGCATTTTTTACTATAATATTACATGTAATATTAAGAGTAAATCCTACTAGTCAAGCGGAAAAGTAAAAAGCGTTGAAAATTGTTTCTATAACATTTGGAAATTCAAGGCCGTCACAGCATGAAAACGGGGGAAAGCTCTCCTGGAAAGAATGACACCAAGGTAAAGTCTACATAATATAAATATATTACAATTAAGTCGTAGTCCACTCCGTACGGAGTTGTAAAGTAAAACGGCTGTGGGGTAAAGATTGTGGCGGCGGCGGCAAGCTCCCGCAGCCCGTTTTGACCGAGTTTTTTTTTAAGACATGCAGGTCACCAAAGACTTTGACCACAAACCCCGTCGCACGGCAGTTGGCACAACAGCCGGAAACCAACCTCCCAAGGCCAAGACCTTTTTTTTTTTTTTTTCATGTTCATGGCCTCTTTTCTTTCCTTGCTTGTAGCCCCCTTATATCTCTTATTATCGTGTCGTCATGGTGATGAGGAATCCCTTTCGGAAACACCCCCTTTTGTTTTCTTTCGTTGATCTTTCTTTTCCGTGACTTGCGGCTCGCGCCATCTCGCTTATAACCGTCGATGCAAGAAAAAAAGTCGTCGAAAATCAGGAGTGAAAGGAGTTTACTCCCCCCGACGACGTCCGCGAATGCCGGACGACGGGGTAAGCCAGCTCGGAAACGTAAATCCACTGAAGCTTGTCCGGATCAGACCTGTTCACCAAAGCCTCCTTCTCGACCTCGTACTGCCACAGCTGCAGCCTCGTGTGGTAGTGCTTGAGCTTCCTCCCCGTCGACAGCACATCGGACTCGATGGCCTCCCACGTGTCGAGCCAGTTGTCCCTCCCCGGCTCCCTCAGCCCGACCTGCCTCCGCCTCAGCTGCTCCTCGATGTCGTCGAGCGAGCCCGCCTCGAAGCAGTAGGCCCGCAGCAGCTCGTGCAGCTCCTCCCGCAGCCGCTCGGGCGTGTGCGCCTCGAGCTTCAGCGCCAGCAGGTTGTTCTTGTACCCGTAGTGCACGTAGTCGAGGGCCTGCTCCAGCGGGTACAGCGGGCTCCTCGGGGAAGCCTCCTGGGGCTTCGCGCCGGGCGTCGTCTCGGGGTCCG
>PXOB01000008.1:0-223049 GCA_003012115.1 Trichothecium sympodiale | reverse complement strand
TTTTTTCTTTTTTCCCTTCTTTTTTCTTTCTTAGTGACGTTTTGTTGAAATACACCGCTTGCAGACGGGGGAAAAAAAGAAAAGGTGTGTGAGAGTGACAGGTGTTGTTGACCAAGTTTAGTTGTGGATACCTTCACTTTGCTTTTTGTGTTATTGGCTCTTTGCTTGCATGGCCTGACAACGAAGTTTTGTGTGGGACGTGATGGGCGAGAAAAATGGATATCCAAGCAGCTGCCTGCATGCAGACGCACCGGGCGATTCAAGAGCCAAATTTTGGGCCATGTTACCATCGAAGATTACAGAATGGTCCATCAGAAAGTGGAAAATGGTGTCTAGCTGAGTATATCAAATTAGGCGATTTTGTCGATACGCGGCTTGTTGCCATTTAGTACTCCGTACGATCCCCTTCTACCCCTGGATGACCACTCTTTGCGGCGTTGTCATACAAACGATCACTCATGATTTGTACGAGTGCACCGACTTCACCCTCACCACTAACTTGGCAACGAAGACAGTCGCCCATGGTTTTCTCAGACCTATTATATCACGACTCACGACGACGTAATCATCATAATGTTTTCCACACTATCAATAAACTAATCGCGAAGCATTTGCTGATGAACAGTAACGGTACACTTTGACACATGATATTGCCAAGATGTTATCAAATTGTTCGTTACATATAGGCTATTCAAACTCGCCGCATAGATTTCCTACAGATGAAAGTCATGAAACCCAAGCTAAATCAATCTCAAGACAGGGTTGGAACATCCCAGTCAATGTATTTGTTGACATCGGCCGACACGGCAGACTTGTCGAGATCGGCAGGAGGCGTGCTCCCGTTGAGTAAAAAGTAGTTGATAAACTGCGTAACCTCGGGGTTCTGGCTGCTGGGCAGCTGGCAATGGCCATGGTTGGAAGCGACAGACAGTCCAAAGTTGGTCTTTTTCCCGAGGGCCCCGTAAATCTTGCGACCAGCCCTCATGCAAGCGGTAGTCGACACCGGTCCCAGCCAGTCAATGTCGTTCTCGGGCACGTAGAGGCCCCTCGGGGCGATGAGTCCGGCGAGCAGATGGTGGTCAAAAGGCAAGCTCCTCGTCTGCGTGGTCCAGCTGTTGAACCTGGTCGAGAACCAGACGTTTTCCGTGACAATCTGCTGCGCCGTCTGGATGTTCTTCCCCAACGCCTTTTCCGCGTCAGAGATGCGCCAGCACGCCGCGCCGCCCGCACCGGACTCCTGAGGTATGGTAAGAGCGATGCGCTTGTCCAGCGCACCGGCTACAAACGCCCCCTTGCCGTTTCGCGAGCACCCCGTCACGCCTAGACGTTTCGGGTCGATGCCCGTCTTCGAGGGGCCGAGATCCTCGAGGGCGTCGATGAGCCGCGACACGCCCCAGGCCCACGCAGCCATGGCGCCGGCGGAGTGGTCCCTCCCGTGTAGGTCGTAGAACACGCCCTGGCCGCGGCTGCCCCCGCCGTTCTGCTGGGCGAAAGCGTCGTTGCGAAAGGTGATGGTCGCGACGCCGGCTGGGATGGGGATGGAAGAGCCGCCGATGGCGATGATGGCGGGCGCGGGCGACGACGTGGAGCCGCCGCCGCTGATGGAGGCGGAAAACGTGGCGGTTTTGCCCCCCGCGACGCCGACGGTGACGGAGATGGTGCCGCCGCTCATGCTCGCGCTGAGGGACGTGGGGGCCGGAGGCAGCTCGCCGAGCTCGTACTGCTCGAAGGCGTTGAGGATTTCCTCTTGGCGGCAGCTCCATTGGTCGAGGGTGGTGACTTGTGTGCCGTCGGCGAAGAGGAAAGGGTCCGGGAGCATCGTGCTTGACACCGAGGGGATGTTGGTCGCTGGCGAGCAGCCCTGGCGATCCAGGATGGGAGATGCGGGAGTGGTTGGCAGGGCCAGAGCCGTGCTCCCTAGCAAGATTGAGGCAATGATGACGGATGCCATTTTGGTGGTTTGTTTTTGGCTTCCTAGTTTGCCTTGGTTGATTGTGTGTTGGATTTGGCTTAATGTCCAGTCATTGATTTATTCATGTCGTTGCCCGCACTTTATATAACTTCTACAGTCACATTGATACAAGTGTTTAGCCGGTCTTGTGTCAACGTAAAAGGAATAAATACGGGAGACTGTCCATTACGGGAAAAGAAAAGAAAAGACAATCACCCGTCGGCTCTCCTCTTTAATTCAATTTATTAACCTTAAACCCGGAAGCAATATATGCTTATGAGCCTAATCCTGCAGCTGGTGACAAGTCTCGGCTAAATATCCCGGTTCTGGAGACATATCTGAGGGCAATTATCCAACATGACAAAACTGCCCAGGTAGCTCTACCCATCTGACTCCAACAGACCTATATAAATCGGAGGTTTTCTTAAACTCGTACGAGGTTCGAGGTCACCGTTGCATCCCTTGGCCCGGCATCAGGTATTCAGCCGGAAAAAGAGGCACGAGGGCCGCATTGCATGATTAACCATGTGCCGTTTACCCCACGAAATTGCCAATTGCTCCTCGGCACTTGAGCGTCCGCTAATGCTGTCGCGGATCACAATTGCCCGATTGCCTGATCTGGCAAGTAGACGGCAAAAGGGGGAGAGTTTCAATCCGACACTAGACAATGACCTTTTCTGTCATGTCTTTTCCCTATATTATCATTCTATTAATCTTTAGCATGTAGTAAAGATGGTGGTTTTGTGTATTTTGCATACGCTTCAGGCTATACCTGAGTATTTGTTCACCAGCGCAGCCTGAGAAGGCAAAATATGAGTGTGACTGTTTTAGATCTCCGCAGTTATTGTTATCAGAAGTAAGAGAGTATCTATTTTTCCTCATTATTGAAAAGTTCCAAAGGTTGTTTCGAATGTGTTTGAGCTTTATCCTCAAATCCCTCTTTTGATTCAAACACAACAACATCACTCATCATGTGGCATTCCCAAAATGATAGAGAAGTACATAGGTCACTTTAGTTACTTGGAATTGGATAAAGTAATAGGAACCACTCACAATCAACAAAACAACAAACCCAATCCCATGATATGCTTAGATGAGGATATCCGAACATGAGTTTAGGGTAGGTTATAAATAGCCGCCTTCCGCAGTCACGTGTCAACATCTTCCCGCTCTTCCGCCCTTCCCCGTCGACATCCGCGCACATCTCCCGCGCACATCCGAAGCATATGTACAACCAATCGACAAAGCCTCGCCCATGGATGGCGACAAGGCGGGGAGCACGCCTGTAGCTTCGCCGTCAAACATCATCCGCAGCCGCATCTCGAATGCTTGCGACGGATGTAAGGCGAGAAAGGTGAAATGCGACGGAAAACAACCTTGCAGCTACTGCACGCGCAGGCAGCGACCTCATGCATGCCGTTACACTCTTCAGCGGAGACGGCAAAGAGCGAGCAACGGCGTCAGCCTCGCCGAGACACCTCAATCGGACCCTTCTTCTGCAGCTCGGGTGACGCATCTGTCTAAGCAGTCGTCACCCGAGGGGCCAGATGAGCCCGAGGGGACCATCAATGATGGTGCTTCTGCTGCAGCCGAAGACGAGACCGAGGTTCAGAGGGACGCGAGGCTGCTGTGCGACGCGCAGGGGAAGCTCATCTTCATCGGTGACTGCGCGCCCTTGTCCTTCTTCCAGTCTGTCCGCCGGCTCGTGACGAGCCAGGTTGGCCAGAATGCCTTTGCCCCTGAGACCAGCCGCTACTCGGTGCTGGAAAACGTAGCGGCAGAATCTTTTGCACACGGGCCGGTGCGAGATCCGCCAGATGTGCATGTGGCAGACGTCCACTCTGCCATTGAAGCGTATCTCGTCTCTACTTCTGCGCTGGTGGACATGTTTGACGAGTCGAAGCTCTCCCAGGAACTGCCTCTATGGGCGACCTTGTCCCCCAAGCCGCAGAACATGAGCTCGACCATACACTATCTCATACTGGCCATTGGAAGGCAGAGGGACAACTCGCAGCTGGCGCAGGTCTATTTCGAGTACGCTCGCGATCAAGCCTACCGCAGCCTCAACTACAGCCTCAGCGAGGGCACCGTACAGGCGTTTCTGCTAATCACCGTCTACATGCTCTGTTCCTGCCAGATCAACAGCGCGTTTCTCGTTTTTGGCATATCGGCTCGAGCGGCATACTCGATCGGCATGCATCGAACCGAGGTCAATGCGAGGTTCGGCGACGAGATTCGCCGTCAGCGCGATTGCTTGTGGAAGAGTCTGCGTGCGGTGGACCTGTTCTTGAGTACATCCATGGGCCGTCCGCCAGCCACATCAGACGTGGATTGCACCGTGCCGTATGCGGAGCTGGACAAGGATGGCAGAGACGTCTTCAATCTCAACCACGCCTTGGTGCAGATTCTTCTCATAGTCGAGAGGGTCGTCATGGAGGTGTACTCTCGGAAGAAAATCTCCCTGCAGCTCACCGAGGGAATCTCCATCCAACTACGGGATTGGTCCGCAAAATGGCTGCGTCGCCTGCGGAGTGCCATTGAGCCAGGCTCCAACTCGACAGATGCTCAGATGAGCGGTGTTTGCCAGGTGCTTTCTTCATATTACTACGCCGTCATGCTGGTGTCACGGCCGTTCCTCATGTACGAGGTATTCAGGAGGTTATCCGATGCCCCTTGCGCAGACGGTCGGTCGCCGTCGCCGGCTACTGGTAGGACCAAGTTGGCCGACGCATGTATCGACGCTGCCTGTTTAATGGTGGACCGTCCTTTGCTAGACTTGATGAGGGGCGGGAGGCTCGAGGGGCGGATGCCCGTTCTCGTGTACGTACAAGTCACTGATGGACAAAAGGACGACATGCTAATCTAGAGTAGATCCTGGTTGTTTGCTGCTTCGCTGGTGTTGGGGCTCGGACTTCTTGGCGGCTTTGGCCGCATCTTGGAGAGGTACTGCCGGGACTCGATCGAGGCACTCGATCATCTCGCAAGGACGGATACACATGCAAAGCAGTACTCTTTGATAGCTCAATCGTTGTTGACGACGGCGCTGGAGCAGCTGGAGAAGCGCGAACAGCAGGAACGTCTGCGCAGGACAGAAAACTCCAGCCAGCTGTTTGGCCTCATTCCCACGGACAACGGCAATCTGGACATGACTTCACCTTCTCGAGGAGGGCCCTTTGGCACGACGGGGGCTAGTCCTGCAAATTCTTATACACGCGGCTGGGAATCCATGGATCGGTCGTTGATGTCGCAGCAGCGTTCTGGGCCAGGATTGGCCTCGCCCCGACTGCCTGATTTTGACTCTACGTGGTTTGGCCTCGGCAGTTCGGTTCTGTCGACGACACCAGAGGGCAACTTTTGGAACAATCACCAGGGTCTGGATAGCGATGCGCTCAACCTATTCCCTCTGCTGGATGCCAGTGGCGGCATAGATCTAGCCCATCCCTATTTCTGATCACTTGTACAAACACGGTATTAATCAATAACTTGGTTGGTAGCATGTATTTTCTACAATAATTTGTGGATCGATGGGGTATACATCGTTATCGTGTTGCCACCTACTGCACCATTGACTTGAAAGTCTCTGCGAGCGTGCGTTTGATCAGACCCATCTGAGCAATATCCTTGCTCGTAGGAGCGGCTGACTCGGTGCCCTTCCAGGCCTCGTCCTGGGCGTATCTGATGGAACCAATGACGTTGGGCGACTCCGAGCTCGCCGCTACCATGGCATCGACGAGCGACAAGTCCCTGTAAACGACATCCTCCACCTTTTCGCCAATGGCCTCCTCGACCAGCCTCACAATCTGCTCCCCAGTAACGTCCTCCGGCCCCTTCAACACGTACCTCGCCTTGTCATGCCTAGCAAAGTCCTCATCCGCCAGTAGGTGCGCAGCAACATCCCCAATATCGTCCGGGTGTATCGCGCCCACGGGCACCTCACCCGCAGCCATGATCCTCAGCGTGCCCTGCTGCTTTCCCGTCCGTCGATACTCCTTGACGAACTCGGCGGGTTTCCAGAGGTAAAGCGGGATAAAAGCGCTAGGCTGCAGCGACGTCCACTTCAGCCCCTCAAACTCGGGCGCGCTGAGCATCGCCTCGATGGCCCAGTGCGACCTCGCGTAGTAGACCGGCGTGTCCGGCCGCACGTTGAGCGAGCTCGTCGATATGCGCACCACGTACTTTACGCCAGCGTTGAGCGCAGCCACGAGCAGAGTAGACTCCTCGGCGAAGTGGTTCGTCTGAATGTGCGAGGCGATGAAGACCCTTTCGACGGAGCGCTCACGCAGCCAGTCGGAAGTGATGTCGGGCCAGTTCTTTTCTTCCACCGAGACGTTGGGCAGGCTGGCGAGGTGCTGGGCCGCGGCGTTGTTTGCGGAAGAGCGGGTGAGGGCTAGGATTCTGTGGTTGGCGTAGGTTTTGTTTTTTTGGACGAGGGAGGATAGGGTTGATGTTGTGTTTCGGCCTGTGTTGCCTGTGGCGCCGATGATGAGGAATGTAGGGGCCATTGTTAGTAGTTGACGAGGTGTTTGTTGACGAGGTGTTGGTTGACGAGGTGTTGGTTGTTGATGGGTTCAAGAGTAGTTTTACATAGACCTTCTTATACTCTTACTGTTTAGTAGACCAGTAATAGACTATTTTACAGACCAGTGAATTTATATCTTCAAGTCTGCTTGTAAGAGCAGTAGTCGGAAACATCCCGGTTGGCCAAGTCCGCAAGTCCGCCCAACTCCGATCTTGTTCGTAATCCGTACATGGATCCATCTGCTCGAGGTTTGGATAACGTTAACATAGCAGTGGGATCTCTGTATTTATAAAATTCGAGATGCGGGGTTAGTGACCGGGGTTATTAGTGTCTGCAAAGAGTCGACTCAGTATTATATCTATCCCTTTAAGGGTGCGAAGGCATACATTCCGTCACTCGCCTCACTGCTAGTATTGACATAGTGAGGACCTGCGTTTAGCGCACTTAGCTACGATAAGTATGATATAGCATTTTATAAAGATGGAACGTGCTGGTACTTCTACTGCTATAGTAGTTAGAGTGTAAGGCTATGTACCCTCTATTGCTGGATCTTGATTGGTCAGACCCCTGTAAATGTATAGGAAAATATGCCTTCGCACCCTTAAAGGGATAGAACAGGCCTTTTGCACTATTAATAATCATTTAGACTACATGTAGCTCATGTCAACTGTGTGAGGGGCCGTGGTCTCAAATACAGGTCATTATTCATTCTGAGACGACCTGATGCCGGGAAGCTGGAGCCGACGCCGGCCTAGTTTAGAGGCCTGCAAGAAAGTCTAGATACAGAAAGGGGATAACCGTCATTTTTGCATCGAGGGCGTTATTGTATAGCATGGGTCGCGCATGGAGTCGAGGCGTTTTCGCTATTTCAATACGAAATAGGTTTATTTCAAAATCACATTAAAGTATTGAACTGCATATCTTGTCTATTCGTGAGGTCAGCGTAGCGTATGAGTTTATAAAAGGGGAATTGTCCCTGGCGTTATTATAACATCTTGTCTAGATGAGGAGATGGTTGCAGCACAGGAACATGTTTGCGCTGTTTCAAGTCTGAATAAAGTGTAATCTTCTATCCTCAATAGAAATTAGCAATGCTCGAGGGTAATTCCGGACACTGGTCAACTTGACTAGCGTTGCATGCACTGTTATATATTAATTCGTCTTGATGCGGCTGTTGTCGGGGTACAAGGCAAAGTTTGACATGGCGCTCGGGGTGTCACTCCAAATCTAAGTATTAGAAAATGACCTTATCAGTTCCGGGTGAATACGAGGACCAGGATTATAAGATGCAAGTGCCAAACTGCCGATGCGGTAATGATGAATAGGATTGAGTCATATGAATTTCTAATAACTCGCATCATTCACGTAAAATTAACATCAAGGGAAATCTTGGGAGATTTTATTCAAGAGATGGCAGTGCACTATTTCCATTCAATCATAACCTTGCCATCCAGAGTCCAGCAAACCCCTATCAGTCTCTGGATAACTAGCAAATGCATTCCAACGTAGTAAGACAAGCCAAATAGTTTGAAAAGACCAAGGTGTTCTAAAAGTGCATGATTAGCTTGATAGACTCGATGGTTTACATGTCAGCTAAACTTACACAAGCTAACTCGACAACATCCCCTTTACAAGTGCTCCTCGAAAACTAGGTAGCGGACTTGTTGTGTTATTTGCCATTGTCGACAAAGTCCTCGTTGTCGAGGGTGATGGGGGCTGGCCCGGGCGTGGTGCTTTCGACCCAGGTGCCGACGCCAGTCAGGTCGAAACCTTCGATGGGGTTATCGCCCGAGGGTGGCATGTTTCCTTTTGAAGGGGTACTTTTTAAGGGGCCAAGTTGTGTTGGAGATGGAGTCGAGAAGGGATATATGTCACAAAATTTGAGTCGTGACACGGATGGTCGTCTGATAACTGACAAGGCGACTGAGCAATGATTGAGAGCAACGTTAATGAAGCGTAATCTTTCTGTTGCTATGCAAAGAAAGATGATTTTCTATAAGTCAGGAGAGAGGCATTTACATATAAATCTCAGGCATTTCAGTTATTAGCCCATCAACTCACACAAGATACGCGCGGCAACAGACAGCCTCCCATTGGAAATCATACCATATCCCTTATGTTTCACACTTGTTAACTACTCCTGGAATTTCTCCGAGAGAGGAACATGCAGTGGTAGAGTTATCTTCGTTGCTCACAGGTAGCCACAGACCTGCATTGGGTGTGCAGACTTCGCATAAACTGTACCCAAAAACACGCCATTTATAAAGTATGTCAAACAGAGTAATTTGCCAATAATTGATCAGCACACCGGTTTCATTCTACTGGTAGGTATTTACGGTAGTTTCACTAGAGAAAGATCAAATATAGATAACCACCGACTGAACAGCAGCCAGTGTTAGACACCCTTTGCGTCGTCGTCGGTTGCGTCAATTTGGCCAACAAGAAATTCCCATCGGCTATTAGGCGCCAGGGGGAATAGACGCTGTATGACTGGCTTGTTTTTAGTCGCCTGACTCTTCATTCAAGCCCTTTGCAGATCGGGGATAAAGGGCCGAATAGCTTCTCCCGAGTCTAACGTTACACACTCAAAAGTGCTATTCCCTGTGAGGCACGGAAGTCGTTCCAGGTAATCTTGCGGCTCCGCGTGGGCTAGCAAACCAATTCCTTGTCCACCTCGACTAGATGCTGACCAATAGTTGATCGGGAAGCAAATCATGCTCAAGTTGGCCACCAACCACACACATCCCTTCTCACCGGTGTCGATCTAAATTGCACTGTTCCCACTGCACATCTTTCATGTGGATCCCCAAGGATAGAATATAAAAAGATGCATCTTTTCTCCTTTCTCGCGGCTCGGGGCGTCATGCTGACGTGCATACACGGGCTATCCCGGCATGCCCCAAAGACTACCACTTACAACTCTGTAAGCCAGATGCAGGGGCCGGCCATTGACCTTCGCTGCACGCAGTACAATGCCTGTGCTACCAAAAATGTGCCTCCCGCACATGTCACACAAAAGTCCAGAATTGAAGCCCAACGAGGCGTAAACCCCCGGCAGCTGCATACACATTTTGCCCAAATGCCCCAAATCTGTCTGGAAGCTAAATTGCAAAAGCACGTATTCAAAAGCCAGCCTCGACATGTCGATGTAGTAGGTATAGGAAATGTGGCACTGGATAGTAGTCCCTGTATTGAATTGTAGGATTCATAACACCGCAACTCTGTGGCGGCGTGATATATCAACTTGCAAGGCCTTTAGTGCATGGGTTCCCCGCGTGGACCAGCAGCACACCATCTCATCACGGCATCGCCTCATAGCCTTGTAAGGCGGCCGGGACTTGTCATGCCCACAGGTTGCATTTGTAGGGCTGACCCAAGTGTCTTCCAGTCACCGTTTCGGAACTGCTGGATAAAGAACAAACGGCAATTACTCCGGAACCCCAACTCTTCTCAACCGCCCCCTGTCCCTTCAAATTCGCCCTAGCCTGTTCAACTTACTGAACAGCTTTCGATTGGAGGAGGCGTAAATCAACCATCAAGATGGAGTGTGGCTATTCGACAAGACCCAGCGTGGCCATGCCGCTCTTTTCACGCCGATGATTGAAATATGCCGTGTGGCTTTGATCACATTTGTCCGTGTGATGACCACCCTCACACATGCCGTACAACAGGTGCCCATCACATGATGTACATCAAAGATGCAACTGCGCCATGTAATCATCTGCGGCATCTTGACCTGTCTCGACTTTGACCGGGAAATATAGCAACTCGTAGCTAAATCCATCAGATAGCAAAGAGCCTGCTGGAAGTGCAGATGATGGTGCGGGAAAAGTGCACATCAGTCGAGATGTGCTGCGGCGAGTCCTTGACGTATCGGCGTCGCCGACGTGCAGATGAATGTGCAGCTATCTGAGTGGCGGAAGCCGCCTTGAAGATGCATCAAGCACACTGACTCGCGACGTAAACAGCGCTATATCGTGAGGATATGGAAGAAGGCTGCCAGACTCTATAATGGTAGGTCGACACTGATAAGCTGCCGTAGTATCGTGAATCCCAATAACCACAACATTGCGGATGTTACTGTTTGCCCATCAAACAGACACTAAACACATACTCCCTTATAGGTTTCAGCAATTTACTCCGTATGCATAATGGTGTCCGCGCCCTCGTTTTCTCCTCTTTCCCCTCAAGCACTCCTCCAGAAGGATCCGGCTATCTTGGGTATCCGGATGGTCTTTGCCCAGCACCTTCTCTCGAAGCTCAAGTGTCTGCCGGGACATTGACTCTGCCTCCTCGTACCTTTCTAGGTCGCTGAGCATTAGAGCTAGGTTGTACATTGTACGAAGTACTTCCGGATGCTTTTTGCCTAGCACCTTCTCTCGAAGCTTAAGCGTCTGCCGGAATATTGACTCTGCCTCCTCGTACCTTTTAAGGCTGCTGAGTGTAATAGCTAGGTTATGTATTGCGTTAAGCGTGTTCGGGTGCTCTTTGCCTAGTACCTTCTCTCGAAGCTCAAGCGCCCGCCGGCTTATTAGCTCTGCCTCGTCGTATTTCTCTGAGTACGTAAGCGTATATGCGAGGTTATGCATACTGCCTAGCGTATCATAGTGCTCTTTGCCAAGTATCTTCTCTCTTAGCTTGAGCGTTTGCCGGCTTAATTTCTCGGCCTCGTCGTACCTCCCTAGCCTCGCAAGCACGATTGAGAGGCTGCTCTTGCTGGTCAGCGTTTCAGGGTGCTCTTTACCAAATATCTTTTCTCGTAGCTCGAGCGTTTGCCGGATTATCTCCTCGGCCTCGTCGTACTTCCCTAGGCACAGAAGCACGTTCGAGAATCCGGTCTTGCTGCCCAGCGTTTCGGGGTCCTCTTTGCCTAGGACCTTTTCCATCTTATGAAGTGCTTGCCGGTGCATCAGCTCTGCCTCGTCATATTTGCCAAGAAGGGTAAGTACGTCTGCGAGTCTACCCATAATACAAAGGGTGGTGGCCGAATGCTCCGTGCCTAGAATCCTCTCCTTGAGTTTTAGCCTCTGCCGAAACATTTTCTTTACCTCCTCGTACTTCCTTAGGCTTCTTAGGATATTTGTGAGAAAAACCGTGGCTTTAATCATAGCTGAATGCTTTCTGTCCAACGTATCAAAGATCCTTAGTACCTGTCGATACCCCAATTCGGCCGCATGGTATTGCCCTAGCCGACGATAGCTCATTGCTAACCTATTAAGGAGGGAGGTTTCTAATTCGCAGCCAGTTGTATGCCATTGGAAATCCAATACTGTCTGCACATGAGATGCATATTTAATCCACAGATCCCTATTATCGTACGTTGGGTATGGGAAAACCTGACTGAGCTGTTGCTTTGCCAACGTTAGGGAGGCCTCTAGCTCCCCCTTCCTCTCCAGCCAATTTTGCATCGCGAGCCGCACAAGTCGGTGAATATCGAATGAATCCTGCTCTCCCCGTTGAGAAATAAAAGCGTAAGCCTTCAGCGTGCCAACTGCCTTTGCAGACTCAAGTCTGTTGGCTGTAGGTAAAATTGACTTTGGAATATCCTTCGCTGCCAAGAGACACATGAATTTCAGGTACTCTGCTGCCAGCTGGTTTTGCTGTGAGATGTGGGAAAAGGATACCAGCCATGTCGTAGTTATAGGGTTCTGAATGCTCCTATAGCGGTGTCGGTCCTCGAAATCTTCACTCAGTAAGTCGATTATATCCTCCTTATGCTCCGACTCGCAAATCTCGAGGTACTCTGAGGTTGTTATCTGATTTTCGACCATAAATGCGGATGCTTGTCTGATAGCAAGAGGCAAGTTCGTTAGGAAATCAAGCAGCCTCTTAGTAGCCTCTATATTGCTGGTCTGGCTTTTTTCTAAGCCCGTCTGTAACATGTCGAGAGATTCTTCGTCGTCTAATTCCTCCACACCGATAACTTTACTCTCCAGCCGCGTTGCTACCTGATGATTCCTCGTCGTGAATAAGATCGATCCCTTTCGGCTGAATGGCAGATAAGTTGAGAGCGCGATAGAGCTAAAGAGCAATTCCATATCATCGGCGTTATCGATGACCAAAAGCCAGCTGCCACTGCTCTCTATTTCCAGAGCTTGTTTAATCAGCAGTTTGATATCGGCACCCTCCTTATCTATTCCGCCTATCCTCATATGCTTGCCGATATCCTGATATGCCTTTTCAAAGCTGTTGGCATCTACTGCCGGCACCCAGAAGATAGAGCAGTCCGGGTGCTCGTTGTGAACTAGATGAACGGCCTCGAGCGCAATCTGCGTCTTGCCGACACCACCGAGGCCTTCGATAGTGGTTCTCTGGCAGTCATCCTTGTTTGTTCCTGGCCAAATCCTTTCCAGGAGTTTTGATAGTATCGTCTTTCTCCCAACGAAGTCGTGGTTTCTCCCAAACGGAACGAGAAAATGACCCTCTGCAGGTCCCCCTACGGAATGGCCTACTTTCCTATCAGTTTCGATATATCGTTCCAGGATTGCCTTTGATGCTGCTGCTGCCGCTGCTGCAGCGAAAGATTGCCACTCCTTATTTTTATGGCAGTCAGCGTAATCGCATACGCTTTTGACTACAACACTAGGCACTTCTTCCCATACTCCGGCCCCTTCCATCTCAAAGGCAATGATGTTTTCTTGCTCGGCAATTCTATCCCGATCTTCCCCTGATTTCATCACCATATCACCCGAGGCAATTGCCCCGACGTAGATCGCGGGTTTCCGCCAGTCTTGCTGCTCTTGGGCTCGCGTCCTCTTGATAAGATGTCTCTCATCGCACCCCAAATCATCACAGCCTAACTCGAGAGCCTCGTTACACACAGGATCCATCTTCTCGTGGCAATGAAGGCATATACACTCTGGTGAGATGTAGTGCCTGTGGCGATAGCTTGGCTCAAACAACTTATCCTGGCTTGCACCGGGACACACGTATTGGCCCCCTTGACCCCTTGTCTTCACCTGAAGCTGGTAGAGATGATGAGAAGTCCTCTCTCGAAGCATCTCTCGATTGCTCTCAGTGCTGAAAGTTGCTATGAAATTGCGTATGTTTTTGTCGTGCTTGCGTAAGCTATCTTGGAGCGTATCCTTGCGTATGAACTTACCAGGATACTGCCTACCAAAGTCGTATTGGATCACAGCCTGGCTGATTATCACATCTCCTAGAAAGATCTCCTCTCTCTCTCGGCCACTGCGTGGCACTCCGCCGCAGATACCAACCAGGAGCACCAGCTTGAGGGAAGGGTAACTTGATCTCATGCTGGCAGCCGCACCCGCTGCATTGGTCTTGCCCATATGACATAGCACGAGCACAACATTGTGCTTCGCAATACGGCCAGTCCTATAAGTATTCTCATCTCCGATTGCCCTCCCAAACTGGTCGCCATCGATGTCCCAAAACTCATCAAACAGGAGGGCTACCGCGTCATATTCGAGTGCCAGGGCGCAAATGATGGCGACATCGAACTCCGCACGGCAAGATGGTCGCAGCGCCATTATCGAAGCGACGCTCCCGTTGATGACTAGTTAAATCTTCGATTCGTCAATGGCTCTGATGTGGGTGCTGCGGCAATCAAACGTCGGACTAGAGACGTAAATGTAGTTGGATGCCGCTCGGCGTCTGGGTGGGCATTGGCAGGTCGAGGGTTAACGAAATGGACGATCCCAAATGTTTCATAGTCTATGTATGAATGATGCCCAACAAAGCTGCGGGGATTTGCGTCTCGCTGACCATCTGTGCCTCACTATGACATAATCGGGTTGAAGGTTATTGATTCGTCCGTCGACGCCTTGCTTCTCACGAAACGATTACATCCAATCAAAAATACAGCATCACACATGAAACTAGCGGGGTTACAACGATGGTCATTGGCGAAAAAAGTCGATTTTTCCTAGACAACAGTGACTTGTCAGCGATTCTCTCAAGGACATCAACGGGGCGGCATCAGGAACATTTTCAATGTGCACTCATTGTAAGAGCGTCGAGAAACTAGAGCTGTTTCGTTCCTGCCGATTCTGCCTACGAAAGGCGAAATACCAACATCAGCAGGCCCAAAGCTCCCTTCATCTCTCCCGAGGCGCTCTAGGCATTGCAAAATTCACCAAATCAGGTCCGCTTCGCTCGGCACGAGTGGATTTCATCGGGTTGGTCATGGTGAACGTGGTGGCAAAATTCCGTTGCTAACGTATTTCGTAGTAATTAAAGGGTTCGTAAAGCTACTTGCAAGGATCTAGTATTTTTTAATTAAGTCTATTATTATATAATACCCCTAATATATTATATATTATATATTATACCTTTAGCTTAAAATTAGCTTATAATATAAAGAAAAAAAGAAATACTAAAAGCTATAATTAAATAATTATCTTTCTAATATTTTAATTCCTAATTAAGAAAAAGTATTAAAATACTATATATTATTATCTTAAATATAAAAATAAAGTAAATTATAATAATTTAATATATAATATATTAAATTACTATAAAAAAAATATTTTTAATATTAAAAAATAATTATAATAAAATATTATAATAAATATTATTAAATAAAATAAATTTAAATTATAATAATAAAAATATATTTTTTTTTAAATTATTATTATAAAAATAAAATTAGATTTTTAAGATTTAATTATTTTAAATTATATTTATTAAGCTATTTAAATAATATAAAATTATAAAGGTTTTTTTAAAAAATAATAAATTCTCTTTATTAATTAACTTTAATATTAATAGAATTATTATAAATAAAGAATTAAGCTATTTTAAATTAGAAACTTATAGTAAGAAAGTAAATTATTATATAAAATAAATTTAAAAATATAAGTTATTATTTTTATAATTATTAAACTATATTCTTTATTTAAAGCTATTTAACTAATACTATAAAGTATTATATTTAAATATATAAAATTAAAATATAAATATAATTAATAATAAAGTAAGCTATAAAGTAGTAAAATAGGCTATAGGGTAGTAATTATTAAAAGTATATAATAAAAACTAAAGGTATATAATAAAAGCTATATATTATAAAAATATATATATTAAAGAAATATATAATAAAAAGAATAATAAAAAGTATAATAAAAAATATTATAAGAAAGTAAAGATTTAAAAAGCTTTATAATTAATAAAATATATTTATATAATAATTATTTATTTATTTATTATATTATTATTATTTATTAAAAGAATTCTATCTTTAATTTTTATATTATTTATTTATTATTATTATTATTATTTTTATAAATATATATTTATTTTATTTATTTAATTTTAAAAAAAAATATTAGTTTTTAATTAATATAGTAAATATAATTAATTATTTATTAATTATTAATAAAATTAATTAAAAATTAAATATTAAATAAATTAAATAATATATTAAATATAATATTTTAAAAAGTCTTAATATAAGAGATTATAATATAAATTAAATTAAATAAGAAATTATATTAAGAGATATTAATAATTACTTTTTTAAATATATAATTTTATAAATTATATATAGTAATACTATAAGTAATAATAAAAAAGAATTAAATATAAATATAAAGTATATTTCTTTTTATAAAATTATATATAAACTTAAAAATAGGAATAATTTAATATATATTTAGAAGTTTATTAAGAAAGTAAAAAAAACTAATATAATAATTAAACTATATTATAAGAATAATTAATAAGATTATTTATATATTATTAATATTATTATTTTAAACTATATTAATAATAAAATTAAGTATATTATTAATAAAATTAATAATAATCTATATATTCTTAATAAATATAATATATTTATTAATATAAATATATAATAATTATTAAAGGTTTTTTATATTTATAAAATTAATTTCTTCTACCTTTAGCTTAATATTAATAATTATAATATATATATATAATATTTTTAATTATTTTAAATACTTAAGGTTATATTTATATATTTATTTATTAATTAAATAAATATATAAAGTATTATTAAATTTTCTTACTTTAGTAAAAGTAAGGTTAGTTTATATATAAATATAATATAATTTTTAATAAATATTAAAAAGATTATTAAAATATAATCTTTTAAAAGCTAATTTAAAAAATATTTATTTATTTTTTTCTTAATATATAATTTATATTAATTTAATAATAATATTAATAATATAATATATATTATAATTAATAAGGTTAAAGTTATAATAGAGTTTTATAATAAAATAAAAATATTTTTTTATAATAAATAGAAATTAATAAAAATCTTTAAAAAAAGAATATTTATTATATTAAATAATTTATTTTAATAATTTAAAAAGATTTTATAAAAATAATAATCAATATATCTTATAATATAAAAACTTATTATAGATTTCTTATTAATAATTAAGTAATATATATATTAGAATACTTTAGAAATTTATAAAAAGTCTAAAGGTAAGACTAATAATAAGTTTAATAGAGACTTAAAGATAGGAAAGTATAGTAAAAAGTATAATATATTTTTATTAATTATATTAATAATTATTTTAATAAAAATAGCTTTAATAATAATATTCTTATTAAATATAAAGGTTTTTAGATTAAAGGATATTATTTTTATTAAAAAAGATTTACTTATTTTACTTAAGCTATTTATATTAATATAAAAAAGTAAAGGTTATAAGGTATTATAATTTATTATAGCTTTAAAGTAATTAATAAAGAAATTATATATTAAATATTATTTAATATTAAAATTACTTAATTTATTTTTTATTATAAGGTTATTTAATAATATAATAAATTTAGCCTTATATATCTTTTAATAATTATATTAATTTTTAAAAGGCTTAAAGTATAGTTTAATATATTATTATTAATTATAAATAAAATTAATATCTTAATAATTTAAAAGCTTAATATTTTCTATTTTAATTTTATAATTTAATAATTTTTAAATAAGCTTTTACTATACTTTATTTACTATTAGTTTTTCTTAAAGTATATTTTCCTTAAAGTCTTTAGCTTTTATAAAAAATAAATTAATATAGTAATTATTAAAATAAATATTTTAATAAATCTCTTAATAAAAAGTATAAGTATTATTAAATATATTAAATATTTTATTTTTAATAATCTTAAGTTTTTTAATTTATTTATATAAATAATAAAGTATTAATTTAATATAATAAAAATACTTATAATTATTAATATTAAATATTAACTTATAATAAGGAAAGTAATTAAAGATATAATCTTTAATATAAGGGAATATATATTATAGTTTTCTATTAGAATTAATAATTATTAAAAAAATAAAATAAATAAATAAATTTTAATCTTTACTATAAGATAAATACTTAAAGTAAGGGCTTTAAATTAAGTAAAGCTTAATTTTTTTAATAATATTTAATTAAAGTTATTAATTAAAAAGCTAATAATCTATACCTTAAAAGATATAAGTATTATATTATAAAGGTAGGTTAAGTAATAAATAATTTATTTCTATAGTAAATTAATCTTTTTTAATTATTAATTTATTTATAAATTAAATAATAAAATTAATTAAAAGCTAAGTATTATTAATTTTAAATAAGATAGCTTTAGTAATATCTTTATAGCTTTTAGTTTTAATCTTTACTTAAAATAATATTTAAATATATAATTAATAATAATATATATAGAAATATAAAGGTTAATCTTATAATTAGCTAGCTAGCTAAAAGAAATTATATAATTAAAATTATTTAAAATAAGGTTATTATAAATATTATTAAATATTTAATATTACTTATTAAAAGTATTAATAATAATAAGATCTAGGTATATTACTTTTAAATAGTAGAACCTATAAGATTTATTATTATTTAAAATATTAAAAAGGCTAATATAATACTTTTATATATAATAAGTATTAGAGTATTTATATTATTATATTTTATTAATAATCTTAATAATAATAAAGAAAGTAAGTTAATTATTAATATTAGCTAAGGGATTACTAATTCTAGCTAATATTATACCTTTAGTAATTAAAATAAGGTTTATTAATTTAAAATAAATTATATATATATATATATTATTTTATACTTATTATTTATATTAATATTAATAATTAATTACTTTAAACTTTAGCTTAAATATATATTTAAAGTAAATAGTAAAGTAAAAGTAAAAGTAATAAATTATAATATAAAAGCTATTTTTTAAATTAGCTATTAAAATAATATATTTATATTAAGCTTTAGCTTTTTTTTATTTATTATAGTATAGTATATAATAATATAAGCTATTTTAATATATATTAACTACTAAAAAGGTAATAAATATATTATAGTATTTTAACCTTTATACTATAGCCTTAAGACTTTATTACTTTATACTTTAGAAAGGGCAGGTACCCTTTATACTTTTAAAGTAATAGATAATAAAATTAAAAAGTATATAAGACTTTAAAGTATTTTAAATAAAAGCTTATTAAAAATTAGCTAAATTAAATAGCTTTAAAGTAAAATTAAATTATTTAATATAAAAAGAATTATAAGAATTAATTTAATTTTATATTAAAATATTAAATATAATATAATAAAAGTAAAGATAATAAATAAAGTATTTATTATATTACTTTATTATATAATTAATATATTAATTATATTTAATAGATTAAATATAAGGCTATATATAATCCCTTTACTTAATTAAGAAAAATATTAAAAAAGTAAGGGATAAAAGAAGTTAAGATTAATTAAACTTATTAATAAAGGTTAAATATATATTAAGTATTTATATATAAGGCTATACTTTATATATTAAGATATTAAAGCTAATAGTAAGAAGTATATTTTTAATAATAATATAAAATTAATCTAGCTTTAATTAATTAATAATAAGATTAAATATTATAAAATTATTAAAATTATCTTTATTAAGAAAGTCTTTATTAGTAATATAATCTTTAATATTAATATTATCTTTAAATTTATTAAAAACTTAAAAGGATATATTACTATTAAATAAAAGCTAGCTTAAATATTATTTATTAATTATAATATTATAATAGCTAGGATAATTAACTTTAAGGAATTATAATTATATATAAATATAATATTAATAGACTTAGAACTAGTAATAGAATTAATAAATTATATAAAGTTATATAGTATTATTAATAAAGTATAGGATAATAATATCTAAGTTTAATAGTAAGAAAGGTAATTATAAGCATATACTTTTTATATTTCTAAGGAAGTTAATAATATAGCTATAATATTTATATTATTACTTTTTATATTAAAAGATTTAAATATATATGTATATTTATATAATTAGTATTTCTTTTATTTATATAAGCTTAAGAAAATACTTAGATATATTATTAAAGTTAAAGGTATTTTAAAAGTTAAAGAAATATAGCTCTTTAAGTAATTTATTATAATCTTAATCTTTATAATTCTAATAAATATTATTATAAAGATTTTAATTAAATTATTTAATATAATAATAAATATATAATTTTATTATTTAATTACTTATAGTATTTTTCTAATAATTAATATATTTAAAATTTTAAATAATTAAAATAAGTTTATTTAAATCCCTTTAAAAAAAGATATTTATAGTATAAACTAGCTTAAGATCTAATTAAAGATTTTTATCTATATTATAAAGATTTAATAAAATTTAATATTATTATAATAAGAGATTAATTAAAAAAGCTAATTTTAATTAAATTATTAGCTAGGATATTCTAAAGCTATTTATATTATTAAACGAAGAAAGCTAACTTTTTTTTTAAATCTTATATTAAAAAGCTAATTCTATCTTATAGTAAGTATTAGAATATATTTTAGCTTTTTTATTATAATTAAAGAAGCTAAGGTATAATAATAAATAGAAATACTATAAATAGACTTAAAGCTTTTTATTTAAATTTTTATTATTAATATATTTAATATAATAAAAATAAAAATTATTATTTATATTATATTAAATAAGTAAATATAAGATATAATATAAAAAGTATATAAAATAACTTTATTTATTATCTTAAAGGGGGGTAAGAGCAAGAGAAAGATAGTAAGAAGATTAGCTTATTTATTAAGCTAATAAAGAATTAAATATTTAAAATACTATAGATTATAATATTAATATTAATTAAGATAATATTAATATTTATAAAAGCTTATTATTAATATATTGCTTTATATAGTATTTTTTCTTTATAGATTCTTTCTTTCTATAAGCTTTAATAAGCTTAAAAAGCTTTTTTAAATTAATACTATAAGGAAATAAATATTAAATAAAGCTTAAGTAATCTATTAAAGGATTATTTATTAAAAGAAATTAAAGAGCTAGGTATAGTAGATTTAAAAAGCTTTAGCTTCCTTTAAATATATTAATATTATTAATTAATTATTTATTATAATAAAATAATAAATTAATAAATAAAATAATTTAAATTATTTATATAAAGGTTAATATTATATTAATATATAAAAAAAAGAAAAGATAAGTAATTTTATAAATATTAGATTTATTATAATAATATAAGTAATTAATAATTAATTTATTAAATTATTTTTTATTAATAAATTAATTAAAAAGCTTAATTTTTTTAGAATAAGTATATTATTTTATAAAAAATAAATTCTTTTATTAATAAGCTAATAAGGATTTAAAAAAAGATTAAATAATAAAGCAAATATTATAATAATAAATATAATAATTTTAATATATATAGAAAATAAAGAAAAAGTAAAAAAGTTTAAGAAAAAAAGAATTATTTATTATATAATAATTTATATAAAAAGGGATTTTAAAAATTATAAATATTATTTTTATATATTTTATAATAAATATATTTTAATAAGTATATTTAAATTAAAAAGGTTATATAGTAAGGTTAAAGTAATATTAATATTAATAAATAATTAAATATATATTTTTATAATATTATTATTATTTTTAATATAAATTTAATTTATTTTCTTTATATTTAAATTTTTTATTAATTATATTTAAACTATATTTTTATTTAAAAGCTTTTTAAAGACTTTCTAAAAGCTTTTTAAGGATTTTTTAAAAATACCTATAGTAAGCCTATATTTTTTTTATATTCTTTATATAAAAAAGTATTTTCTAAGGGACTTCTAATAATTTTATTAAAAGCCTACTTTAACTATTTATTTAATCTATCTTTTTATAATATTAATATAAATAAAAGCTCTTTTTAATTATACTTTTAATTATACTTTATATATTTTATTTTAAAAAGAATTATTATATTTCTAATTTAAATATAATAATAAGCTTTAAAGTTAGCTTAATTAATAATTAGTTTTTATTAATAATAATTTCTAGATTAATTAATTAATCTTCTTTATTACCTTTATATAATAATAAAATATCTTATAAGAAAAGTAAATCTAGTAGGCATGCTTCTACTCTTATAGTATACTATAATTCGTAAAGCTGCTGCGTAGCTTTGCTTAATAAGTTATTAAAAGGGGGGTATTGTTTTGCTGCGGGAGGAGTATCGGTCTGTTGAAGACGTTGTAGACTTGCAGTAGGCAATTTGGCTCATCCTTTGTCATCACCAAGACCGTAAAGCCAGTTCCCCACTGCGGATTTAACTTTGGACAGTTTGCTACCGGGACGGATAATCGACAATTGGGATTACAGTCCGTAGAATACAAATTCGTGCTGAAACTGGCTCTCATATTGCCTAATCACATCGATGTTACCCGGATAATATGCAATATATACAATAGGAATAGTACCATCATCATCCCCTAGATTCTTCATGCTGAAGAAAGATGGCTACTCGCATTCGGCAAAAGTTCCTCCCACACATAGGGGATCCTTTCGCCGAGATTCTCGTGTAGCAGTGACGAAATAAACCCCCCCAGAACCGACAGCAACCCAACATTAAGATCCCCAATACTTGACCATCATATCTTGCTCCCCTGACCATACCTATAGCACCCTCTTCCCCTCTCGGTCGTGGGCAACGCACCCCGTACTGCCCAAGCACTCACTCGCTAGTTATGGCCCCCGGCTATCACCAGATCACCAACGTCAGCTTTGGTGCGATCTAAATTCAAAATACACGAGACATACCATTCCTCTCATAAAGGGAGCAGAGTTGAAACTGCTCCCCCTTTTTATCCTCGTTTGCGACGCCGTTGGTGGTGCTCCCGGCAACTGACTGCCCGGGGCTCTCCTTGACTTTTCCGCCGTCCTTGATGGCGTCTTTGGCCCATGCCCCAACGCCGGCAAGATCCGTGTTGGAACTCTGGTCGTTGTTGGTGGAGTCCATGGTAACTAATATGGCGGTTGCGAGAAAAAACGAGTGGATGTTTGATGCAAAGATCAAAGAATGAAAAACGCAGAGCGTCTATTATTATTAAACAGTGTTGAAAGGAGCGTATGCGACAGATGTGATGTCGAGTTGGAGAGTTACGATATGGCGAGCATCTCCAGCTTTATTTATATAGACGTTTTTCACTGCCAACAGCAATAACTTATTGCATTTTGTCGTCCCTAGCCCATGACTTGACAACGAGGCAGCCTCTCGAAGGCCAAGTATATTTCACAATACACCTTTGACTTTTTGTTTTCTTTTTCACCTTGCATCTCATGTACAAGAACCTTGGCTCTGCAGGAACCATGTCATGTGTGGATATAGGTTGCATCCTTGCACAGCATACATACCATGGCAACGCCTCGTTCCCAGGGGGCGGGCAAGCAAATCTCGTGCACATGACTCCTAATGCAAGGGACAGGGACATCTGTCACCAATCAAGGGCCACCCTTCCCCGAGATCAAACCCGACGATATGGAAATGTATGATCTGCCACCCACCCATCTCAACGGATCGGTACTGCAAATCCCGCAGCCACACCACACCGCCTAGACGCCCGCAAGCTAGCGAGAAAGGCTCCCAGAACCAGGTACCATGGGTCGAAACTGATGACCTTGTAAAGGGCGTAAGCCTTAAGGCGGATAGTTGGAGGAAGCGGGATCAAGGATAAGGCAGCAAGGTCAGGGAGTATACGAGGGCAGGGGAAAAGCAAAGAGCTGAGTCTAGCCCCCTCATGTGCCGCCTTGGGCTGTGTCGGTGCTAGCCATGCTAGACGATTTCTCCTTCTATCATTGTAATCGTCTTCTAGATATCAAGGAAGAAATGAAAGACGGCGGAGTCCGACGCTTCTTCGATTCCCCAAAAGCAACGTCGGAGCCTGCTGTAGAGAAAGGGTAATCTTGAGCATTGGTTGTGATGGAGATTGTTTTTCCCACGTGAACAAACCTCTGCTTACGGGGGAGGCGCAACCCCCCCCCTAAAATAACGGCAAAGCAATTTCGTGCGTGCAATGGGTTGCCCAAACCCATCTCAACACGTCATCATCAGAGCTGACGTATATCCGACGCCGGCGCCTGCCACGTATGATTCCTCAACGCTTCCCCATTACGGGGGCTCCAAGCTGAAAAAGAACCAGTTGTCCGGCCCGTCCCTGCTGATGTTTTGTTTTTGCCGATTTCCTTCTCTGTTATTCACGAAACAGTTATAGCTCGAGCATCAATTGCGTGCATTTTGAGAGGTTCGTATTGCTTGACGTGTCCAGGGGCGTGCAGCGTTACATCGACTACTGTACGGAGTATGCAGGCTACAGAGTAGTGGTTCGCATCAGACGTCACGCATTTCAATCCTTTCTCCTTCCCATGCCTCACTTTATACACCGCCACTTGCCGAGTTGTGAGAAGCGCATTTGGAGTTTATGGAGTATTATTGACTCTCGTATCTTGATCCCATCAGGACACCGTCATCAAACATGTCACATTTCTTATTCGTGAATTCAAGGTCGTGCTCAGTGCTACCTGCAAGGCAGCTAACCGATGTCACATCACATCACATGTCAAAAAAAGATTTTTTTTAAAAAAAGACCTGCTTCGAGCACCTGCAGCTACACCTCGACTTTTCAACAACGTTGGGCGTTGCAATGATCAATCACATCATGAGCCGTGCGCACGGATCTCACATCTCACCCCATGCTAATAATTTCCCTTTACCAACCGGCTGGTTCGTCCCACCCTTCCCGTGTCTTTTTTCCTAGCGTGCTTTTAACTTCTTGTGGTGCGTTTCATCTTTCTTTCCCCTTGCGCATGCCATGGATGGAACGGGTCCCCCTCTCGCCGTTGGCGCCCACCAACCTTGCCTGGAGCTCGTTACGAATACGAATGCACTCGCCCCAGCGCTTGCCGGAAGAAAGTCCGGCCGGTATTATGAATGGTCGTTGAAATGTCCACGATGCACCTGGAGATGCCCGTGAAAGGGATAAGTCTTCTTGGCCCCAGGCTTGCGTCCATGCCAGCATCTGTCCTCCATCTTCCCTAAACACATGACTTACCTAAACCCCACACCTCAACGACTATGATACTGCTCATGCAAGTAGTTCTATTGCTTCATGATGCACTCCTCCTCACGCTACCCCGTCGAGCATGATTGGGCTCATTAACCTCCCTTAGCACAGCCCGTCCGTTCGTGGCCCTCAGGGGGCGGACAACTTCAGCGTCGAGCCGCGGGACGAGACGTGGGGCTTTAGATAAGTTAGTATTGTGCCTGACGGAACCATCATATCAGGGAAATCCTCTAAGCTTCCAAGGTGCTTCTTTGTCTAAAAGTAGTGGATGAAGCTTGCTATAGGTGAGCGGTAAGTAGCTTCAATGGCCCGTAACGGATAAATCTATATAAAATAATATTGATGATGGGTTGTACTTTTTCGGCCACTACATCATAAGCGCATATGCAATTGTCCTCAGCATCTGTAGATTACTGTCCAATTTACGTCGGAATATGTACGTGTAGTTGCGTGATTCGATGCAAACACACCGTGTGTGACAATGATGAGTGGTATATCACCAAACTCACAAGTAAACAACTTTACCAACACCAAAAAAGTGTTACCTAATTGAGAACGCATTCATATGTTCTCTTGATGATTTCCCCATAATACGTATGGTATTTGTCACGACTACTTGTGCAAACCCAACCTGAGCGTAGGGTAAGCGACGTAGGCCAGCTCTCATGACGCGCTCGACGCGTTCCCCGGATCCTAACTTTCCCGTCAATTGTCCTGATTCCCTAAAAAAAAAAACTCCATTTCGAAAAAAAAAATCTCAATCAGTAAGGCGATAGCTATAAAATCACAAAAGTCATCATGCCTCCCAAGAAGCGTGCTTCTACAGCGGCAGAAGAGCCCGTACCAAAGCGGCGTTCAACCCGCCAAGCCGCCGCGAGCATCGCCCAAGCAACACCCACAGAACCAGAGCCAAAGGAGAAGAAGAAGAAGGCTGCAGCTTCATCACCAAAGACGGAAGAATCCAAGAAGCCTGCCGTGAAGAAAGCAGCTTCAAAGCCCAAGGCGCAACCCAAGGCGCAACCCGCCAAGAAGACTGGCAAAGAAACACAGGCATCATCATCATCATCATCGCGAGATGTCACGCCGGATCCAGACCCAGATGACATCCCCGTGCGCAATCCAGAATGTGTACGGCACGAGGGCAAGTGGTACTGGCTCATGAAGGCTGAGCCCGAGTCGCGGTTTGAAAACGGAATCGACGTCAAGTTTTCAATCGATGATTTGCGCGCCCGCACCAAGCCTGAAGGATGGGACGGCATCAGGGCCTACGTTGGTAAGATTGAACTCAATCATTTCTTTTTTTTTGGTGTTCTAATGTTTTGATAGCGAGGAATAACATGAGGGCCATGAATGCCGGCGACATGGCCTTTTTTTACCACTCAAATACGAAAACCCCAGGCATTGTCGGAACGATGGAGATTGTCAGAGAATACTCCGAAGACAGTAGGTTTCCTTTTTCCATTTTCTTCTTTTCTTTGTCCTCAGTTTTGTTCCTACCTTGAATCTTATTGTATCTGTGCTTTATACTTATGGGGAAAACTGCAGAATCCGCCCGCAGACCTGGCACGCCTTACTACGACCCCCAATCCACCAGGGAAAAGAAGCGATGGGACCTTGTCCACGTCGAGTTCCGCCGCAAGTTTGCCGTGCCCATCCTCCTCCCCGAGCTCAAGGAGCTGGGGGAAAAGGGCGGGCCCCTGGCCGAGATGCAGATGCTGAGGCAGGGCAGGGCCAGCGTCAGCAGGGTGAGCCAGAGCGAGTGGGAGTTTCTGGTCAAGCTGGCGGACGAGAAGGCCGAGGAGGCGGGCCTTGAGCACGATGATACCAAGTAAGCTAACCCTTTTTTCAGAGAAAGAGAGAGAGAGAGAGTGATCTAACTGATAATCATCACAGACTGAGTTAATCTTTTGAAGCAAAGTAAAGAAATATTTATATTCCATCCACCTTTAATAGTAATACATGTTTCGCGCCCCATTCCCGGCACCAGCCTTGAAGCCTTCTTAACCGCACAGATATAACCAAGGAAAATGAAACAGGAAAGAAAACATTCGTAAACCATGGACCAAAACCATGCTTTCATAGCCGTGCAAAAAGCCACCGCGTTTAGGCGTAACGAACGACCCGAGAGTGGAATCGCTTGTGACCACCGACAAGGACCACCCTCTCGATCTGATTCCCCTCATGGCCATCTTTCTCATCGTCCATCTCTTGTTCGAGATTCTCCTTGTCGTCCTTATCGGCTTCCTCGCCATCTTCGACGAGGACGGCCTCTTCATTGGGAGGGTGAGCTACCGGTTCCTCGACCGGGGGCATCTCTACAACAAGAGGGTGCTCGGCGGCAGGAGGAGTGGACATCTCGGTTTCAGCAGGAGGGGGCATCTCGACTGCAGGAGGGGGGGACACTTCATTTTCAGCAGGTGGAGGGTGCTCAGCAGCAGGAGGAGTAAGAGCCGTGTCGGTTTCGGCAGGAGGGGCCACCTCGGTTTCAGCGGGGGGAGGCATCTCGACAGCAGGAGGATGTTCGGCCATGGGAGGAGTAGGGAGCTCGGCAGCAGGAGGGGGATGCTCGACCATATCCTCGGCTGGAGTCTCCTCAACAGGAACCTCCTCAACGGGAGTCTCTTCGATGGGAGTCTCTTCGACAGGATTCTCCTCGACCACATCCTCGGCAGGCGTCTCGTCGACAAGAGTCTCCTGGGCAGGAGGCGGCTGAACAGGGTCGGCGACGTTGGAGCCATTGCCTGGGAACGGAGGCTGCTCAACGGCGGGAGGGGTGTTGACCGGGGGAGGCGTCGCGGTAGGCATAGCCTGAGTGGGCACGGTAACAATGTCGGGCGTCTCGCCAGCAGGAGGGGGCTGCTCGACGACATCTTCGGGGGGAGGCTGCTCTTGGGCCGGGGGCATAACGACGTCGCCAGCACCATCGCCGGCGCCGTCGCCAGCTCCCCCATCATTGTTACCGCCTCCTCCAAGCAAGTCACCCAGCTTATCCTTGCCATCCTGGATAAGATCTCCAAGGCCACCGCCGCCGAGCAAACCTCCAAGACCGCCCTCCTGACCGTCACCGCCTCCTAAAAGACCACCTAGAAGACCACCGGCACCACCACCGGCACCATCACCGCCAGCCTCCTCCCCAGGCTGCTCTTCATCATTGCCACCGCCTCCGAGAAGACCGCCAAGGAGACCGCCGCCACCACCACCAATGTTGTCAAGAATAGACTCAGTTTTGGTGCCACCCTCATCATGGTCCCTCGCGCGGAGAGCGTCACGGAGCTGGACCCTCCCGTTGTGAGCAGCGGCAGTCTGCAGAAAGAGACCAGCCACGACGGCCCGTCGAACAATGTCGTTGTTAAAGTACATTGTTATAAATTGTACTCCGTTTCAACCTTAGCAAAGTAAAGTAAAAAGGTGACGGAATGAGATGAAAGTTATGGAAAGAAGGTTGTGGGAAGAAGGGTATGTGAGATGATGTATTATGGGATGATGTATAACGATCGTAGCCTCAAGCCAGCTCTCAGCAATGAACGAAGAAGAATGTTTTTTTAAAAGAATCAGTCTACGCAGTAGACGATGTAAGCACCAGGCTTTAATGAAAGAAAAAAAGTAGTGATAAGGAAATAAGAGAGAGGGTTGAAGATCAAGGCTTTGGTCGTGAAGAGAAAAAAGATGGAAAAACTTCTCCATTGAACAAGCTCACTTATATACACTTCTTTTCCCCTTACATACCCCGGTCTTGGTACAATAGCTTGTCTCCCCTCCCCATGTCCGGGGTGTCATGATGATGCAACTTTACTTCGCAAACAACCCTTCAAACCAAGCTTTTGTGACAGAAACTGAACAGCCGAACAGGGGGTAAATATTCAGCTGAAAATAAAAGAAGAGCTGATCATGACCAAAAGTCCAAAACGCACGCAAGGCAAAAGCGGTGATACCGTGGTACCTTAAGATTTTCTTACTCGAACACGGAGAAGAAGAGTCCCGGTGTGTCAAAAGCTTTCAACGTTGTAGCATGTCAGAGACTCAGGTGCATGAGATTTTCAACGTCGTAGCATGTCAGGGACTCGAGTGCATGAGATCCGTCGCGCCGTGTTTTGGCCTGCCCTGCGACAAGGGTTGACAAGGACTCCTGTCACAGGTCGGGTTTCAGCTCCGAACATCCCCCCCGGTACTCCGTGCTCCGTGCTCCATACTCCGTATATGCACCAGCTACCGCTGCAGAAAAAGAAATAAACCCCTACGTCAAAACAACTTAGCGAATGATTATGTATAATTTACTGAAAATTTACATTTACAATACGAGAAACCTGCTCTGTCACGTTTTTGTTTTCGCCTTTTCTTTACACATCCACGAGACAGGCACCTGGTTGATGCGACATTGCACGCTGCAGAGATGCTGATCTTTCGCGACCAATACTCAGGTATGATTCTGGTCAGGCACCTGGGGTGTGTGGGCTTGGTTTTTCCTACGCCATTAAAGAGGAGAAGATGGAATAGGATGTGTACTCCGTACCGGTTTGCAATGTATGCGAAATTGAGTCGTATAGTCACCATACCGTCATCAAGATGTTTACGACCGCGATCTACTACTGACATCCCCAGAGCCTGCTCACTTATACATAGTCTGCGCAGAGTAAAAGAAGATTGTATTCCCGCAACTCCTCAAACTCGGCACGCCATTACCCATTAACTAACACGTGATTGACTTCCAACTCCCGAATAGCTTACGTACTCCGTAATGAAGAATTATCGTCTAAAACCATCCCTCCATAAACACTTCACCAAAAAGAATAAAGCAAACTCTTGTTAAACCCCCCAAAAGAAAAGAATGGCTTCCCATTCGCCATGCCATCCGACCCAGCAGTATTAGCCGCCTCGAGCTCACCTGCCCAGCGATCCATCATCGCCACGTGCAACTCACCGGCTTAATGGGAATAATGGGAATTCAATGGAGGCCGTTAGTGCGTCAACGTAGTGGCCGTAATCCAATTCCGGATCAAGGATGCCTCCAACGGTAATGGCTTGTTGGCCAATCCGGTATAGCCCCCCTTGCAACATCAGCATCTGGTAAGCGCCGGCGACCACATCAGGCTTTTGAGGATGTTCGCTCAGCATAAACTCAGTCTTCAACAGCAAAAGTTTTGTAACGTTTGCCAAGTACCTGGCCGAATTGAATAACCGGCACGTGGAATGGTATTTCTTCATCTTCTCAGGATCTGGAGGACCCGCATCGCCAACAATCATGGAATAAATCAACCACTTCTTCGCTTGCAGCACCGCAGCATTCGAGGCATCGCGAAGTCGGCCTAGCATATCGCTGGTGAAGGCGAGCGGGCCCTGGAAAGCGTCTCCTTTGAACCGTTCCATCAACGGGTCTTCCGACATTTCAATGGTGCCGGCGAGGGAAGCGAGTAGCAAAGCCGTGTCTTGTATATGCCACTGCACCGTCTTCAAGCGCTCAAACAAGGACGTCACTACCCCGTCAGGCATTGGCACGGGTGCAATACGCAAGAAGATGGTGCGCACACGAAATCGAAAGTAGTCCCTATTGATATTTATTAGACTTGTTCTTGGATGCAAACATACCACCACCTTACCCGTACATGGCGCCTACGGTTCCATCAAGGAAGACTACCGCTCGAGACAAGAACATGAGCCCTTGCTCTCTCGCAGGGCGCGACAGACATGTAGTACCTGCTTTAACTTCAACCATGGAATCTAGGTAACTACTCAGGGCGCGGAGATTCCGAAGCAGCATAGGTCCCAGGTCATCTGCACGGCTTTGTGCATGGTTTTCTGGATGGCCTTTTCGGAATAGGCGATCTTCCCAGTAGCAGCTGTACCACGGATCAACGAACCAGAGGAGCTGGTGCGCGCCTGTCGCCATCGCGAAACCCAGTGCGACTAGCTTTCCCCCGAGTTGTACGGAATCTCGGTCAGTGCCATCCAAATCCTTCAACTTCAGGGTGAATCTGGCCAGTGAAGTTAAAAACACTTGCAGGACGTCCCGCAACGTCTCTGCATCCGCTTCCACCTCCAGAGCCTCTGCCTCGGACATGACTCGTGTTAGGTGATGATAGGAGGATTCCTCTTGATGAGCCTTTAGCCGTGGCTGCATTTGACCTGTTCTTTTCTGTCCTGGATAGAGGGGTTTTTTCAGACTGAAAAGCTTTTCCATCGTCTCCTTGCCGTCGATATCGGAGTCCTCGGGTATTATGGCGACGGGAACATAGCTTCGTGGAACAATGTTGGTATGCAGAGTCGAGAAGATATCTTTGATCGAGGGGATATTTGATGTCGCGCCGTCTGGCTCACAGCCTTCCATAGGCGTGTCCTATCAATACATCAATCAACATTTGTATGGCAATCTCAAGAGAGACATTTCACAACCTCTGCATTAGGGTCCATCTCGTCCAAAGTCTGATTGTGCTTCTTCTCGTCCGGAAAAGAAAAATATAGTGAAAATGATTGGATCCTGAAATGGGCGAGAGCTAGTTTCTGTGTTTATAAACAGGTTGCTTCTCAAGGCACTCGGAATTCCATCAGAGCCTCCGTAGTTCTTTCCAACGCCTTAAATCGCCGTCGCGACTACTTGACACTTGGCAGCAAACTTTCCAAAAGCCTATTACCCCAGTAATCAAGGATTGTGAACACTTTAGGTTCAGCCTTTTCCTTTTTTCCTTGATTGTTCTTTCTTTCTTTTCCGACTTCCGATGCAATAAGCGCAAAGCCACAAAGGCCCAGCCTTCTCATGATACAATCCGAGGCTTCAGCCTCGCGATACACAATCGAGAGACTTATACCCCAGTGGCTTTTAAACTCTATAACCAACAGAGCGCACACAAACTTTGTTTTCTTGTCTTCTCCCTCAACGACCTGTGTTCACCATAGAAACGTTGAGGCAAAACAGTGATGCAGGCAATGGGGGCGTATGTGGTGCAAGCCTTATCATTTTGCAACATAGGAGGCAAGTTCAAGCCATGACACGCTGCTTATCAGCGCTCAAGCTTCCGTCATCCGCCCACTCGCTGCGCTGTCTTCGTGCGCACGTCCACAGGCATGCCAAGACCATCACAAGACATGCGCGTACGCCGCCATGATTGCGCTGCAATGCGCTGCGTTGCGTTTCGCGCTTCACAAAGTTGCACTCGCGGTGAAGCAAAGATGACCATGCGGTCTCATGTTGCAACAGATCGTGAAAACATGAGCTGATGATGCATAAATCTTTGGTGCACCGCATGGCGCTTCGCAAGGCTTCATCATAGATGTCTTTATCCATTTATCCCCTATAGCTTCTCATTTTTTCCTTTCTGTGAAAATTCTTTCTGGAACTCCAAGGCCCAAGTTCAAACGCCCAACTCTCTTCATCTCGAATTTGTGCGTACAACATGTCGAGGCCTGCAGTGGCTGCAGCCACAAAGCTCTCCATGACCTTGACAAACAGCACCATGCCGCCCGGTTTCGCAGCTAAAGTAGGACAACTCCAGACGTTTGTACTCCCCAAACATATCGATAAGGATTTGTCCACGCATCGAGCCCTGGGAAGGTCTATGGTAGAGACGTTCAAGGAAGATGGGATATTCCAGATATCAATGTCACGTCAACAACGGAGCCTGTACGAAAAGGCCAATCTAGCAAGCCAGGCATTTTTCCGCAGGTCACAGCAGGAAAAGGCCGCGTGCATAGACGAACGCAGCTATTCAGGGTACATCGCCTCCGGAGAGGAAATCACGAATGGAATTGCTGATTATTCGGAAATCTTCACGGTCACCAAGGACTTGCCACTGACGGATTTGAGAGTTGCGAGGGGATGGCCATGCCACGGGCCCTGTCCCTGGCCCGATGAACAGATGGAAACCATCATGAAGAGGTTCATGGCCGACTTGGGGCAGAGCGGAGAGAAGTTGCTCCGGCTCATCGAGCTGGGTCTAGGGGTCTCGAATGGCGCTCTAACCCGGTACACTGCCGACGGTTGGCATCACCTAAGGATACTCAGGTCAGCAAGTTTCATGTCTAGAATATTATCATTAGCAACTGACAGGCTGTCAGGTTTCCCGCAGCTCATAAGACGAATGGGAAAGGCGAACGAGGGCGTGGGATCGGGTCTCATACAGACTATGGCCTTCTGGTTATCGCCGCCCAGGATCATGTAGGAGGTGAATAGATTTCCCTAGCACAGGCGATGCAAAGGTGCAATAACTAACTTATGCTACTTGCAGGCCTCTTCATTCGTCCGCCGGACCGAAACGAGCGCGTTACCAACTCGGCTGCGAGAATAGAACCATATAAAACTGACAACAAGGGCTGGGTGTATGTTCCGCCTGAGCCAGGAGTGTTCACTGTCTTCCCTGGAGATATGCTTCAGCATGTCACCAACTCGATACTTCTCTCAACACCCCACAAAGTCGGTCTCAATACGGGAGAAAGGTTTGCTTTTGCTTATTTCCATGAGCCGGCTTTCACATCCGTCTTAGAACCACTGCCAGGTTTCGAAGGATGGATGGGAAAGCAAACACAAAGGATCCATTATGGAACTCATTTCACCAACATGTTCCGGAGAAACTACCCAGATCGAATGACGACAAAGAAGCTGATAGAAGAGAAAAGATGGGCTCTTCTTGATACTGATGAACTACGAGCAGGCTGATGCCATCGTATGTCCATGTATTTTGGCGTACTAGTGGCTTATGCACGTTTGACTTCAATTAGCAGCATAAGCAGGCGGGCGCCAAGTTGAACCTCCCGTGGCCACATTCTCAAAAATACTCCGTAGATTTTCCCTCCAAACGCTTCAAGGTTGGTGGCAGAAAGTAGCTTCAGCCCGATCGAGTTCAAGCTTCGTCAACGTTTAACCCAATTCATTTTCTTGTCCCACGTGGCGTGTAGTGAAACTACCATTGACGAAATCCGCATGCAAGGGCCTACCACGGAGCAAGGGTGATACGGCCTCTTGGAACTCGCCGTGAATTGGGTCGCTCTTGAGAAAGTAGCTCTTGTGCTGAACTGATGAGAACTCGACAACAAATACGTGTGATATTCCAATCTATCAAACACTCAGTTACTAGTGTCATCGCAGGCCACTTCGATAACGGAATGGGGCTGATGGAAGGTGAACGGATAGGAAGTGTAACATGAGGAATATGACAAAGCATGGGCCAAGTGAACTGCCACACGCATTTAAGAATTCAAAACTTAACTTACCCCAAGGGTTAGTGGCGAAAGGCTCCGGCCTCCACGTACTGAACGCACGTACGTCTTATCTAGAGCCGGGTGAACGGACCGATCCGGGAGTGAGAAGAGCATCTTGGACAGCTAGAGAGAAAGGGGTCTCAGTTGAAACTCTACGATCAGCTGCGTGGTCTGTGGTCGACTTACTTTGGTGATCTCAGCCACAGGCACGTCATCTTTGAAATCCAGCAGCATCAGGTAGTACACTGAAGAATCTTCCTTCTTGTGCCCATTACCCCTCCATTTGGATGGCAGAATCGCAATGGCTTCGTTATCGAAGGGATTGGTGAGGAAGACGAAGCTGATAAAGAGCAGCATGGCCGATACAGCCGCCAGTAAGCCTATACCACGGAGTCTCATCATGGTGGTCAACGAATACCAGACTCGGCGATGAGCGCGGAAAATGAATGTCACAAAATTGAGAAAATGTGAAAGATGGACGGGCATTGAGAAATCATTTACAGGGGAAAATGTGTGACACCATTCATGATTTGAGGGGAAGCGTGACATGCCAACGTTGGCTCATTGGAAGGAGCGACTGCCATCTGAGACCCTCGTTCTTCAGGAAGGAGCCTACACATATTCTTCACATTACAAGAGGAAGGAAGCATCCAGGCTTGATATCCACCCAGAGATGAAAGCGAGAAATGTGAAAATCGGCCAGGTCGTGCACGTCTAGTACTACTATACTTTCATCGTACAACCTCGGCAATGGTATGCCATCGGCTTCAATTGTATGCTTGCTGGTCGCTCTCATTGTACGAGCGTACTGGTGTGCGGGTATAAGCTGGTTTTAGAAACTCAAGGGTCCAACTAGCAAGCAGGAAGAAGTTACCCATCACTTCACACCCTGGTTTATGATCAAGTTGATTCCCGTTATATCCATGTAAACCCTTGATTCTCACTCCGGCCGTTATCGATCTACGAGCTCGGCACCGAGGTATATATGCCAAGTTCGGTCGTCGCGACGTCGAGTCGGAGACAGTGCCGTCGGACTACACGAAGATGGCAAAGTAAACCGGTAGAGGGCCCAGTATAAAATCCACACGACGGATATCAAATGCGAGCAAACGGTATTGTGCATTTATTTACGCAGGGTCCTCTCTCGGCTTTGCTTTCCATCCCCGCCATTAATGTGGCGTTGAAGGCCTAACTGTCCCAAACGGGCGGACCGAGGAGGGGACCAGAACTCAACCTTATCTATCTCTGCAACAAATTGAACCTTTGCGGAGAGCTTTGATTGGCTTTGCCACCATTTTCAAGGCAAATCTCCTAGAAGCTTTGCAAAAATTATTGAGGTTTTGGTTTTGGCAAATGCAATGCTTTCCCCGGGGAGGTTTGACTTGAGACGTTGTCGATAAGCGGGTGAAAGTGGGTGTTAGGCCCGTGCTCTCTATGTACTTTTCAGTGCAACTTGCAAGATACGGAGTACCTCGATGCTGATACCAATACTACTAATGCTGCGAGCTGTAATGAGGGCTGTACTGTAGAAATGATTTCGAATACTGCCGTTGGTGAGGGAGGATTGCGAGTTTTCAGAATGGACCACAAGTTAATCTGGTCTCATGAGTGTGCCGCTGATTACCCGGTAGGTTAACTAAGGACCTTAGGCCCCTACCTATACTACGTATAGGTAGTTACTCTTACTATATCTTTATATATAATTATATCCAGGTCGTTCGACTTTATATATTAATAATATTATTAATTTAATATATTTTTTATAAACTAATTAAATATATAATAAAATAAACTTAAGAGATTTAATTAATATAACTTTTATATAATTATAATACTATTACGCGATTTTATTACTTATAGCGATTAATAGGTATAATAATTCGTCGATTACTAACTACTATTTCTATAATAAGTTCTTAACTACTTTTATTAATTATATTTAATTTAATTATTTAAAAAATCCCTCGATTTTTATATAGTAATTCCTACTTTTTTAATATAAACCTATATTTATTAATATTATTTATTAAATTTAAAAATATATTTATTTAATTACTTAAATTGTTATTAATACTTTTATTAATAATAGCTAGGTTTACCTTAATATATAATTATTCCTACGAGAAGTTTAATATTTAAAAGTCTTATTAAATAAATAATAAATTTTTAATAAATTACTTAGTTTCTTATAACTATATATAAACCTTTTCTAACTCTTATAGCTTTTTTATTTCTACCTTTATTATTATTTTATTAATTATTTTAGCTTTAAGCTATTTTTAAGCTTTAACTTTTTTCTATAGCTTATTAATTATAAAAGCCTTATTTTTAATTATAATTTATTTATTAACTTATTACTTAAAATTCTATTTTTAAATTATTTCCTTATTATTTTATAAAATTTCCTTAAGCTTCTTTTTTACTATAATATTATAATTAAAAATAATTATAATATTATCTATAGTATATAAAAATAAGCTATTAAAATCGAGGTTATTAATCTACTTTTATAATTTTTATTTAAACCTTTAAAATATAATTATATTATAAATAATTACTTCTAAGTATAAAAGCTTATTATAGCTTACTTTAGCTATATTAATAAAATCGAGAATAACTTTAAGCTTATAAAGATATAGCCTTATTTATTATTATTTAATATAAATATAATATATTTTAAAAGCTATATTATATAGCTAATCCTATATATTTAAAAAGTTAAATTAATTAATTAATAAGCTATTAACTTATATAAGACTTTAAAGAATATCTTTCTATACTTTTTTAAAGTATTAATAAACTTTAATATTAAAAAGTTATATCCTATAATTTATATATAAAAAAGCTTAATTAAAATAATATTAAATATATTATAATATATTAAAAAATAAATATTTTTATAAATAGTAAATCTATTTATAATTAATAAATAATATATTAGTTTATATATTTAAATATAAAAAGATTAATTTAAAAAAAATATTTTTAATATTATTTAAAAAATCTATATTAAAAAGAATTTTAAATTAATTCTTAATTATATAATTATTAAAATTATTATTTAATTTAAAATTATTTTTATTAAAATATTAAAGCTATTAAAAAGCTTATTTATTATTACTATAATTAAACTTAATTATAATAATTATAACCCTTAGAAAAATATTAGCTAAAGTATATTTTTCTAATAACTATTAGCTTTTAAAAATTATAAATAAAAGAATTACTTAATTTAAAGTATTAATAATATTAATAGAAATTATAGCTTTTTTATTATTAAATTAAAAAATAATTAGCTATTTATAACACGTGAAAGGTACGATAAGCTAGGTAGGCATAAGAAGGTAGGTCTCTTTTCGTATAGTAATTAAAGCTTAAGTTCTCTCTTAAGTATAACTACTCGTAGAGAACTCCTAAGGTACTCCTAGTAGATTTATTACGTAATCCTAGGTAATACGATAACCCGGGGTATATTATAACTATCCCCCCCCCTTCTATAACGCGTCCTCGCGTCGTCGCCTAATAGCCTATAATATTGCTACGTTAACTATTAAAGTAAGTACTAGGTACCCCGCGGTATTATATTTATCTATAAATACCTTTCGAGTCTACCCCTCCTTCCTTTTTAGACTATTACTACTCGTATTATTAATTTATTTAATCTTTTAGAATTTTTTATAATAGCTCCTTTTTCTCGATCGTCGGTAGCTAGTCGTAGCCGCGGTAGCGTCTTTAAGAAAAAGAAAAGACGCATAAGGGCTAATCCTCCTACGCTTACGCTTCCTCCGTCGCCGTCGGAACGCGAGGGCTCTAAGCAAAAAGCTCCTAACGATTCGGCTAATCCCTTTATTACTCCTCGCTAAGGAAGAGATTATACTCCCCTTTTTACTTCTCGTAAGGAGCAGCTCCTATAGAGTACTAGCACTCCTTCCCAGACTTATCCTACCTCTTTATTTAGCTAGGATTCGAATAGGGAAGAAGATATTACTCCTAATATATAGGCCTACGCTACTCCTATTACTCTTCTTATTTTCTCCGCGCTTCCCTTCTACCTATTAGGTAAGTTAGGGAATTATTCTCCCTTTCTTTTTTTTCTTTTTTACTAACTATATTTTACGATATAGGTCGTCTTTCTATTCCCTCTTACCCTACTACCGACGAGTCTTTTCGTATTACTATACTTAAACGCTAGGTAGCTACGCTTAAGTATATATAAGGCGCTCCTAATCCTTTTAATCGTTCTTAAGGTTTTAGCGCTAACCTTTCTCTAATGCTAACGTCCTCTTATAATCCTTTCTTATCGTATACTTCCTAGGGTTTTACTCTTAGTATCGGGTAGTTCGCTTCTGCTATTCCCCCTCTTATCCCCGCAGTTTTATCGGGTTCTAGTCTTATTCCTATAGCACCTTCGGTTCCCGCTCTTACGCATACTCCTATCCCTATACATACTCCTATAAATACTCTTATTCCTATAGAATTACCTATAAGTACTATTACTATTATTCTCCCTATAGACTTTACTCCCTATAGTATCTCTAAGTCTATACTTCTTTCGATAGCGTCTCGTAATAAGCTCGCTACTCTCTCCTAGCCTTTATCTAAGCAGCTTATCTAAAATACTTAATATTATATACTATATCTCCGGTTAATAACTTATACTTTTATAGAGAACTATCGTACCTAATCCTACCTAAAAGAGATTCCCCGGGTAGTATATATTAGCTCTATAGCCGGGGCTTGCTATTTTTACTAATTAAAAGGTAAAGCTTACGCTCCTCCTATCTTTATAATAGTAAGGAACCGTAAGGATCTTAATACCTTTATTACTTAAATTACGGCTATCTCTCGTTCCTAACGTATAGGCGCTAGCCTTATTCCTATCCTAGAAGTATAAGACGGTATTAAAATATTATTATTCTTCCTTTTTAATATTTATTAACTTTTCGTAGCTATAGCTATATTTCTCTACGATAAATTCTAAAAGGTAGAGACCTCCTATAGGAAATCCTAGTATATTAATAATATATATCGTAAGTATATCGCGTCTAGCTCTTTAGAGCGCTATACTACTATAATCGCCTAATATATTGCCGAGCACTCTACTAGTATTACTACTCTCCCCTTTAATACTATACGTATTCCTTTATATTCCTTCCCTTTCTCCCTACTAACTCCTACTTCCTAAGATACTGCTTAATATAAAAAGCGCGCCGCCTAGCTAATACTCTGCCTATAGCTATCTAATAGTTAATACGCTAATTAGAACGCTATTATAGGCTCTTTCGTTCGTCGCATCGCTAATATCCTACTTAATCGTAGCGCTGTCGAAGGGCTTCCTAAGAATAAAGAAAACGAATACTTTAATTAAGTAGGCTAGGTAATTAATAATCTTATCCCTATTGCCTTTATATAATTATAATAGGTTATTATTAAGGTCTCTTAAGGTAGTTTTTTTCGTTTTTAGTTTTTAGTTTTAGGTAATTTACCTTTAGGATTTAATAATCTCTTCTCTTATATTTTTTATAATCTCCTTTTTTTTCGTATTAATTCCTTATAGTCTTCTTAGCTATACTTTTTCTTTTAAGCTCTTTTAAACTCCTAAATAAATTATTATATATTACCTATATCTTCTTCTAATACTTATTAGCTATATTCTAATAGCTAGCCTGCTTACTTTATAAGGTAATGTTTTTTCCCGTAGAGGATTTTCTCGGCTTTAATTACTTTAACTTCCTATTCCTCCTCTTCTTTTTCTAGGTTAAGTATAGGAAGCGATTCGCCTAGGTAGTCTTTTTTATTCTAGGGTTCTAATAGGCTAATATAGAATATATTATAAATATATAAGTATTTTTCTAAAAGTATAAGGCAGTATGCTTAGGAGCTAATTTTCTAGAAGACCCTAAACGGTCCTATATATCTTAGAGCTAACTTTTTCTTTTCCCCTTTTAATCTTAGGTTTTTCGTCGAGAAGCCTACGAGATCTCCTCGTTTAAGTTTAAATACTTAGTATTTTTAATTATAATACTTTACCTATCTTTATACTACGGTTTCCTAATGGTTTTCTAGGCGTTTCCTTACTTTAAATAGTTTTTATACTTTTACTTATGCTTTTAATACCCCCCTCTTATTACTATCGTCCTTAACGTATAATTAGAGGTCCGGTTTATACCCCTTTAATACTTTATTTAAGCTTATCCTGGTTATTATATTCCTTATACTATTGCATACGAATTATACTATACGTAATAATTTCAGCTATAACGCCTAGTTTTTACCTATAAAGCATCTTAGGTATTATTCTAGCGTTTAGTTAGTCCGTTCTATCTATCTATCCATTTAAAGGTAGAATATTATTAAAAGTTATTACTTAATCTTTAATATATAGTATACTTCCGATTAGAACTCGCTTATAAATATTAAGCTTCGATCTAAGATAATTCCCTTTAGGGTCCTATAGATAAATTCTATCTTATTATAGAATAATATAGCAAGATCTTCTACTTTATCTTATATATTTACTATAAAGAATAAAAAGTATTTTATATACCTATCTACGATAATTAGTATACTATTTATTTCTTTTTCTCTTAAATATACTTTTAGTAATCCTATAATAAAATCTATAATTAGTTCTTCTATAGGTCCGTTAGGTCTTTTTAGAGACTCTAACTTTCTATAAGGCCTATATCTTCTTACCGTAACTCTTTAGTATACCTAATAGTCCCTTACGTATTGCTCGACGTCTCTCTTTATTTACTTTTACTAGAACTTCCTTTTAAAGAGGTCTAGTATTCTTTTTACTTTAAAGTAATTAGCTAATAGGTCGTTATAGTAAATATATAAGAGTTCTATACGGATTAATATCTCTTTTAGGATTATTACTTTCTTTTAAAACTTAATAAGACTTTTAATACTTTTAGTCCTATCTCTATCGTTACTATTCTTTATCGCTTTAATATATTTTTATAGTTTATAGTCTACTAACTATACTTCTTTAATAAGCTATAGAAATAGTCTACTCAGTAAATTTACATAAGCTAATTCTTCTAATATAACTTATCTTACTTCTTAAATCGAGATTTATTATTCGCGATTAATAATATTTCTTACTCAGTCTAGGTCTTTCTAAGGATTCGGTTATTCTATAATCCTATTCCCCCCTCGAATTAAAAGCATCTCGCCTTTTAAAAATATCTTATCTTATTTAAGCTAAAAATTAACTCAGGCTTATTATACCTATAAAGACATCTCGTCGTATTAATCTATACCTTAGTATATTCCTATTTTACTATATAACTCTAGGAGTATTAGCTTATCCGTCGTAGGTTTTTCCCTAATATAGTCTAGCCTTCTCAAAGGTCTATCTATTAGGTTACTTTTCCTAAGCTTATGCTTTACTATAAAGTTATAAGGGGTAAGGTATATATATTACCTCGCTTACTTCCTATTTAACCTTTATTAGCTTATAAAACTCTATAAGTTTCTATAATCTATTAAGACTTTTACTAGCTTTTCGGCACCCTTAATATAATACCTTTAGTATTTAAATAATTCTATAATAACTATTATTTCTTAATCTAGCGTTCTATAGTTTAGTTTAGCTTTTTTAAATCCCCTTAACTAGAAGGCTACTAGATACTACTTCTCCTCTTTATCTAATTAAGATAAAATACCCGCTATAGCGCGGTTAGATATATCTATCTCTATCCGAATTAAAGCTTAAGGGTTATAGTATACTAGTAAAAGGGCTTTTTAAAAGGCTTCTACTAATATACAGAATGCCGCTCGTTTTTCTTAATTTAGAACTATACTACCCGGTTTCTTCTTATTTATAGTTCCCTTTATAAGCTTATATAAAGGTCGAATTATCCTAAAGTAATTAGCGATAAACTAGCAGTAAAAGTTATAGAATCCTAAGAATACCTAAATCTCGTAATAAGTAGTTAGTTCCTTCTACTCGGAGATCGTCTTTACCCTTATAAGGTCTATTCCAATACCTCTTATCGAGATAATAAACCTAAGGAACTCGATTTAATCCTTATAGAAACTATACTTTAAGGGCTTAGCGTATAGCTAAGCTATCCTTAGGTATTCGAAGACTTATCGGATATATTTTATATACGATTCCCTAATCTTAGAGAAGATTAGGATATCGTCGAGGTATACGATATAGATTATATCTACGAAATTGCCTAACGCTTAATTAATATAATTTTAAAAAGTTATAAGCGTATTAATAAGTCTAAAGGGTATAATTATATACTCGAAATAGCTATATTATATACGAAAAGTAGTTTTCTACTTATCTTTTTCTTTAATATAGATCCTATAGTAAGTATCCTTTATATCTACTTTTATAAAGTATTTAATACCTACTATTCGGTTTATAATCTCTAAGATAAGAAGTAGGAAGTAACGATTTTTAATTATTACTTTATTCAATCCCCTATAATTAATATATAATCGGAGACTTCTATCTTTCTTAAGCACGAATAGGATAGGAGCTATAGCTAAGCTTTTAGATTTTCTAATCTAGCCTAACTTTAGGTTATCGTCGATATACTTTCTTAAAGTATATAACTTAGCAGGTAATAGTAAATAGATAGGTCCGTAAGGTAAGCTCTTACCTTCTTTAATATCGATCGCGTAATCCATAGCCTTATAATATAGGATTATTATAGCATTATCTATATTAAATACGTCTTCGAATCTATTAAGCTTATTAAAGATCCCTTCTAGTATGCTTTTATCTTCTTCTTTATCGGGAAATAGTATAGGTTCTTAAAATACGACTATAGTATAAATATACGCCTAATTCTAATACTTTTTAAGCATATCTTATAATTTATATAACCGAGTTATATCCTAACTAATTCCAAACTATTATTCCCTCTTAGCTATATTAAAGTAGATTTAATAATCTTCTATTATAATTACCGATAAAAGGATAGGGCTAGTCGTCTTAGAGTCGTCGCGGTATATACTAACGTATAGCTATATAAACTCTTTAATTATACCCCTTAAATCGGTAATTTCGAGTAAGATTTCCTAAACTCTTTAAATCTATAGGTTACTTTAATTAATACTTACGAGAATAAATACCAAGATATTACTTCTCTTTAACTTATTCTCTTTTACAAACTTAATACTAATAAGGTCGACCTCTACGCTACTATTTAAATTAATAGTAACCTCTTAAAGCCTTTCTCTCCCTTAAACCCTAGCTTTAATATAGATCCTAGGGGATACTTTAAATATAGAGGTCGGAGAGGGGTCCTCTACTCTAACCTCTTCCCTTTTCCTTTAGTCTTTATAGAAGTTTATTATATTTTTAATACTTATAAGTATTTATTCTTTAAATAAGAGTTACTTTAGCAATAGTAATATTTAATAAATTTACCATCCTTTCCTAGGGGGTTTTTAAAAGTATAATTCCTCTCTCCCTATTATCTATTTTAATTTTAATATAATACCGGCGCTAATCGGAAATTACCCGACCTTTATTTCTTAATAGCAAGTAATCTAGTATCTCGGTAGGTATTCGCCTTCTTCCTCTTACTAGCCCCTATAGATTCCTAGAACCTCTTAACTACTTATACTATCTCTACTTTTATCTCTAGTAACGAAGGTATATATAAGAATATATATTATTAAAGGTTATCTTATAGTTTAACGTAAAATCGAAAAGCGCGTTCGTTCTTAAAGAATAAATAGAAATATTTCTCTAAAGAGTTAAGGTAATTATAGAATTCCCTTAGAGATTAACTTTCGCGTAAGCGTATATTATCTAATTACTTAATAATCGTATAATAACGATTATTTACGTTTTTTAAAAGAATTAAGGTCTATTCTTTAAAAAAGCTCTAGTTATTTTTCTTTTTTTATCGCTCTATATCCGAGGGGAGATCCTCGAGGTATTAATCTTATCTCGTATAGTACTTATACTTTATATAATCTAAGGCTAGGAAAATCTTTTTCGAATCCTTTTTAAACTACTTACGACTTCCTTTAAATATATATTATAAATCGCTTAGCTATTTTTCGCGTTTTTAATAATTAATTAATAATATAAATTCTAATATATTTTTAATTTTAACTTTACTATTATTACTACTATCTAAAGAATCTCAAGGTTATCGTTTACGCATTAATAGTATAGTTTCGAGCCTAAAAAGCTACGCTACTAATTCTTGGCATAATTTAGCTTCTTATCGTTAAAATTACTAGAACTCTTATAGTTTTACTATAATAGCTCTTTACTCTTCTATTTCCCTCTCGAATTATATAATATTAATTACCTTATCTATTTATCCTCTATCTATTAAAGGGGTTTCCTCTCTAACGGTTAAGGTCCCTATTATAATATTTTCTTAAGGTCTTTCTTTAACTCGCTCTAAGGGTTTTCCTTCGACTCGTTAGGGTTCCGCTTCGGTCTAACTTAAAGGTCGCGTCTCAGCGTCTTCCGAAAGTCTTACCGTCGCGTCGACGTTTCGTCTCATTTTCGCTATCTTATCTTAGGTAGCTCGTTTAGTAGAAGCTTTAGAATTATAACACGTAAAAGGTACGATAAGCTAGGTAGGCATAAGAAGGTAGGTCTCTCTTCGTATAGTAACTAAAGCTTAAGTTCTCTCCTAAATATAACTACTCGTAGAGAACTCCTAAGGTACTCCTAGTAGATCTACTATATGATCCTAGGTAATACGATGACCTGGGGTGTATTATACTATTTATATCTTTAGGTTTTAATAATAATAATCTTTTCTAATAAGCTTAATTACTTAAGCTATAAAAAGCTTTTATTAAAATTCTATAGGTTTTAAAGCTTAATTAAAAAATATTATAAAAAGCTTTATATTTATAATATTAATCCTTTATTTCTTTAATATTAATCTTAATATTAACTTTTACGACTTCCTTTATATAATTTTTTATTATCTATAGCTTTAAATATTACTATTTAAACTATAAAAGCTAATTATAATAAAGTAATTTATATATATTACGAGAAGTATATAAGAAAATAGCTTTATTAATAATATAAGCTTTTATTAATATAAATATTAATTTCTTAATATATTACGCGTAAGCTATAATAGCTTTTTTTTTAATAGTAAGATAGTTAAATTTAAAGCTTTTCTTTTTAAATTACTTTTTAATAGCTTCTTTTTAGCCTTTAATAGCTTTATATATTTCTTAATTAATAATAAACTAACTTTATATAGCTTTATATAATTACTTATATTAAAAGCTTATAACTTATTCTAATAGGTTAGACGTATAAATAAATAACTATTAAAAAAATTATATATTATATTAATTATAGTATTTAACTTAAAAGTATTAAATTTAAATATATTAATATTTAATAAATATAATTAATATAAATAAAATTTAATATTAATTAAAGTTTAATTAATATAGGAATTATATATTAAGGTTAAACAACCTAGATATAGTTATATATAAAGATATAGTAAGAGCGACTACCTATACGCAGTATAGGTAGGGGCCTAAGGTCTACCTTAGTCAACCCACTAGGTATATCTGGTGGGTGTTCAATTTCAACCTACTCCGTACATACGTAGAAAAACACGACAACCCATGTTCCATACCGCCATTCACTTATGAGCACGACATCGCTCGTCTAAGAAGAATGTACCTCAACACCAGGCATGATTATGCACCTGCTGTCAGGGCTGCGCTTCGAATTACTGAAGCCGACTAGATATTAAACCGAGACTACAGGGTGCGGGTATATTGAGTCACGTGACTCTCGATGAATGACGTTCCTGTTTGTTCCTGCTGGAACACAACCCTTTAGGCCTCATCGATGGTAGACCAGTGCTACCTCACTCCATCTGCTACGTATACTGCCAACCTCAAACATCCTTCCTTCTTGCCCTTTGTTGCTACCATTTCTTCCACATCGCAACATGCGTGGAAGGGGCGCAGGTGCACTTTTTTAGAGGTGGCAGTAACAAGGCGCAGGGTCCTTTGCCCACCGGAATTGGGCACTGACGAGGGAGTGAAATCCAACGGTAATCCCTAAGGAATCAGTTCGTCATGGCAGGCTGAGACGCCCCAACCCTGGCCGAGTCGTGTGATGATGATGTGCACATTTAAAGGGAAAAGGCAAAAGTGTAATCCGTAGCTATATGGCTGACCGCGTCATTATAAGAGGCCAACGTAAGGTGTCTCGTAGGCTGCTATCGTCATTGATTTAAAGACGATTGCCAATCTCCTTTTCCACTTTGATGGTGGATGAAGCCAAATCCGGTTCACGACAAGAAGGACGCTAGAAGTGGCGCCACTTTGCACTGCAAGACCAGCGCTGTCCATGGAGCCGTCTCTTTTATTTTTTCCTCCTCAGCCGTCATTTCCTCAATTTCGACAATTTTCTTAGTAGAAAGAGCGATCGGATCAACATCGGCAATCGGACTCGAACTAAAGTGGCATAGCTCGTCGGAGTACTAAACTGGGGGTTAGATTGACATCTGCAGAGATATCACCAACCCCGACGTGGTGGCTGCCCGCCCGCCCTGGCTTTTTGGTGGTGTTGGTTCTGTCGAGGCCCGCCAATCCACCTACCCACCTTCTAACACACACACTAGACACAACAGCGCCAGAGCCCATTTTCCATCGGCTTAGCCAGCCACTGAAGGTGTCAAGTCACAGGCTGCCAACCGCTGTAAAATCCACTGCTCGTCCATTAATTAGCGGGAGCCAACCACAGGATTGGCCTATCAGCGGTAGCACTTGTTTTTGCAAGTCCGACTTTGATAATCTGTCGTCACCACATCGACGATTTCTACCAATCTCCCTACATCGGACCTTGGCATACAGCACCAAAATTTTCCCATCTTTCTCGACCGAATGTCCCTGGGTGCACACATGCCCATAGGGATTCCTCTTTTCGATCAAGCCCGTCAGTAATCCGAAGGGAAAAGGGAAAGAAACCTGTAATACCCTGGGCTAAATCGACTTTGATTGACTCCGCCTGTTGTCAGCACTGCATATTACCAAGGGCTTATCTATTACCGGCCTTGCTCCGTCGTTCTTTGAGAATCCCGCGTTTGTGTGTGTGTGTGTGTGTGTGTCCAGCAAGGTCCCTGCTTCTTATTTTTTACACCCTCCCCCTTCCCTGCCGCTAGTGCAAGTGTTGGCTAGCAAACAGGTCGGAGTGCCACACCAAGACCGCTATATAAATATTGTTCCCCACGCCTCGTGCCCTTGCCGCAACTATTATTGCAATTGTTCTACAACGCATTGACCGCTCGTCTACGTTGACGCAGCTTCTTCTTCCAGTTTGCCTGACCTCTGTTGAGAGGTTGTGGTTATAGCAGCGTGGTATATCGGAATATGTGAGTCCAATCTTGTTTGCCCTTTGTCTTTGCTGCGGAATGGCACATCGTGGCCGTGGCATGGCGGACAGCCGTGTTTTTGTTTCGTGTCCTCGTCTTTCTCGATGAGACCATCATGTATTACAGATGAGCTGTCCTTTGCTGTTGAAGATGTACACAAGGGCTACGGCCATGATTTGGGGAAACTCGAGCTTACAAGCTGGCTTAGACCTCGCCTCGGACGCTGAATCGGAGCAAGCCACCGCAACTTCTTCCCTTGCCAATCCCGTCCGCCCATGTCGTAGACGCTCTACCCGCCGAGTAACCTTCTCTTCGCCCCTCGAAATCGACTGCGAGACCAAAGACATGATATCCTCCTCTCTACTCCCCAAGCGGTTTCGCGGGGAGAATCCTCAGGCTCCGGCCAAGGAGCCTTCCTGGTTAAACCGGCAACTTGCCCCTATTCTGCAGAGCTTTGCCTCGGTAGCCTGTAGTCACCCGATTCACACCGTTGGTATTGTGGCACTACTCGCCAGCAGTTCCTATGTCGGTCTGCTACAGGAGAGCTTGTTTGAGGGCTCTGCCCGCAGCAACCTGGGCAAGGCCGACTGGTCATCACTCACAGAGGGTAGCCGTCACCTGCGTGTAGGCCCTGATACCAATTGGAAGTGGCAGAATGTGGACAACGTCGAGTCTATCACTGACGACGTTGAACGCCTCGCTCTCCTGACCCTCGTCTTCCCTGACACTCTATCAAACGAGTCGCCCAGTACCGCACCGCTGTCACACGCCGTGCCGTATCCCGCCAATATTTCTGTTACACCGCTCCCGTCCACCGAGAACACCCTGACCGCCTACTCCCAGGACACCATCTTGGCCTACTCTGTTCCTTATGGCCAGGCTGCCGAGTTCCTCGTCGCTGCTCAGGAGATCCCCAGCGTCGAGGCTGAGGAGCAGGAGACTGATGATGGCCTCGAGCAGAAGATGTGGATCATGAAGGCTGCCAAGGTCACCACCGGTTACACTCTCGTCCAGTGGGCAAAGAACGCCTGGGTCGAGTTCCTGGACTTGCTCAAGAATGCTGAGACGCTTGATATCATCATCATGGCTCTTGGCTATCTTGCCATGCACCTGACCTTTGGCTCTCTCTTCGTCTCCATGCGTCGTCTCGGCTCCAACTTCTGGCTTGCCATGTCCACGCTTTTGTCTTCTGTTTTTGCCTTCCTCTTTGGTCTCCTCGTGACTACAAAGTTTGGCGTTCCCATCAGCGTTATTCTGCTATCCGAGGGCCTACCTTTCCTCACCGTCACTGTCGGCTTCGAAAAGAACATTGTCTTGACCAAGGCTGTTTTCTCCCACGCCATCGAGCACCGCCGTATCCAGATTCAAAACTCCAAGAACGGCAAGAAGTCGCCTGGGCCTCAAGAGAACCTCGTCCAGCATGCCATTCAGGTTGCCGTCAAGGACAAGGGCTTCGAGATTCTGCGTGACTACGTTATCGAGATTGCCGTCCTGGTTGCCGGCGCTGCTTCTGGTGTTCAGGGTGGCCTGCAGCAGTTCTGCTTCCTCGCCGCTTGGATTCTTGTCTTTGACTGCGTGCTCCTCTTCACCTTCTTCACCGCTATCCTTAGCATCAAGCTCGAGATCAACCGCATTAGACGTCACGTCGAGGTCGCTTCTGCCCTTGAGGATGACGGTGTCAGCCGCCGTGTCGCCGAGAGGGTCGCCCAGAGCAACGATGCCAAGGAGGGCAGTGACCAGTCTCTGTTCGGTCGCACCATGAAGAGATCCAGCAATGTGCCCAAGTTCAAGGTGCTCATGGTTGGTGGTTTCATTCTCATCAACGTTGTCAACATCCTGACGGCCCCTCTGCGCACTGGATCTCTATCCACCATCCGTTCCTGGTCTGGCGGCTTGGGTGGTGTCGTCTCTCTTCCTCCTGTCAACCCCTTCAAGGTCGCCTCCAACGGTCTTGATGTGCTTCTTGAGCAGGCCAAGCTTAACAAGATCCCCACCCTTGTCACTGTCTTGACCCCTATCAAGTACGAGCTCGAGTTCCCTTCCATTCACTACGCCCTTACTTCATCCATTGCAGGCACTGCTGGCTCTAAAATTGGTCTTGAGGGCTATGGCGTTGGTGGCCGCATGGTTGGTAGTCTCCTTGAGAGTCTTGAAGACCCCGTCCTCTCCAAGTGGATCATCGTTGCCCTTGCTCTCAGTGTTGGTCTCAACGGCTACCTCTTCAACGTCGCCAAGGCTGGCATCAAGGACCCTGACTACCCTACTACTCAGATCGATCGCCGTGAGCTCGCTCGCGCCCAGCGCTTCAACGATCAGCCCGCTATGCCCCTGCCCTTGGGTGAATACATCCCTCCTACCCCTCAGCAGACTCAACCTGGCACCCCCTCTTTGACCGACGATGAGTCTGATGGCAAGCAACTTGTGCGCCAACAGTCTTTCATCGAGTACAGCGGCCCCATGCGATCTGATGCCGAGCTCAACGCTCTCCTTGTCGAGAAGCGTATCCCTGAGATGTCTGATGAGGAGGTTGTCTACATGTCTCTGCGAGGCAAGATCCCTGGTTACTCCCTGGAGAAGTCTCTCAAGGACTTTACCCGTGCTGTCAAGGTTCGCCGTATGATCATTTCCCGCACCAAGGCTACTCGTGAGAACACCGACGGCCTTGACCGCTCCAAGCTTCCTTACGAGAACTACAACTGGGAGCGTGTCTTTGGTGCCTGCTGCGAGAACGTTATCGGTTACATGCCTCTCCCCGTTGGTGTTGCCGGCCCTCTGGTTATTGACGGTCACAGCTATTTTATTCCCATGGCCACCACCGAAGGTGTCTTGGTTGCTAGTGCTAGCCGTGGTTGCAAGGCCATCAATGCTGGTGGCGGCGCCATCACTGTCCTCACTGCTGACGGTATGACCCGTGGTCCCTGCATTGGTTTCGAGACTCTTGAGCGCACTGGTGCTGCTAAGCATTGGCTGGATTCCGAGGTTGGCCAGAGCATCATGAAGAAGGCCTTCAACTCCACCTCTCGTTTTGCTCGTCTCCAGGACATGAAGAGCACGATTGCCGGCACCAACCTGTACATCCGCTTCAAGACTACCACTGGTGATGCCATGGGCATGAACATGATCTCCAAGGGTGTCGAGTATGCTCTTAGCGTCATGGTCCAGGAGGGTTTCGAGGACATGCAGATCGTCTCCGTCTCTGGTAACTACTGTATTGACAAGAAGCCTGGTGCTCTCAACTGGATTGACGGTCGTGGCAAGGGCGTTGTTGCTGAGGCTATCATCCCTGGTGACGTCGTTAAGAACGTTCTTAAGAGTGATGTCGATTCGCTGGTTGAGCTCAACGTGTCCAAGAACCTCATCGGTTCTGCCATGGCCGGCTCCATTGGTGGTTTCAACGCTCACGCTGCCAACATGGTCGCTGCCATCTTCCTCGCTACTGGTCAAGATCCCGCTCAGGTCGTGGAGAGTGCTAACTGTATCACCATTATGAAGAAGTAAGTCCCTCATTGACTGTCCAGTCCCTCAAAACGGTGACTAACCGTTGCAGCCTCCATGGTGCTCTCCAGATCTCCGTCTCGATGCCCTCGCTCGAAGTCGGTACCCTCGGTGGTGGCACTATCCTCGAGCCCCAGAGCGCTATGCTTGATATTCTTGGTGTTCGCGGCTCTCACCCCACCAACCCTGGCGACAATTCCCGCCGCCTGGCTCGTATCATTGCCGCCGCTGTTCTAGCTGGTGAGCTGTCTCTGTGCTCTGCTCTCGCCGCTGGCCACCTGGTCAAAGCCCACATGCAGCACAACCGTAGCGCTGCTCCCAGTGCTGCGCCTTCTGCCGTCCCCTCGCGTTCCACCACGCCTGCTCCTCAGACTCCCGTCTCATTAGCCATGACGGCTGGTCAGGAGAAGGCCAACGGAACCGCCCCTAGCGCAGCTGCCAAGGAGAGGCAGAAGAAGAAGAAATAAACCATGTCCACGTATATGTGGAAGAGGTGTAGAGTAATATGATTGAGGCATCTTTTTCTAATGTCATGGAAAGGCGAGCGAGTTTATTTGTCTTAGTACAATCTGGAAAAACAGGAAACATGGGCTTTCTGTATGGATTTAGGCCGGGGAAAGGATAGGCTTAAGGAAGGCTCTATGATGTTTAGAATTGTTCAAATCTAAAATGGCGAGGCTTTGCCATTTATTTCGTCTCCCCTGGTGTTACATGGGCAACGAGGGGTACTAGGTACACCATAGACACTACGCTGGTCGAGCCGACACAGCAATTTCATATCTTGTTCAAAGTAACCTGACCGCCGTTTTTTTTGACATGTGCATATGGGGAGCTTCAACCTCGAACCAGATCTCAAAGGGTATTCAGCTATAAAAGTTTATTGCGCATCCAGCATGGCTGTTGTACAGAGGCTTGTTAGTCAATGTCCTATCTTTTCTTCCCACTCCTCCCTAGTAATGCTATTATTATAGAAAGTTAGTGAGTATTGTGCGCGTCCGAAGAGGGTTTCCATACTGCAGCAGTTATCAAGGCTCGCACGAGGAGTAACAAGGATTTACTTGACGCTCTTCAACGGCGGGAAATGATCTCCCTCAAACGGTGCAGCCTATCCCTCAGTGACTGCATCTTGTCGTCCGCCCAGGAATGAGCAGCGGGCGCTTAACAGACTTCTGCGGCGTACAATGCAGCCCTAGACATTGAGATTGCTATCGTGATCTTGCGGCTCCTGGGCATGACGTATGGGGGTTGGGGGTGTGTAGAGCGTTTTCCTTTGCTACGGGTATGCTGAGAAGGGTATTTGTAGGCATGCAATATATTCTTCGTGTCTCTTAGGCGATTGTGGAAAGGGGTTGGGGGAGGAGGCATTGGCTTGCTGCAGTGGATGGGGGCACCTTGAAGAAAGAAAGCTATTGCCGTGAAAGATGATCGGGATATTGCTCCCACGGTCAACCATCTCCTCTCCCTCCCCTTTGCAGTCCGCATCGCGACCCGCGACGCCTACCCTGCTTCCTACGTCTCCTTCTCCGCCAACTATACTGGCGCCCAGCCTTTCACCTCGACGACGACGATAGCGTATTCCTCTAACCCGTCGCGCACGTACGAAACCACGCTATGGCCCGTCTACTACATCCAGGGGACCAGCGGCGCGGTACTCGTCCCGGAGCTGACCAGACCAACCTCGACGCCGTCATAGATTAGGGCAAGGTCGAGAATCTAGAGATGTACTCTGCGTTCTACGATCCCTTTCGGATCGCGGACTCGGGCTTTGGGGAAAAGCTTCGCGGGCCGGGCGTCACGTATGTTTACGTCGTTGGGCTAGCGGGGGATTACTGCGTCAAGGCTACGGCCGTGGATGCCGTGAGGGAGGGGTTCGTGACCTACCTGGTCGAGGAGGGCACGAGGTGCGTCGATCCCGGGAGGTGGGCGGATGTAAAGGAGGAGCTGGAGAGGAGCGGCGTCGGGATCATGTCGATTTTGGGGGAGGAGGTTGCGAGGTTGGGGGCTAAACGTACGACTTTGATGGGTGATGTGATGGGATAACGTCATGATGGATATGGGCGATGGCCTTTTTTTTCTTCTTTTACTAGGTGTTGGACGGATCATTTGCTTGGATAGGAAATTGACTTGATTGATAAGTAGTTGCCTTTGCATCTGCTGCGTAGAGTTAGGTGTATCTAAGAGATGAAGTCGATGTGCGTAGTTGGATGTGATGCTACTACACTCTCTAGAACTCGAGATACACAAGTATGTTATCTAAGATAATATGAGCTCTTCTACTACTCGAAATCAGCTCTTCTCCCTCCGCATCGTCTTCCATCCCCGTGGTCGTCATCAGAACGTATAGTGCCTTTACAACGCATAACCACCACGACATCTCCTGCCCCTACACGAGGAAATATATCAATGTCACCTCAACAGATGACATTAAGAAATGAAGTGCGCAGTGTTCAAGAAAGAAAAGCCCGGAAAAAGCCACCCAAGGCGCAGCCAAACTCGCCTTGAAAGACAGGTTCTGCACGACCGGTTACTTCTCCTCTTATACGTGGTGCGCATTCGAGGAAGCCACCAAGCTGATACGAAGAAAAGAAATAAACTTTGTGGTTCTATCAAAATATGCATCCAAATATGCCTTATGCTTTGTATAGAGCAAGTGGGCTTATGTCAACGGGCGCTTATTGTCATTAGCGAACAAAGGGGAGTTTTGCTATTGTAATGAATCCACGTCTTTCATAGGCCTTTTGTTTAAACATAAAAAAGAACATCTAGTCCCATTTTGCATCGTATTTCAAATTGAATCCAGGGAAGTTATCTATCCGGCACTGTTATGATTTGTTTATGAGTTCTCAATTTTCTTTTCCCGCAAAATCGTCCGTAACATGCTTTCTTCTTATTAATAAAGAAAGTTAACTTGAACAATCACAAACAGGTCTGTACAGATGACAAACAGGAAAAACATCTATCCTAAGCATCGTAAACTCAAGAAATCACCGTCTGACAGCGTTCGCTGGCCTTTTCCTTTGTCACTTTGTGCCCTCCCATCTCCCAAACAAGCAAACAAAAACAATCAACAAATCTTTTATTCCTTTGTCTCCCAGTTCCCTTTGCAATATCTATAAATTCATCGACATCCCAACTACCACTCTTGTCTACTTCTTCTCTTCTTCCCTCTTCATCAAACTTAGTTACATTACTAAACAATCGAAATAAGAGAAGAGGTGTAAACAATCAAGACACCTCAGTACGACTTGCCTACCTTTGCAACATTTGTCGATTCTTGTCCACGTTCGGTTGATAGATAAAACCCATGTATCTCAACTACGACTTGGTTCCCCGCGACATCAGCCCCGAGACTGTCGTCGCGCTGGACATTACCGCCATTGTCCTCAGCAGCTTGGTCCTGCTTGGAGCCATTATCGGGTTCCTATTCAGGTGCTGCCTCAGCTGCTGCTTACTCGTTGACTAAATTCAACAAAGGCGGGCTGCGAATGGATTTTCTTTAAGATCGGTAGGCGGGAGAAGGATGAACTTGCACGTATGGATTCGATAACTTGGCTTGATTGAGTCTTTGATGACTTGGTTGTTTAGCTATAGCTTGGCAATATAACATAACAGTTTGATGTACCACAGATTTCCCTCTTTTCTCGTGACTCTTTGCATTATTCTAAGCCTCCCTTTCGATGCAGACCATAATTTAGTAATACCGCACAGCCACTACATACCACAGAAAAGTCTCGCAAGTTTTAACACACAAGTCAAAACATGTCATTGACTACCAACAACAAACATTTGCAACCCACTCCCGGTGCACCTAAGCCATCGGCTAGCACCAACCCATCATAGATCTAATTTGCACACCCGTCAGCATGGTGAGATGGCCGAGCGGTCTAAGGCGCTGTGTTCAGGTTCCACTAGAATCAGTACAATTCGCAGTCTCGAAAGGGGCCTGGGTTCGAATCCCAGTCTCATCATACATTTTTGCTGTTTTTGTCAATTCCTCTTTTCTTTTCTTTTCACTTGTTAAAGAGACGTTTGATGAGGAACTCTGCCTTTTTTTGGGTGTGTTTTTAGAAAGTTTAGAGTTTAACATTAAAACGGTCAAAGGGGGCCCCTCTCAGACGGTAGGTTGCAGCGGCAGGGAGCAAAGACTGCGCCTTTTGCGTTTCAGATGTGCGACGCAAGAAACCTTTTTTTACGGTTACGATAGGGTGAAGCCGTTGCTATTTTTAGTTTTACATCAAACGGGCAATCTGTACATGCGGAGGGTAGCATCGCCGGTACACGGAAAACAACGAGAGAAAAGGTCAACCTGTCAAATCCATCGCGCTCCATTATGCATGGCTTAAATTATTACTAGAGGATTGGCTCAACACCTCAAGAAAGCAGACATATTTATATAGAAGTGCTCTCATTCTAAATCCCATTCACAGGGATATCTAAATGCAAATTACCACACAAAGCAGATTATATCAAGGACTGTATCCCTTTTGTTCCTCATAAAAGCATCGCTATGCCAAACTCCTCGCAGTGACCAAAATTCAAGCCCACGGTAGAAGGAAAGTAAAGTTTTGAAAGAAAATCGCTCGTCAAAGTGATCAAAGTCAGATCGCTTGTTAATGTGAACAAAGTGACCGAAGGATTATATCGTGTGACAAATGAGAGCAAGAGAGCGTAGTAAATCAATGAAGCCTCTCCTTGATGTAGACCATGGCCGCCAGACCCGCGCAGCACTTGGTGCTCATCTCGTGCTTGCACCAGGGGCACTTGACAGTCATACTGATAGCGCCCGAGAAGCCCATGCTCTGCTCTGGTGACACCACGCCTTCGGGGTTGGCCATGGCCTCGTACAACTTGGACGGCATGTCGTGGTAGTACTTGCACGCGCAGCACTCGACGAACATCTTGGCGATGGGGTCGCCGGGGGGAAGCACGGTAGAAGAGACATGCTGCGATCGAAGGGAAGGCGTGGCTGATCCTTTGATGGATGGTGACGCTGAAGAGCCTGCCTTCGTCGGCTTTGGTGCTGCAGGGGCTGCCTTGCGGGCCGCCTCGAGGTAGCTGGCCGGCCACGGCGCAGCAACCGAACTGGTGTCCTTGGACATGATGAGGTCTCTCAGAGGGGGAGTCTTGGTATCATCCCCACCCAGGCCCGTCCTGACGGATGGCGCCTTGCTCGTATTCCGCGACCAAGGACCCTGATGCTGCAGCTTAGGGAGGGACGCAATTTGAGACGCCAGATTCGTGTCCGAGTTACTACGTCGGTCAAAACTAGGGCGAGGCGTCTGCGTGTCGGGGAAAGCGACCATGACCTTCATAGCTGCCGCCTGGATTGGGTCGAGCTCCACGCTCCGGACATGGTTGCTGGTGAACTGGCCGTTTTCCTGGGTAGACAAGGCTGGCGAGGGCAAGTTGGACGAATATGGCTGGAAGCCGTTCATGAGTTTGCCGTCGTGGTTCGGGTCGCTGAAAGCATAGACGTTCCTCTCGGATTGCGGCCTGGATGTGTTGGGTGTGCTGGGCGCCGAAGGTGACTGGAACCCGTCGGAGCCAGAGTCGTCTGATGAGTTAGCTGGATATATCGGCATGGTGTGTCCCGTCCTGGAGTCGCTCTCACCAAGCACCCTAGACACCTTGCTTGGTATGACGCGCGCGCCTCCCTGCGCATTAACAGGCTGGATCTGGGTCATTGAAGCCGAGCGGCTTCGTTCGTCGCTTATATAAGGTGGCTGGAGGTTCCCCGAGGTAGCTGGCCGGTGCGAGTGTCGAGCAAATGTCGCCTTGACGCCTTCCTTAAAGGTCCGCTTCGGCGGCTTGCCGGTACTGCTGGGGGTGGGTGTATCTGCATATAGTGAGTTATATGGAATGCTAGGGGGGTCTGAGATGGTCAAACGTTTGGCTGCCTTGGACATTACCGGCGTAGGTGCAAGTATTTCGCTGTCCATTCTTGATGCGGATATCCTCTTGCCCGTGGGCGTGCCGGCTGGCGTGATTTGATTCGACGGGGGGTTCTGAGTCTCACCAGGACCAAGCCCGTCTAAGTCGTTCAAGCTAATCAGCGACTTTCTCTTAGAGCTTCGCCGAGGAGGCGGTGGAGGAGAAGAAGGTGCCGTCTCGTAGCCATTTGAGGGATCCTCGATGGTGTCTGCTGTCGATCCACCAGACTCCGAGTTGTTACGGGCATGGAAGCCCTTGCCACCCCTCGGAGGCGGAGCAGCGCCATCGGGTAAGACTTTGGGGGCAAAAACGGGGAGCTGACCTTGATCTGCCGGAAGGTCCCAGGAGTTCTCGGGACGCCGCTTTGCCGCATCGAGGACGTTATTGGTGGACTTTGAGCTTGGCATCTTTGGCTGCTGAGCAGACATGGATACCTCGTCCCACGACGGTAGGGCGTTGATGGCCGGCGTTGATATGGCAGCCGCGATCTGACTCGCACCATCTGCTTGCTCTGCCGATGGTGGTCTTTGCTTGCTCAGTCTCTTTACTTCATCCTTCCTCCTAGGCTCGCTCTCATCCCTCGACCCTTTAAGACCGACCTTGGCCTTCCACCTATTGATCTTACCCATCTCAGGCACTGGGGGCTGTTCGGGGTCGTACAGCCCTTGGTTCTTGGGCGTAGTACGGATCGATATAGGAGGGTAGAAGCGCTTCTGCTCGTCTTTGGGCTCGTTCCGGAGCATAGGAAACCTCAATGGGCTTGGAGAACGATGCTCGTTCTTGCGGAAACCAGGGTGGACCTCGCCGTCCTGTAAGAGGAGGGTCTCGTCGAGGGCCTTTTGGTGAGCTGCGAGTCGTTGCTGTTCAAGCTTGATACCACCTACGAAGCCTTGCTCGTTGCTCGGGACGTCGACAGAGGAACGGCGGACTTCAAAAGGAACTCTGAAGAGGGAGGACAGGGAGCCAGACCGCGAGCGCGATCGACGGCGTGACCCGGAGGCAGCCGTAGATTCAGGATCGTCAAAAGCCCGTGAGATGGGGCGCGGGTCGCGGGAGGAGGCACCACCGTTGCTGTCTATCCTGGAGTGGCCCGAGCTAGGGTCGGCGCTAGAGGAGGGTCTTGAGGAGGACTCAGGGTTTGCAGGGCGGTTCTTGCTTAAGCGACGCTTCCTGGGCTTGCTTGCTTCCTTATCCTTTTTGCGACTCTCATAAGCCTCCCAGGTTGGTGACTGGCAGACGGATCGGCGACCATCGTCGAAGCTCTGAGGCTGGGTCTGCGTAAGCGGCACGGACGGCTGAGAGCGAGAGCCTCCCCCGTCAGGCTTTTTAACATTGGTAATGGGCTTTGAGGAGGAGGGACCAAACCGAGGATCTGTGACGACCGGCGCCGTGCGACCCTTGGCCGGCACCTGGCTCTTGCTCTGGGCCTGCTGCAACTCTTGGCCCCGAGGCCTAGAAGCTCGATCGGAAGGGGTAATTGTGGTGCCGCTGAAGCCGGGCTGACTCTTCTGGAAGGACATGGTAGATCCGTGGGATGGAGCTAGGGCTGGCTTGGCTGTGTCCGCATTGACGTCGAATAGCGAAAAGGGCGGAAGCTGCGGCGGATGACTGGGGATGCGGGCAGTCGGTGTTGCGGCCGCATTGCTTGATGCTGCACGTTCAGTGTGAGGGTGCGTCGAGGGTGCGTAAATGTGAGTGGTATTTGCGGAGGTTGGGGGGGAGGAGGAGGGTTGGGTAGAGCGCGGAGTATGCGTCGGATGCAGGCAGGTCGAGTCTTTCTGATACCTCCAACCTGCATTAGCAGGATCGGTAGTGATACCAGCAAAAGTCCTGTTCGCCAAGACTCTGGTACCAACAGCTGGCGGCATCTGTTGTTGCTGTTGTTGCTGCTGCTGGCGCTGGCGCTGCTGGTGCCGCCGTTGAAGCGTGAGCGCCTCGTGAGAGTGAGACTCCACGTTTGGCTTAGACGGTAGTGATTCGCCCGAGAAGCTCGTATCGGGGCTAGTATCGACACTAGCACCAACAGCCGCGGCGGCGTCAGGGACCTCGGGATTAGGGTTTTCCAGGTCCAGGTCAGGGGCGCTAGCAGCCAGCGCCAGCGACTGCGGGCGGGTAATGTTCAGCGGTGGCGGCGATAGCGACCGGCGTAGGCGACTCTTTGGCGGGAGAGGGGGTGAGCCGGAGCCAGCGTCTTCCGCGAATGCGATGGACGAAGTGGATATGGACGACAGAGTGGATGGCGATGGGAAGGCGGCTGAATACGCTCGAGGAGAATGTTGCGAGGTTCGTGATGACAATAATGGTGACAATGAAGGGACTAGACCTGCGCCTTGATGCACGGGTCGGGCTTCACTAGAATTGGTGATTTGCTGTAACAGATGGACAAGTATGTCAGCAATACGTACTTTTTCCTGGCAGCCTGCAACAGTCTATTTCTTTTTCTTTTTTTTTTCCCTTCTCATTCAGCTGAGCATGCCCATCTCCTTAATTTTCCTTCATGCAGCCAAGACTATAGTTAGGCCCCAATGCAAGGTGCAAATAAAAAAAGCAACAATGTGACACCCATTCGTCACACTACAGGATGGGGGTAAAATATTTTCGGGAAGAGGGCGGGAATAATATATTTTAAAAAAATAAAAATGAAAAAATAAAAAAAGAGAGAGAGAGAGAGGCAAAAGAAATATGACAAACAACTCACCATGCATTGTAGTTTCTCCAACTCGAGCATTCGTTGCAAATCACCAGATCGCTTCTGTCTCAGCCCCGGCGCCGAAGTGACCTCCATCGTCTTTTGCCTAATTTGATGAGAGCCCTCCCACGGGGAGCCAGTCGAATGGCAGTCAACTGCTCGTTTCTCTTTCTTCCCCTCCTCACTAAAAGCCTCCGTTGCGGGCTAGACCGGTGGGGGTGGGAACGAAATAAAAGCCAAGGATGATGTGCGTCCCGACCGACTCCGTCTGATGCGCTGGCAAACGGTTTTGCTACCCTAGCAACTTTCAGCAGCCTGTGGACGAGGAAACCGGAAAACTTTTTTTTTTCCTTGGGTCGTAACGTTATGCTCGGTCTAGAGCTGCAGCTGCAGCTGAAAGTTTCTTTTTCTTTTTTTGTTCGTCCCGCTCTCCTTCATCAAATGACCTGATCAAATAGTTGAAAGGCGTGCGTGTGTGTTGTATGATGAGTGGCGTTTGTTTTGGGAGGGGGGAAGCACGACATGAAACCGCACGGCGAAGGAGAATCAGGTTGTCGCGCGCCATGCGTTGCCCGGAATGACCCGCCCAAAACGATGATGGCTGAGACACAGGACGGTTGTCGTGTAAGTGCGCATTCAAGAGGTGAGGAAAAGAAGTGAGTGAGAGAAAGAGAGTAAAGAGAAGGAAAGAAGCATATTTTGGAAAACGAGGATGGATCGTACAAAAAAGAGATTTGTGCCTCTTTAATTTTACTCCTCCTCGTACATTTTTCTGTGTTAGTCCTACTACTATAGACCCTGCGGTATCACGATGAAGACATGCGTAATATGTAAATGTGATACTATGACGGCTAGGATGTGCGTCAAAACCTGGTTTTCGATTTCTTAGGTTGTTTGTGAATACGAGGTTTCCCCCCCGGATCGCTGGTTTAGGCCGACCTGCGCAGCACACTTCGTATCGGCAACGCCTGCGTGGCGTTGTCAGCAAGTTATTATTACTCTGTAAAAAGTGTGATCAATTGGTCAGTCATAATCTTGGCTACGATTCGGGGTCTTGTTGATTAAAATCGACAGAGATTCTGCGGCAAGTCCAGCCTCCTGCAAGATAGATTTGGCTTTGTTGCTAATAAAACAAACGCCGTAAAGAAAGACTGATTCACCTCATCTCATCATCGTTTTTTTATAAACTCTACTTGTACGTAAACATGGGATTATACTTCTGGTCAAGCTTAGGGATCGTCGCCCCAGAATACGAAGTTTTGCGGCCCGCAGAGTTAGTAGTTTTAGTGCTATTAGGGGACAACGGGGCTAATATCTCACCCAGCCTACTTGTACTTGTTGTCAGTCATTGGAAGAAAACATCCAACAAATAAGTGCTGATCTTTACCAAGGGGTGTTCAATAATTTTTTTAAGAGTGTGTCTAGTCCAAAGAAAGAGTCAAAGTACCCCTAGAGAAGAGGAGGGGATTTCATCAATAATCAATACAGTAGCTCTAATAGCTTCTCAATACTCCATATTCCGTACTATACATGCATTTCACTGTCCAATTTGCAGAAGCGTTTCTTTCATGGCTTGTGGCTTCGCATTTGCAACTTCTACATAAATGACAAAGGCCGCGGGCTAATATCAGATCTAAGCCAGGTAAAACAAAAATATAACATTGCGATTATGTCCATCTTAATCTATATGCAGGGGTATCATGTCTATTTCGATCCCGTACGGGAAAAGACCCTTGGTCAACCTAAAGCTCCAGCCGATCACACCACACTCTCTTCCCAAAAACCCTCATGACTTTGCCCTAATCCTTTGCTTGTACCGCTCTATTTGCCTTGGTGTCGGCGTTAGGTGCGTCCACACCTCCTCCGCGTCTGTAAAGTCTTGCAGCCCGTTGATTAAATCCAGCTCGTCCGCCCTTTTGAGCGTCATCCACTTGCCCAACCGCCTGAAGAAGGCCTTGGACCTCGCTGGGAATTCATTTGGGATCTTGAGCCTTAGCGCGACGTACTTATCCTCTGGTGCGTGGTCTAGGCTCACGGGCTCCTCGGGATCGTCTGGCGATTCGCGGGCTTCGAGGAGTTCCTCGTTGGGCCAGGTTTTGTACTTTGTCTGCTCAGGCGGGAGGGTGATGTCGAGGAATTCGAGGGATGTTGCGATGGCGAGGTAGAATGCGCGGATGGGGTTGACCATCGACTTCATGAGGTAGGACATCCAGTGCGGGTAGAGGACCGCAAAGTCGGACATGGAGAGGTGGGTTGATCCTACGACCGTGAGCATCCAGCACAGCGCACCAGACTGCCTAGCCTCGTTGCAAATCTCGACGGTGCGGTCAAAATTGCCCTTCCAGTGCATGAACGCCTCGGATGCGATGGATATGATGGGTTTAGTCAACTTATCCTGCGGCGTGATGCCGCCAGCTGGCGTTCCTTCTCCCCAGCCATCTAGAATGACGCCCTGTCCGATCCAGTTCAATGCATCCTCGCGACAGATTTGTACCGTTGTCGCCCCTCCGAAAGAATGCCCCATAGCCGTGACACTGTCTAGGAACATCCTATTTGTCCAGTCACCCCAGTCGACGCCTCGTAGTCCGACAGAGCTTGAACCAATGTTACCCTTCTTTCGTAGATTCTTGGCAGCCACTTCATTCCCTCGCCCGTTGTTTATCTCCTGGAGTATATGGAACACCTCTTTAATCTCTTCCATCCTCAGCTCGATCTGGGCTGAACGTAGTACGCGGTCGACGCCCTTAGGATTATGAGGAGACGTATCTTGGTCGTTATCCTTGGGAAAAATATAGTCGACGATGTAGTAGGGGTTGACACTCTGCCGCCACCTGCGCCTGATGCTCTTGCTCTTTGGATTACTTCTTGGTTCGCCATGATTCGCATGTATCTCAGCCGTAGACGATTCGATCGCGTTTGCTTCAACATCGTTTGGCAAATTGACGTGGGTTCGGGCACCACTTCCATCTCGATGCTCGACGGCCACCACGATAAAACCAAAGCTGGCCAACTCTCCGCAGATGGCGCTGTAGCACAACCTCGACCCTCCCAAGCCATGGCTAAAGATGATGACTGGGAACTTTGTCTTTTCTGATGGTGTTCTCTCCTCAAGTCTCGCCTGCTCACCACTTGCGCTGTTCTCCTTCAGCATCTCGTCTGGCCAATGCGACGCAAGTTGAGCGTTGCGAAAGACGGGCAACTTGGTGAACAAGGAGGTGCATGATAAATAGGGGGCTACAATCCATGAGGGGACATTCATCATCTTGGCATAGCCATTCGAGGTCGCCACGCGCGGCCTTGGCATCCAATTGACTCTGCGAAGCTGCTCGCTTCCATCCGCCGTCTTCAGGTCTTCGCGAAGTTCGGCGGGATAATAAATTGCCATCAGGGCGGTGTCTAGCCTTAAGACGGGCTTCCCACGTCGTTTGAGATCGGAAACCGGACGAGGATTCCTTGCGGGAACTTCGGTATCCATGTATCCCACATTGTACGGCCCTGTATATAACGGGAGTCGATGCAAAAGGCGATCTCGAAGCGTCTTTGGAGGAATAATGGCAGATCGCCGCGGCCCATGAGTACTAGCTCTAGGGTCCGTCATGGTAAATTGGCAAAGATACTATATGTAACATGTCGTATAGTGCATATGGGCGAAGAAGAAAGTTTCAAATGCATCTTGGATCGGATTTACCGGCTGTTTGTCGCGTTAAGACAAGAACAGATGGATCGAAGGTCCATCGCGATGAAGTCAGTGACGTCACATTGGGAAAGCATGGAAAATGTTTGAACCTCGATTGATGAGATGTTTGAATAGCAGGAACCATGAACCTGAAGCGCTGCCGATTATGGAGTTTTTGAAGGACAGGAGGATCATCACCAACAGCGAAATGAGGCGGAAGAAAAAACTGAGCACTCTCGTCGCTATAAATATGCGCTGAAACCGTGCAGCTCTTTTTTCTATTTCCGTGTCGGAGATCGGCAGCTTCGGTGAATTAACCCACCGAGAAATTAGTGAGTCGGCGTGACTCAAACCACATTGGCTGCAACAACGTTTTGCCGACCCAATTGAAGGGCAGCCGGACTCCCCGCTCACGTGAACTCGCCTCCGGCGCACAACCAGCCCCAATTTCCCTAAAATCTTGCCTACCCTTAGACCCGCGCCTCGTGCTTGTTCGATTCATCACTCACAACAGTCAAAGCAACCCGCAAATCCGACATCATGGGTAAAGTTCACGGTTCCCTCGCCCGTGCCGGTACGTTATACTCCATTCGACGATAATATCTTGATGAAACGATCGACGCTGACGACGGAATACAGGCAAGGTCAAGTCTCAGACTCCCAAGGTTCGCACGACTCCCCGCCGCCGATGCATCGACTTCTCGCCCGACCATGCAATGATGCTAACCGCCACGGAAATAGGTTGAGCCCCAGGAGAAGCCCAAGACCCCCAAGGGCCGTGCTCTCAAGCGTCTCAAGTACACTCGTCGCTTCGTCAACGTCACCCTCACCGGAGGCAAGCGGAAGGTACGGAATTAACGATTTTCTATCAGCGGCAGAGCGGGATGTGCTGACAGTTATTGCCTAGATGAACCCCAACCCCGGCGCTTAAGCGATTTTTACGATACGACGAAATGCAAAAATCAAATTAGCCGAATACTAGATACTTGGGGTAGTGTTTGACGGAGACGCCCGTTGTGTTTCCAGTGGACGCTCCGCTATTTGAGCAGTGGAATTCATGGAATAGGTCCGGTCAGTCGGCAGGCTGAGCGCCTCTAAACAAGAGGGGTGCAACGAAGCGGCGGCGGCTTTACACGGCGTCTGGCGTCGTTTGTCAATACATAAAAAGATTCGTCCGCCACCACGGCTCAGTAGACGTAGGTAAAGGGTGATGCCCTTGTGAAATGATGCTCCCTGAACGTAACCCCCTCTTTGAGGAAACTGCTCCCGTAATCAGTATACTGCTATAATAGTACTCGTAGTCCAGCTGGAGCCTGGATATGTGACAAAAGTGTGGAATACCATATACTGGATTCCATGATCGAAAAAATACAATCACGTGACTATGATTTTTATAGCTGCCCCGCGACACTTTAAGGCCTTGGGAGCTCTAGGTATGCCACCACGAGCTACAGAACACGACCACATAACCCGATTTTCCAACTTCTGCCAGTATATATCAAAATGTCAGACACAATGGCCGACACGGAAATGGACATCGACACCGCTCCCGCCGCTGACGGCGAGGAGCAAGCTCCCAATACCCAACGCCATGACGCCCGAATGCAAACCCACACCAAGGCCACGGCCGTCCGCTCCATTGAGGGCTGGATCATCGCCGTAACAAACGTACACGAGGAAGCGGACGAAGAAACCATTCAAGACAAGTTTGGAGAGTTTGGCGAGATAAAGAATCTGCACCTAAACCTCGACCGGCGTAGTGGATACGTCAAGGTACGTGTCTTCGCTTCTTGGAATATAGTGGGTTGGATGTATGAGGAGCATTATAGCTGATAACAGAGTTATTACCTAGGGCTATGCGCTGATTGAATACGCGACACTCGACGAGGCCAGGGCGGCCATTGACGAGGCCCACGATACCAAGATGCTGGACCAGACCGTACAAGTCGACTTTGCTTTCGTCCGGCCGCCGCCTGGCCAAGGTAAGGCTGGCAGGGGAGGTCGCGGAGGGGGTAGGAGAGGTCGCAGCAGGAGCCGCAGTCCCGATAACAAGGACCGAGACGACTGAGGGGAACCTTTGAAAGACCACAAGAAAGGGAAGCTCTGAGAAAGCAGCCTGGATGGCGTTTTTAGATACCAGCCGACGTGCTGACTTTGATGGTCGGCGGGCAGTCGGCACTTTTACGAGAGCCTGTTAGGTATGTTTGGATTTTTTGATTGGAATATCTACCTCGAATGCTGATAATGGTTAGGTGGCAATGCGCGAAGGAAAGGTCCCAGACATTGGTGATGCTTGTTGTTACTGGCTTCGCCAACTGCGGCGCTCGTGATCTGGGTACTACATACGTAGATTGAAAATATTAATTTTGAAAAGCGGACTGGGCAAAGTCGCCATTGATAAACAGAATACTCAGTTCTTGACATCCCATGTCGCTGCCCTTCCCAGTTGCGCACGCCTCGCCTGCTGGCCCGCCCTATGTGGCCGTATATCTGAGTGCATCTGGGTCGGAACATTCTGTTCATGACTACCTCATGTATAGAGAATCTCCGCCACTGCTGAATCGACATCCAGGAAACAAAAAAGGAATTTCCGATTCCTCATTCCATATACGCTTTTCTTCCGATCCTGAATCTTGACAGCACTGCTTCCAGACCTTTGATCAGATCTGGTATAATGATTGGGCGAGGAAATATATGACCATCTCGAACACAAAAATTGAGTTCCCGGAGTGAGTACCTTTAAACGTGACGAGTTCTTTACACATGGCCAGTAGAGATTCTATAGCTAAAGTAAAGACGAAACCTCAATTCTAGTGGGCACAGGCCTTAAAGGATCTTCTCTTGCCTCACATTTTCCATGATTCCGTCGACTCTGGAGACTCTGGAGACTCTGATTGAAGTTCTGGAACTATGCCATAGTACAGGGTAAAGGGAGCATCGCAGGTGGTCGTTGACGAGCGCTCGCCGCCTTCTACTGCTAAATCAGCTGGTTGACCCATAATAGTCGAGCTTCTCTTTTTGGGTAGGGGGAGCAGACATCCCTTGCTTTTCAAATGCACATAATGGCATGATAATAGAGACCCCGGTCATGCGACGTGGTATTGTTAGTAAACCTGCCTAGACGGGATGCCCCGCCCCCGCAGTTGTTATTATCTACAGATATATATATCATTCTGAGAGGGGCACTACTCGAGAAAGGCGGTACTCATTACATCTACAGCATTTTCGTTGCCTCTCAAATGAATATACCTGAACTACATGCACAATGTCAAACCTGACCTCTGAACTCCCCCCTCGCCCTTCCCGAGACCTGTCCGGCAAGGTTGCCATCGTCACCGGCGCGGGCAGCCATGGCAACGGCTTGGGAAACGGTCGCGCCATATCCATCATGCTGGCAGAAGACGGATGCTCGGTCCTCTGCGTCGACAGAGACCTGTCCCTGGCGCAGCGCACGGTCGAGATGGTCCAGGAGGAAGGCAAGGGCAAGGCCGCAGCCGTGGCCGCAGACGTCACCTCGGACAAGGACTGCGCCGGCGTCGTGGCCAAGGCCATCGAGGAGTTTGGCCGGCTGGACATTCTTGTGAACAACGTCGGCGTGTTGGGGCCCGAGGGCACGGCAGAGGACGTGGACATGGTGGAGTGGGCGAGGGGCATCGAGGTCAACGTCACGAGCATGGTCGTCATGGTCAAGTACGCCGTGCCGGCCATGAGGAGGAACGAGCCGGGCGACGGGGAAATCAGGGGGAGCATCGTCAACATGGGGTCGGTAGCTGGGTTGCAGGGCGGTACGGGCACGCTGCTTTATCCGACGAGCAAGGGCGCAGTCGTCAACATGACGCGGGCCATGGCGGCTCATCACGCCAAAGATGGCATCAGAGTGAACACTGTGTGTCCAGGTAAGTCCTCTCTCTCATATTCCCTGTACATCGTTGATGGGATGGGGTAATTTTTTGCGCGATTCTGGAAAAGGTTAACGTAAAACATCTAGGCATGATTTACACTCCCATGATGTGTACCGGCCCGGGTGGCATGTCGCCTGAGCTGCGAGAAGCCCGTCGTAAGCGGAGTCTGTTGCAGACCGAAGGTAGCGCGTGGGACGCTGCGGCCAGTGTGAGGTTTCTCGCCGGAGGTGATGCGAGATGGATCACGGGGACGACGTTGACTGTCGATGCGGGAACGACTTGTTCGACAGTCTTCTAGGCTTTGTCGTCATTCTAGGCTCTGAATGAGGATGAACTTCTTCTTTCTCAAACTGGATAAGAAGAAGATGAAGTTCACCAAGGAATATACAGCCTGGCAGTGAACAAAATTCGTAGCAAGTACTAACAGGAACAGGATTAAAGAATGACTGTTCACCTGGCGCAGGAACTTTGATCAAGTCTAACTATTATCATGGCGCATTGTCCGTAGTATTAGTGTTTAGTGACACCATCGCCTGTGTAGCGTTGTGTGATGTGAAAATTACAGCCAACAACGAGGTTGATTAAAGGCAAAATGAAGCATTGCGGCCATTTTAGTGGAGTGAAATGTATCACAAACCAGCACTACGGGAGTAAGTGAACTTTTTGCCCTATTAGATATCGATAGCGTGGTCAATTAATTAACTCTAGGGCGAGGCAAACAAGGCAGATTTTCCCCGTTGGAGTAACAATAGTAGCCCCTCATGGACTAAACCCGCTAAATGGGCAACTACGATTCACTGGTTCCTTCTGCGCTGATTCAAAACCGACAAAAGGAATCAATGTCTTGTACTGACGCACACTTGTCTAAAAAAGCACTTGAATATAAAAATGTCATCTTTCCCCCTTCATCTTGCGTTTGAGATTTGAACCAGAATCACCAAACAAACTTTTGATCTTACCAAACCAAAGACATCTCTTATCAGAACAATACAGTGACTATCCAAGCTCGAAATGACTGAAAGTGTTCCTCGCGTCGGTGTAGCAGCCATCATCTGCGACGGCCAAGATCGCATCCTTATAGGCCAGCGCAAAGGGAGTCATGGAGCAGGTAAGACAGACACACACAGAGACCTCTTCACTGGGGAGCCTTTCGCCTTGTCCGCCTTTGAATATAAATCCGCGGATAATAATGCAGTATAAGTGGATTAGAACTGAGCTGACCTGACCCTTTTAGGAACCTACCAATTACCCGGCGGGCATCTCGATTTCGGAGAGCATTACCTCACCTGCGCACAACGCGAGGTAAAAGAGGAGACGGATCTGGACATTAAAGCTACCGATCTCGTGGCCGTGACAAACGACGTCTTTGAGAAGGAAGGGAAGCATTATGTTACCTTGTTCGTCTGGTGCAAGATGGAGGACCTCAAGGCTGAACCAAAGGTGCGTTTCCATCTGTCTTCCCCTTTTTTGTCTTGTCTCGTGGAAAAAGAACACCCATGGCTGACGTTTTTATAGGTAATGGAACCAAACAAGTGCACGGGTTGGTCCTGGATGTCTTGGGACGAGGTCAGGGCTCTCAAGGCTGGTACGGAGCTCGGGGAGAGGGTCTTTCTTCCACTGGAGCATTTGATAGATGAGAAGGCTACTCTGGAAGAGTTGAAGCCCAAGAATTCCTCTTGATTATGCCCTACAGCATTTGATCACAAATTCAAGGGGGTTAGCATTTGTACATTTTTTGGGAAGAGCACATAGTATTGGGGGCATTATAGATTGGGCATCGCGACCACGATGAGGATTGGGAAGCAAATAGACATCTCTAATTGGTTTGCCAAAAAGGGGGCAGACTTACTTGGCTAACCTAATTACCAGTATCAAGAGTAACACGAGCTGGATATGAAACATGGTTCTCGGCCCGTGCATGTCTGACTCTAGTTGTTAGCCCTCACATCTGAACGGGCTCGAGGGACAAACATCATTGGCGAAAAGGAGACACTCCCAATCTTGTTGCTAGGATGGGGACATTGTAAGCTAATGATTACTGCGATAGGCAGGTCGCAGGAAATCTCCCGTTAATGCAGATGTGTGGAGCATTGTGTCGATGAAAAAATGAGAAGTGTTTTCGGAAACCTGAGATCTTGGATAGACACGGCTGAGCCAATAACTCGTCATGAGTTTTGTATCTCAGCTCAGCTCAAACTTCCAGGGGAAGGTTGACGACCTCTCCCCTTTCCATGCAGTATCAAATAAACTCATATCATACATCAACATAAGGGGAACAATTCGTCAAGGGAACATCACCACCGGTTATATAACCAGATTATAGAATGCCCTCGTCAATCGGTTCTTTCTCTGCTCGTCAACATCCATCTGACCAACCATCACTACGCAGTCACTCACCCAGACTCTCAACCACCCGCTTTATTTAATCCCAGGAGGCTCTCCTGACTCTCCAGTCCAACAACGACGCCGATAGCTCGAACTGCGAGACTGAGCCCTGCCACGAGGAGTAGCTCGGGGACAGCGGGATCTGCTACACCTTTATGCGACACTAAAGCTTTGTAGTTCCTATCTTACGACTGGAAGCTGGCCATCCAACAGCAGTGATTTCACTAACACTGCCTCGATATACGCGATGGTATGATTACTCTTCATTGGGAGCGGGGCTGCACGTTAATATTTAGATGGATGTATAAAAATTGGGGACGAAGCGATGGTCGTGATACACACTCTTTACTTTCTTGACGCAAACTCTATTTGATGTAAGATTCCTGATTAGATGATAAGTCGTTCATTTTGATTATGCCAGATTTGATATCAATGAATGATACGCATGCGACCTGTGATTTTCTTTCTTTTTCGGCCTGTTCATGCAAATTTTGGTTGGTTCAGTCGAATGAAGACGGGGGGGATGGTGTAATTGACATGGAGATTGGAGTTGAACTCGAGCTTGTCAAGAATACAAAAGCAAGAACCATCCTGTGATTTTAAAGTTTTGTTTGTGAACATGGGATGGCGGTTGTTGTTGCAGGTTGCAGGTCGCTGCTGGGTAGAATTTGGACGAACTGGTGGGAACTCCAAACGTTGCAGTTGGGCCCGTGCCGTCATGCTGCAGACCAAGTAATTGCAGCTACAGTGGGTAATGTAGCATGACGACAGCCGGCCATTTGAACCTCTAGCTTAACTTTCCAACCGCAACGTTTACGACAACCACCACCACGAACACCTCTCACCAAAAATTACCTCAGGCATGCTATAGTTCCACAGGCGAAAATCGGAAAACGCAGTCCAGTCGCGCCCACCAGCATGTCCATGCCGCCATGTCCACCCTCTCCGAACCCCAGCGTCCCCGACTCCTCCCGCAGAACCGCAAGCTCCGGCACCTAAAGGGCATCTCCCTCCGCAACCTGTCCTTCACGCCACCCGTCCACCTGCAAACCGCCGACGACGCCTCCATCGGGCGCGCCGGGTCCTCGCGCAAGCTCGAGAGCCTGCAGGAGACGAGCCAATTGCAGGTGCTGCATGCGTCGAAGTCCAGCGATTGCCTGCGCGCCGACGTGCTGCGTACCGCGCAGAAGCAGAAGCAGCCGCAAAAGGAGCCTTTTCCCGTCGACGACGGGCTGATCCGCCCGAGGAGGACGAGCTTGAACCTGGGGGGCGCGGCGACGGCGAGCCCGACTTCCAGGCAGAAGAAGTTGGAGGAGCTGGTGGACAGCGTGGTCGGGGACGTCTTCTTTTCGCTGCACGTGGCGGACTACCCGGACCCGGTGTACATTAGCGAGGTCCGCGAGCGCTCTGCAAACTTCAACTTTCAGTTCTTCGACCTGTCCGAGCTCGATGCCGCCATCTCCCGCGCATGCGCCCTCACCATACGCATCTGGGCGCGTCGACCAAAGACGACGACCTGGGTCTTTTTGGTGGAAGATATCGTTGACCTGCGGAAACTGAGCTTCATAGGCACGCTCCGCGACAGGAGGTTCCCGCCCAATGCGTTGGTTCTGCACCTCGAAGACGGGCTCTACTCGTTCGACTTCCCCGACCGAATCGCGGAACCTCGACCGACCCCTCACCCGGTGGTGACCAGCTCCTATAGTGCATTGATGAAGCTTGCCAACCTCGAAAGCTCGATTGACGACGCCATTGAGACGAGGGATAGAATCGTTGCACAGATCAACCAGATCCTGGAAGATACCCCCCCGGATCGCTCTGCCGCGGCGCAGGACATGGTCGCTCAGGCTGAGAAGCATGTGGCGGGACAACAGCGGGCGAATCGCGCCGCGCAGCGCCGGAGAGACCAGCTTCTCGAGTCTCTGCACGCACGGAGAGAGGCCATGGCCCAGGGCAGACAAGTCCAAGCCGAAGCGGAGCGTGACATTGACAATAACCGAGAGAAGCTGGAGGAATCCAAGGTTCTCGTGCAGCAAACGGAACAGGCCATCCGGGGCCAAAGACGGCGTATATGCTCCGAGCTCTCCGTCATACTCCCCATCGCTCCCATTCCCAATGCTCCTCCTCTGTCCTTTCAGATCTGTGGGATCCCTGTACCAAACTCTACATATGATGCTGCTACGGCGAAACAAATCAACGAAGATGTTCTCTCGGCCGGTCTAGGTCTGCTGGCATTGCTTACGCGCCACTTGCAGTTCTATCTCTCTCGTCCAATTCCTTACCCCTTATTCTTCCAAGGTTCGCGATCTGTAGCTAGGGACGACATATCACAACTCCATGGCATAAGAAACTCTGCGAGGCGAGACTTTCCCCTTTATTTACCGCGAGGAGGGTCGACGGCTGGCCAGTGGCGATTCGAGTATGCCTGGTTTTTGTTGAACAAGGACATTGAGACGCTCTGCGCGTCACAGGGCTTGCGGGTGGTTGACATCCGGCACTCGTTGCCGAATCTAAAGTACCTCCTTTACGTCTGCAGCGCGGGGACGGAAGAAGTCCCCGAACGTAAGAAAGGGGGCGTCAGAGGGCTGTGGCAAGCTAGGCTGAAAGGCAGGGTGTCTAACTTGGCAGGGGATGGAGATAGCGGGAGCGAGGGCGCGAGCAGACGGGGCAGCGTGGACAGCGAGGTGATGAATCAGCATGGGGAGGAAGTGAGGGACGCCGTCGCTAGGGAGAATGGCGCGGCCGATGTTGGTAATCTGCCTTTTGAGGAGGCCAAGTTTACGCTGCGGACAAAGGGGCTCAGGGAGAGAGTTGCGTAGATAATAGCATGTGCTTGATTCCCATTAAAATGTAGGGAACGAGCATAGGAGGTACTTAATTACGATGCTACAGCGGCATGGTTATATAAAAATCAAAATCAGCGTGTATTTTTGAATCTTTAATATCAGGTCTCCCAGCACGCCTTGATAATGTTACCTCTTGAAGCTAACGAGTCAATATCATGGACCAGCTGCTGTATAATGTTCTAGAGAGAACAGAGACATGTTGCCGATAAAGAAAGCATTAAAACAAAAAAGTGACGAGTTTAAAATAGAAAGGTAAAAGATAAAAAAAGAAATTGTATAGGAACAGCCCAACGCGGGGGTCGAACCCGCAGCCTTCAGATTGTCAACTCGTAAGAGTCTGACGCTCTACCGATTGAGCTAGCCGGGCGAGCTCATCTTTTTGATGACGGGTTCCTCGTTATCGGGACCTGTATTGACTTTCAATTTGGGGCATGAAATTCTTTTCACAATGGCCCCGGGGCAAGTCGTGGCTCGTATGGTTATGTTGTGTTGGTTTATTAATTATTATTATTATTATTATTATTATTATTATTATTATTATTATTATTATTATTATTATTATTATTATTATTATTATTATTATTATTATTATTATTATTATTATTATTATTATTATTTTTTAACTTTCGAATCCCGACGCTGTCAGCGCAAAGCCAGAGGCCCAGTCTTCTTCAAACACAATCCGAAGCTTCAGGTTTATAGAAAATAAGAGGAGACAGTTTCTGGTCTGTTGTTTATTCACGCATCGTTTTATGTTAGGATAAACGGTGACTTGAGTGTCTCTCGCTATAGTCACATGTGTAGCAATTATACAGAAAACCATTACCGGAGATGGCCAAACGATGAGCGCTCACTACCAGAATTGCGATGAATGTCCTCTCCTTGGAAGGAAGACGAAAAGGAAAGAAGAAGACACCTTTTTCGTCTTTAAAGTGCAGACTAGGCTTCGGGGAAATGAAGCGAAGAATCTCACGACCGAAATTCTGACACCCTGTTCTCTCTACTTGTGCCTTTCAGCTCCAAGGCCGACGGAGCCTGGTATCTTTAATAGGCACGCCAGCCACTATATAGATATATGTTAGGTCTTAGGGTCAAGCCTCTCATTCAAATGGACAAGCCATTGGCGTCTACAAGAGTTTGTGGGCATGAATCACCCCACTCCCGTGAAGTAGAATTGTCCTGAGGATCACAAGAAGGCCTTGCGTATTGTGAGCCTGATTGGGCAGGCAGGGATTTGGCAGCTGGCTCTTACAGGCAATTTTATTTGGAACATGATGATTGTGTGAGGAAGCCTATGAACGGTATAGAACAGGAAGGCGGGACAAGGAACCTTTGAAAACAAAGCAGAGAACGGAAAAGATAATGGTTTCTATTGAAACTTACAAAAAAGTCAGAAACGAATGATGTGAATCACGGTCGCTAACTGCTGCTAAGCCGTCCGCGCTGGCTCATGCTGATGCACTTGTGTCACTGCCAATAGCTATGCTATAATCGAGCCTATTAGATGAACATTCAAACCTCCATACCGAAATACATTGAATATGACTCTTTTGCCCTCAGGCACGAATGATTATCAGCCAGCTGTGTCGTTAGGAAGGAGGGTGCCTGAAAAGTTTGTTTTGACTTCATACATAAGAGTCGTGCCTTCCCACCACGCACACTTTTACATTTACCAACCTTTGAAATTACTCATCATCTATAAAGGAAGGAAACAGGCCGCTCGACACATGAAACAATTCCTCCTTCTCTACAACTCGCTTCCTATTGGCACAAGACCTCTAGCGGTCGCATTTGAGAATCTCGCTCACTCCCATCATCGCATTAATTACTCGCCATCACCATCTCGAGACTCCCCGTCTCATCATCCGAGGATCAAGCATGTCTTCTTCCTACCCCGAGGATTATCGTCGCAGCACCGAGCAGCCGACTCTGGGCCACCCAACCGACAGGTCCGTGTTTATCCACAATGGGATGCTTTGGTCTGGCACTCCGATTTTTTCCACTGCTGATATTCCTGATGGCTCTCGTCTTGTTCGTTGCCTTTGCTGCAATAATGAGACTCCCAGCGACTATTTGAGCCTCGTCGAAGTGAACAACCGCATCAATGCCGTTCGGTCTTTGTTCGAATTCACGGCGTCGCATGCCTATGTCACTGGCCTGAACACCGAAGTTGGAAACGAGGGCACTGTCCACACTCCATATCAGAATACAGTTCTTGATACTGCCGACGACACGGAATCGTGCGATGGCTCGAGCCAAATCTCCACCTCATCTGGTTTTTCATCGCCAACTATGGCAAAGGGTGCCATTGCTGATGAGGAACACAACATCACCATGATGAGTAGCTTGTATCCTTCATCCAACGAAGAAGATGTCGAGGTCGCTGCGACTGGGGTACTGCCGGTTGACCAAGCGTTTTATCTCCCCTTGACGCCTGAAAGTTACCAGGGTGACACTGTCTACGAGAAAGCCATGGTGGGAACCCCAACGAACAGCGAATACTCGAGCGAAGACGATTTTGGCGATGCGACCGAGGAATCGAACAAGTTTCTAGTCAACGTTCCACTTCATGCTCCTAGGCCCCTCAGGTTCGTCCGCAACCTTGCTTACAAGGTCATTGTGGACCAGATGAGACAGCCCAAGTTGACACCGAGTCGTATCCGTTCAGCCATACCGGGTTTGCTGGAGGAAGATGAGGCCGATCGCTCACAACATCCTTTGAACGTGGACTTGTTTAGCCTGAACGAGGAGAGCAAGGCGCGCCGAGCAACTCTCCCTCCTGAGGATGCATACATATTCTCCTAGTCTTGGGAGATGTTCTCCATAATGTTCATGTCTTCGAGGTTTGCGGCTTTAAGCGTTATGCTTTCGTCTGGTGGTTCTCCCATTGGAGTACACAATGGTTAACTGGGCGTTTCTGGGCTCCCGAGACACTAAATGGGTGGGTGATCATGCTGTTCTATGGCAATGTCAAATAAGATAAAAAGCCAGCTATCAAAATTTGGTCTGTTTGCTTTGTTTCTGAAACCATAGGGATTGGTCAGTCATTATCGGAGTTGCTCAAGAAGTAACAAGCCCGAGAGATAACGTTGGTTTTATAAGCGATGTTTTGATTCATGTCACGATGGTGTTTCGACGTTTCGTGGTCTTGAGATATGGGGATGATGGGAGAGAGTGGGTTTACTCGGACTGTATTTGATTAACAAGTAGCCCTAATACATCCGGGTTAAAAATATTAAAACAAAACAAAAAATTAAAAATGACACAATCACCAATCCGGCTCGTCACTGACACAGTATGGTGGTTACTTGATCGCTCGAAGGGCTTCAATGTAGTTGTACATCAACTCTTGGACTAACAGACAGTATTCTAGACCTATTTAATCTTGTAGACTGCAGAGCGAGCAGACCAATTGACGGCAAATTCTTTAACGAATCTCGTCAGGCATATTCAGTCGGTGATATAAGATCCCCAAACCCCATTTACCTCTACAGCCTCGCCCACCTTTTACAGCGCTGCCGCGAAGTCGGGGATGATGATGATGAAGCCCGTCTGAGTAAGTGCCCGATTTCGCCGCCGGATCGTTAGTGCTTACGCAGAGGGCATGTAAACCTGGAGGGGCTTCTAGTGCAAGTTTTATATCAATTGTGGTGGAGACTGTTCAGCTTATGGTGTTCATCGGTTGAGAAATGGGGACTTGTGCATCGAATCGATGCCAATGCGAGAGAATGGCATGCTCGATGAGATTCGTTGGTGAATCTAGTAGCCCTCCCCCTTGACCTATCAGACCTACGGATTTGGGGAGACTCCACGTTGTGGACTCGGGGAGTTTGAAGCCGTACTTACAGGACACTGCTGAGATGGATCTTGGTGTGGTTCAAGTTGATGGATTTCGGGGTACGACGTCGAGAAGTGAGGATGATGGCTGCGGCGATTGCGGTTAGCTTGGGATAAGAATCTCATTGAGGAGATCTGCGGTTGCCATCTGCGCGATGTGCTAAATTCACGTCTATCATCTCATGAAATACGCGGCTTCATACCTAGACAGAGCAAACGTCTCGTATCGGTAAGTGTCATGTGTCCCACGGAACCTGTCGCGCACTGCTTTTGCTGCTGTAGAGGACTTCTGTACATGCTGTTTGTTCCACGGAAGGTAGGTAGCCAAGAAAATGGCATTGTATGAGAATGGTGGCGCAACTGCTGCGGCTTTCAGTGAGGAAGGAGCATTGCCCGCCCTCTCTGAGACAGCTGAATGAGCCTCATGGTGTGCGCACCGTAAAGAGGCAGCAGCGACAGACTGCATGGCAGACTGCGACTTTAGAATACTAGTGCTGTTAGTGGTAGCTCAGACGAATGAGCCGCTGTAAATTCAGCACTTTCATGCACGTTGGTGGGATATCGCCCAACTTCTTTGTGACCAATCAATCAATCCTGCGCCACAACACCTTAGTGATGTGTGTCTGGCACTGGCTGGCCGACCTGAACCGTTCTTCTTTCAATTGTCGAACTGCGCGTTCTGACGGCTAGCCAAGCGGTCGATGGCCTACGCAACTATCTATCGGCAGACCACGACGAGATCCATCACTCAAAGGTATCAGGGACTCTAAAGATCCTGGATAGCCATTACAATGGAGTCTTCCAGGATACGCGACTCGTCGGAACCTCCTCAAAAACGCCAGAGACTGGTTAGCTCCGAGACAGCTCCTACTCATGACGAACAGCAGCATCGGCAGAAGCTCTCTCGCGATAGTTACACCATCGGCTGGATTTGCCCTCTTTATATCGAGTTGGCCGCTGCGGAGGTTATGCTCGACGAAGTTCACGATACGCCGGAATCGAATGCGAATGACACCAACACCTACAAGGTCGGAAAGATCCATCAGCACAATGTCGTAATAGCCTGTCTGCCGAACTACGGAACGAACAACACTGCTGTCGTAGCAAGCCATATGAAATGGAGCTTCCCTTCACTTCGCCTTTTGCTAGTCGTCGGTATCGCGGGAGGGGTTCCTAGGATGGATGACACCCGGCTGGATGACATCCGGCTGGGTGACATTGTCGTTGGGCAGACCGTTTTGCAACACGATCTCGGGAAGCTCAAAAATGGCACTTTAGAGGTCATAGGTACTCCTGTCGACCCACCTCCGGAGGCAATGACAGCTATTACTGCGTTACGAGCAAGACTTGAACTTCAGCCAAACCTGACGACCGCCATTCTTGACGGAGTAAGGGAGAGGTATCCTCACATGATCGAATACGTCGATAAAAGCCATCTTCAAGATTGGCTATATGAGAGCTGCTATGAACATGTCGGCTCAAACAGCACTTGCAAGGATTGCGACAGCTGGAGGCGACGAATTCGACCCCAACGCTGTAGCAGCAACCCTGCCATACATTACGGAGCCATCGCATCCGGCAACCAGGTCCTCAAACACGCACCCACGAGGGACCGATTGGGACAGACACATAACATCTTGTGTGTAGAAATGGAGGCTGCGGGCCTGATCCGCAATTTCCCGTCTTTGGTAATTAGAGGAATTTGCGATTATGCAGACTCTCATAAGAACAAAGAATGGCAGACGTATGCAGCAGCATCTGCAGCAGCATATACTAAAGAATTTTTGTCTGTGCTACCTGTAAGAAATTATCAAATTCAAACCGGTAAGGTTATTACTCATATTGGGAGTCAAATACGTCGGCTAATGCGAACATAAGACAAAATACGCCCCGATCGCGTAGAAAGAACACAGCCTACGGCATCTGACCCGATTGAAGAGCCCACAGCACACAATACCTCACCACTGAGTAAAGAGAAAGTACAAGCGTTGATAGAGTCCCTGAAGTTTGAGCAAATTGGCAGTCGCCACTCCAACATCAAACGAGCACACGCCAAAACTTGCAGATGGTTGCTAGAAAGGGACGAGTACCGCGACTGGCTTGACACTACAAAATTCTCCAGGCATAAAGGTATATTATGGATTAAAGGGAAACCCGGGGCCGGTAAATCAACTCTTATGAAATTCGCTCTAACCGAGGCCGGAAAGAAATTCAAAGACAAGACTATCATCTCATTTTTCTTCAACGCCCGTGGTAGTCCCATCGAAAAGTCTACCGAAGGCATGTATCGCTCACTTCTTGTCCAGTTGCTGGAAGAAGTTCCTTCACTATGGACTATTTTCGACTCCTTTAAAGCGGAGTTGGATTATAAATACGCCCAACCAAATTGGAGCCTTGAACTTCTTGAACAACTTTTCCAGAAGGCGATAGAGAGTCTGGGAGAAACGCCTCTGTTATGCCTGGTAGACGCATTGGATGAATGTGGCGAAGATGAAATTCGGGACATGGTCTCTATTTTCGAAGGCTTAGGGTCTGTCTCTCTGAATACCGGCACGCAGTTTCATGTCTGCTTTGCAAGCAGACATTACCCACATATCACAATCGAGGCTGGCATCCATTTGACACTCGAGGGCCAGGAGGGACATACCCAAGATATCAGCGACTACATCAGCGGTGAGCTCAAGATTGGGAAAGGCCAGGCCGCAAATCGCTTACGATCTGATGTACTTCACAAGTCGTCTGGTGTTTTCTTGTGGGTCATCGTGGTCGTCAAGATGCTCAATGAAGAGCACGATGCGGGTCTTTCTCCTGCTAAGCTACGACGAAGGCTTCTTGACATCCCTGGAGATTTGCACGCTCTATTCCGCGATCTTCTAACTCGGGACGAAAAGAGAAAAAATGAGATGCTTCTATGCATTCAATGGGTCTTATTTGCAAGGTATCCTCTTCGCCCTGATGAGTTATATTCTGCAATTCATTCAGGTCTTTATTTGGACCCCGACATAGGCGAGAAATGGTATCTTGAAGAAACTCCTCCTGACCTCATAGAGAGATTTCTCCTCTCTTCCTCTAAAGGGCTGGCCGAAGTCACAAAGGGCTGGATACCAATAGTCCAATTCATTCACGAGTCTGTAAAGGATTTTCTTCTAAAAGAAAATGGTCTTGGTATACTTTGGACTGATCTTGGAATAAACTTCGAGGGACAAAGCCACGAGACTCTCAAAAAATGCTGTATTAACTACATAAGTATCGGCCATTGTCAGCTGTCTATTATTCCCCAACCTCTGTCCAAATTATCTTCCCTTGAAGTCGCCAAATTTCGACAGTCAGCACGCCAGCTCCTCTCTTTCCTAGACTACGCCACGGTCAACCAAATCTATCATGCGGACAAGGCACAGAGCTTTGGGGTAAACCAGAATCTATTCATGTCGAGATTCCCTCGTGCAAAGTGGGTGGAGCTTCAGAATATATTCGAGAAGGATGAATATCGTCACTATACCGCCGACGTGAGCTTTCTCTACATTCTCGCTGCTAATAATGCATCGAACCTTATCGCCATCCATCCTTCGCCTCGCCGATTTTTACTTTTAGAGAAAGAGAGGTACGGTGCTCCACTTCTCGCCGCTCTCGCTACGGGAAGTCACGAAGCTGCGGAAGTATTTCTCGCCTGTGCCAATAAGTACCATACAAATTCAGGATACCAAAGCCTTGGTAATGAGAGTTCTCTTCAAATTCTGGGACGACACTTCACATATCCTAATGATCGGAATATACTCTCGGTTTTGGCCCAGTGCGTGAACGATTATGTTCTCAGTTCAGTCCTTCGGATGGCAGATGTTGAAACTGGTGTCGATAGTTCTCGTTTGTATGGCACAGGGACCTTACAGTGGGCCTCGAAAAACGGCTTCGAGATATCTATAGATCTCCTACTCAAAAAGGGTGCTGCAATCGACGAGTCTACGAAGACTTGTGAAAAACTGACCCCACTAGCACTGGCTGCGCATAAGAGACACTGGGGTGCGGTGCGGTTGCTACTGGAAAATGGCGCTGAAGTTGACTCTCAAAACAGCCACGGGGAATCGCCTTTGTATCATGCTGCACGCGACACCAATGTACCACCTTCCGTCATAAGCTTATTGCTCGATAAAGGTGCCAGGACCACGTTCTCAAATGGTGAAACGGCTCTGATCACAGCCATATCTGCAATAAATATACCCACGATGCAGCTACTGCTTGAGCGGGGGATCCCTTGGGAAGCTGCTGATAGCACAGGATGTACGCCGTTTTTTGCGGCAGTGCGTTCTGGAAACGAAATTGCTATGCGGATTTTATTAGACAAGGGAGCCGATATTGACAACATCGGCGATGACGTTTATACGCCGTTTTCTTGGGCAGTGCAGTCTAGAAACCAAACTTTGATGCAATTCCTGCTAGATTATGGAGTCAATGTTGATTGCGTTGACCGCAGTGGTTCGACGCCGTTACATCGCGCTATCGATATGAGAGATGGCGGAATTATCAAGCTGTTGCTGGAACATAATGCCAACATTGAGCTCCCGAGTAACGATAGACGTACACCATTACAACACGCTTTCGATTTGGGAGATAACCAAATTATCCAGCTGTTGCTGGAAAATGGTGCTAATATTGAGTCGTTGGATGACGATAGACTTGCACCATTACATCGCGCTATCGATTTGGGAGATAACCAAATTATCCAGCTGTTGCTGGAAAATGGTGCTAAGATTGAGTCCTTGGATGACGATGGACTTACACCATTAAATCACGCTATCGAGATGAGAGCTCACCGAATTGTCCAGCTGTTAGTGGAAAATGGTGCCAATATTGAGTCCTCGCGTTCCGATGGGAGAACACCATTACATACGGCGGCAAGTGTTGGTCATGTCAGCATTGGCAAGCTGCTCCTGGAGAAAGGAGCTGTGATTGATGCCACCGACAACGATGGTAATACACCTCTTAGTCTCGCAGCAAGATACGTCAGAGGCTTGGGTGTTCTATCACTACTCCTAGATAAAGGGGCAAATATCGAGGCCGCAGATAAGGCTGGCCGTACTCCACTTAGCTGGGCAGTATCGATTTATTCAAATCATAATGCTATAGAGCTACTACTTGATATAGGAGCCAATATCGAGGCCACAGATAAGGGTGGCCGTACTCCACTTAGCTGGACAGCATCGACGGCTAGTCATATCAACATACTGCTTGATAGAGGAGCGAATATCGAGGCCGCAGATAAGGGTGGCCGTACTCCACTGAGCTGGGCAGTGTCGGTTTATCCTAATCATATGGCTATAGGGCTACTACTTGATAGAGGAGCGAATTTGGAGGCCGCAGATGAAGATGGCCGCACCCCGATTAGCTGGGCAGTATCGATTGGTTACAGCCGCATTACTCTAAATCTACTGCCTGCCTGTCACGATGACATCACGTGACCAAGTGTAGCTCTTGCTATAATAACTTATAGATAAGTTGCCAGCACATAAATGAGTTCTTGGGCCTGATAAGATTTAAATACTGGATTCCAAATGAAGGAGCTGTGAAGGATAGCCCGCTACACGGCAAATTTAAGCTGTGGGAGAAGCCAGCTCAGACTATTGCAACTATCAAGCAAACAGACCTCTTCACTGCCATAACATGGACGAAGAAGAGATGGCCCCTAGCCCTTCAGATCTCAGGCGTTAAATGCTGTCAGCTCTTATTAAGTAAGTACTCGAGCCTTTTTCAAATGATTTTATCCCTGAAGTAAATTGAATCATGTCAATGTTGAAGTGTTTGCAGTAGCACTGTGGTTGGAGCTGCCAAAATGAATGCAGAGTCAACCCACACTTTTGTCATCCACGACCCCACCAAGAAACTTGACCGCCCAAATTTCCAAAAAGAAGATTCTGCCGCCATCTCGAAATTCGGCTTTCCAAGTCTTCATTCCGCTCCAATCCAGCAGATCAAACCCAAGTAAAAGAAACCCCACGAACAGAGAAGCGAACCGCAACCATGTCGTCAATGCGCAATGCCGTACAGCGGCGCCCGCACAGAGAGCGCGCTCAGCCCCTCGAGCGCCGTCGGCTTGGTCTACTCGAGAAGCACAAGGCAAGTGCAGGATTTGAACAGTTTTTATGCGATCCCGATCGCACATTGCTAACATTTATTTACCCACAGGACTACTCGCTCCGCGCCAAGGATCACAACAAGAAGAAGGCGCAGCTCAAGTCTCTCCGGCAAAAGGCCAGCGAGCGCAACGAAGATGAATTCTACTTCGGCATGCTGTCCCGACAGGGACCCGGTCAAAAGATCACGTCCGAGGGCAAGAAGTGGGACGGCACAGTAAAAGGCGATCGAGGGAACAAGTCGCTCAGCGTCGAGGCGGCGCGGCTACTCAAGACGCAGGATCTGGGATACGTGAGGACCATGAGGCAAGTGGCGAGGAAAGAAGTGGAGAGGCTGGAGGAAAAGGTCGTCCTGGCGCGGGGCTTTGATCGCCTGGGCGAGGACAGCGGCGAGGAGGACGGAGAAGAAGAGATGGAGGGCGACGACGAGTTTGATATCGACTTTGGTGGTCCTTCGTCGAAACCCAAGCCGCCTAGGAAGATTGTCTTCATGGACAACGAGGAGGAGCTCGACGAAGCGGTCGATGCACAGGACGAGGAAGAGCTGGAGGGGAAGCCGGATGGCGGCGAGACGGAGGAGGAAAAGTTTGCGCGAGCGGTGCAGCTGCGGAGGTTGAAGAAGAAGTTGGACAATGAGCGCAAGAAGCTCGAGGTTCTGACCGAGGCCGAGAATGAGCTGGGGTTGGAGCGCGCGAGGATGGCCAAGACTGCCACGTCTGCGGGCATCTCACGGAGAGGGAAGAAGCTCAAGGTCCGGACGAGAAAGAGGTAATATTCCAATTTTTTTCGAATCATCAGTTCTACAGTCATGGAGTATATGGCGTTTTGGCGCAATAATCAAAAAGTCGATGTCACGAAATCAATCTCAAAAGTTACGAAGCGTGGAAGCAAGAAAAAATCGAGCCGTTCATCATTGGAAAAGATTTTCCCTATTTCATTAATACTTGGACCCAACCAGCCTATAACACGGCGTAAGAACCACCTTTAAACACTTGAAACAAATTGTCAAAACCCATATACAAGCCTTGAAGACTCCCTTGATGATCTTGACGGGCGCCCGCAGCACAAACGGCAGCTTGTCGATGCCCTCTTTAACCTTTTTTTTGCCGCCGCTGTTCTTGCCCAGGCTGTCGTCCTGGCTCTCGACGTCGATCTCAAACGACTGCATGACGCTCTTGCTGCTCTTGCTGCTCTTGCTCTTCTTCCCCTTGGTGTGGTGCATGGAGAACCTGTTCATGGCCTTGTCGGCGGCGGCGGTCATGAGGCTAGGTGGAGGCTGCAGGACGGCGGCGGCCGGCTGCTGGGGGGGAGCCTCGAAGGCCGGCATCGCCGCGCCGCCCTGGGGCAGGTTCTTCTCGTCGAGGTGGGCGACGAGCAGGAGGGCCGTGACCGCCACGTCGACGACGTAGTAGGCCTCTATGTGGCCCGCGAGGCCAGTGTCGACCTCGAGCCAGCCGCCGCCGGAGCCGTCCCTCGTGAGCTTGGCGAGGTGCTTGGGACTCTCGTGGTGCTCGAGGGTGTACTCTACGCGGTTCCACGCGGGGCAGCGGTCGATGGTAACGCAGAAGGGGGTGGCGAGGGCAGGGTGCACGAGGAAGTACGACGTGCTGTCGTCGTCCCAGACGAGGCGGGCGCATTCCCTTTCCGCGAGGGCGACGGCGTGGGCGTCGTTGGCCTTTTGCATGGCCATCTTTGTGGCTGCCGAGGGCATGAGCAACGACACCAGGCCGTCCTCGGGGGGATGCCTCCTAGACTCTTGCTCCAGGATCGTGCTCATGGCCTCGTGCCAGTGCTTCCCGTCTGTGATCTTGCCCCTCGGGGAACCACCGCTGCTGCTGCTCGCCGACGACGACGACCCTTCGGCGGTCTTGGGCTCCTTGTAAGGCTTGCTCGGGTCGTGCCTCATGACCGTCACGTACGCCGACGCAGACGTGGGATCCAGCCGCACGTTGTAAAAGGGCTGCTCCGTGGCCGACGACAGCGTGTAGACGGGCGCGTCCTTATCCTGCGACAGCTTGAGGCAGTACACCCTCCCCTCCGATGAAGCCGCTCTCCATCCGTTGGCCGACTTCCAGAACGTCTTGAGCTGCTCCGTAGTGCTGGTCTTGGGCACGGCGGGCGGCTCGGCTGGCCCCGCCGTCGTCGTCGTCGTCCGGGGCTGCTGCCTGTTGTGCGGGTACTGCGTCGGCTCGTCGTATCCTCCCGCCCGGGGGCTGCCCATGGGGCTCTGCGTGACGGTGGCAGCTTCAGAAAGCTCATCGGGGCTATCGCGGCGGTGGTGGTAGGACTGCCTGCTGATGACGGCCCTGGGGATGCGCGCGGGGCTGAGCTGCGTGGGGGCGTAGTTTTGCTGGTTGAGGGGCACGTTGGGGTTGTACGTCGGGAAGATGGAGCGGAGGGGTTGCTCTGGCTGCGAGGCGTCCGCGTCGAGGGGGAGTTTGGCAATGGAGTTTCTGGGGGGATTTTCTGCGGCGGCCATTACTGGAGCTTGGTGTGCCACGTTTGTGTCTATCCTCGGAGGGAGCGCAGCCTCGGAAATGGCCCTTGCCTGCTGCTGGCGGGCAGCAGGGTTGAATGATCTGGGAGCCGGCCCGTTGGCGTCAAACTCGGGCGACATGCGCACGGCATACTGCTGAGGTTGAGGCGTCTGCCGAGTGTTGTTGTTCCGCGGGGGAGAGTTCCTCGGAGGCGAGGCCGGCTCGACGTCGCCGCCGCCGAGGGGAGTAGCCGTCCGCCGACCTTGCGGCGTGGGAGCTCTGCGCTCGATTGATCCTGATCTTCGCCCCCGGGGCGTCTGGTTGCGGATTACCGGCGGCGGCTTGGATGTGTTGGGGCTGGGGAAGAGGGAAAAGTTTCCCGGCGCTGGTGAAGAGGACATGGCTATGTTGTCCTTTTTCTTTTGCAGCAGTAGCAATCTTGAACTGCTTCTTTCTTTCAAAAATGGATATTGAAACCGGCTGAAATGATTTGAAGAACGGGAAAGGGTATAGAGTAATAAAGATGAAATGCCGTAAAGTTGATGTAAGGTAGGTAGCACGTCGCTATCGCTTCATGATTCTCATAAGTCGTCGTCGTGAATTGATTGTACTCTCTCCTGTTTCTCAGACAATAAAAACCCAGCGAAAATAAAACAGAACAACCGCTTAGAGAACAAATCGATAGATTGAAGAAGAAGAAAAGAAACAAAACAACTTTCCCGAAAATGCAATGGCACTTGGCACACGCCTTTCACATATAACCAAATTAACCGCCAACGTCCTACAAAAATCTCAAAATCATCCCTTGAAGCGCCCTGCAGACAGACGCCGATGCTGCAAAAAAAGGTGTGGTGTGGTGGGCAATTGAATTCACCAGTTGGTCAGATACTTTTCTCCCCCCCCTCCAAGAATAGCGCCCGTGTGGGGGACAGGGGTAGTTGTGGGAAAGGACCCAATGAGCTGTCGCATCACACATGCAGGTTTTAAGCAGGTTTAAGCGCCGAGGGGGGGCCATTCAAAGAGGAAGGCTAAAGGGTCGAATTGGATGTCTGGGATGGGAAATCTTGATAGGTGGGGTGGGGAGGATAGAAGGAGGTGAGGGGAAAAGATGATCAGGGCGCTTAAAAACATGCTGGATTGTTGTGTGTGTGTATGCATTGTCTTATTTTTCCCACTTGGTGTGCCGCATGTAAGGGAGGGATGAACTTGATGCAATGTGATGGTAGATCACTGGCGGTCTGCTCGTTTCTTGTTGGTTTCTTTATCTTTTTTCTTTGTCTTTTTTGACGGGTGTGATGCAGGTCGCATGTTGGGCTGCCCGATGTAACCGTATATGTAGCCGATGTGGGCGACCCGGATGGTTCTCCGTTGGGTCTTGGGACGGGATAAAGCGTTATCGGCGGTAGGAATGGTTGGATTTGTTTTACATGACTGTCCGTGTTGATAGGAGAAAACGGCTTTTTAATATTTCAGAGCATTGTTAGGACCTTTGGCCAATGCGAGATGACTTACTTGTCTAGCCATTCCACCGGAGTCAAAAACTGTCGCAACGCAGGCTCTCCGATGGCGCAATTGCCTCTGCATTACCTTCAGTCTGGAAATTATTTCCAATAAAACCATTCCAAGTGCTGCAATATCCATACTTCCGCATGTTCCATCTCGTTTTGTAATCTCGACCTATTTGTTTTCAACTTTTCCCATCATGGCACGAGGCCTCAATTGTTCGATGCCAGGCCACGGCCGTGTAAATATACACTGCAGCATATGTAGCCACGCGCTGAGGATTATATAAATGGCTATAATAAATCCGCTTTCACCAGTGCCAAAAAAAATCGTCAGTACACAAAGGTTGTAGATACATCTAGAAGAGGGAGAAGGGAGTGACGCGACGGCAGTCAATGTGTGTGGTAATAGATGGGGGATCGTTGTGTACGTCAACCGCTTGACGTGCTCAGAGAGCCGTCCCGCAGCGGCTTCTTCCAGACTGGTTGCAGCAATAAGCTGACGGAAGGAGCATAAATTGAGTGCATATCGTGGCAGTTGCCTCGCGGCTGAGGAATCAAACTTGCCGTAATCATCAAATTACACTCATTGGAGAGCCAATCAGCTTCTTCAAATATACCAATGTAGACGGCAAATCATCTCTATACTCTCTCTCCCTCTTTGGAAAGCGAACATGTCTTGAACTGGGATGAACATCGAAGACGTGCTTCAAAGTGATGGCGGGAGGATTTCCATCCGCGCCAGAATCACTCAACGCATCCGGGAATAAATCCTCTGCGTCGTCTATTTCATACTTGCCTTTTCAACAACGACTGTGTGTCGGCATTCTGATGAAAAGCGTTGACTCACATCGTCCTATACCGCAACCCTGTTCCAAAAGATGCATGGCTCTTAAAATGTTTTCATTCATATTCGAAAGCCTTCCCGTGCATTACGCACCGCACCGCTTTTATACATCAATACTCATACATTTGCCCCAAATAACGCCAAGCTATGATTCATGCACAAAAATGCCTTCCCTCCTTCCTTTGTTCGTTTAAAGAGAGAGGAATAACGGTCACCGTCCACCTATAGGCCTATCCTTGGCCGGCATCCCACCAACCCTCTCCCCCCTCGCCTCCATCTCCTTCTGCCTGCTCAGCCTCACGTCCTCGGGCAAACCCCACCACTCCCTCATGAACTCCTCCTGCGCGTGCGCAACCTTCCTGCTGCGCTCCCGCTCCCTCTGCCGCTGGAGCCTCATGGCGAACCACTCCTCCCGCGCGGCGTCGTGCTCCTCCGTCGTGGCGTGGCGGGTCATGCAGCTGTTCATGGCGCGGTGCTCGGGCCTGCAGGCGAAGGAGACTGTAAAGGTTCGGCCGAGGGCGCAGGCTGCGAAGGCTGCAAATGCGGTCAAGTCAGCGGAGAGGTACTTTAGACAAGGGGGGGAAAATGGGATGTGTGATGTTACCCTTGATTTCCTCGGTGCATTGCCGGCGCACGCGCGCGTAGTAGACGTCTCGGACCTGTGCCTCTTGCGATGCTGACAGTGGGAGCGGGTTGCGGGACGGTACGCCTAGGCGTTCCGCTGGAGCTTCTTCTGGTTTGTCGGTCGCCATTGTGGCCATTTGAACTTTTCAGTGGGCCGGCGAGAAGAAAATGAGGCTTCAATTTGCTAGATTGGCGATGATTGGGGGGCCCGCGATGGATGATGCGATTCCGATATGCTGCGAGAAGTTCCCCGGGTTGCGGGCAGAATTAGTTGACCGCCTGCCTCTTCTGTGCTTGTCAGTTTAATGCCGAGCTGTTCGGCTCAATCCTGAACAACTTCTCCTCTGCATGTTTTTGAAGATACAACAAAATTGATTTTTTACACCGGAAATACTTGCTCTTGGTTTAATATCATTACCTCATACTCTCTGTATTGACTATCGATCTCAAGCGCATATATGAGCATCGCCAGCTGTCAAAGCACGAGGCCGCTTAGAAGCTTTTTGTCACCACGGAGCATGTTGGAAACATGTATGAGCTACAGGACAAGACAAGAGAATACCTAGCATGTTATTTCTTTTTCGATATCCGACGCAATAAGCGCAAAGCCATAAAGGCCCAGTCTTCTTATAGCATAGTCCGAGGCCACAGCCTCGCGACATACAATCGAGCCACGTATACCCTAATTAATGGCTTAAAACTCTATAATAACCAGCAAGAAAACACATCTCGACAGAATCATCAAGGTTCTCAACACCTCAACAAGTCCCGTCATGGTATAAAGCCCGACATACTGGCCTCCCGTGGCCTCCTTCCAGTCTTCATCCTTCATCACACATTCGAGACGGCCAGCAAGGAGCAAACACGATAGCATCAACGTGGCCTCCCTCTCTGAATTATATACCTCGGCCTTGCAAGTCGAGCATGATGTACTTATTAGCCACTTGAGGATATCTATCTTTAGGTGCCTCGAGGAATAACCACGGGATGCCGGGCAGACGGATATCCTCGGGTAATTAATGTGTGATTTATGCTCGGCTTCAAGGCCGAGGTGTATGGTTGAGGGTTGGAGGCCTGGTTGATGCCATCGTGTTTGCTTCTTGAGTCCGAGTTAAGTGGTTCGACAATTATGAAAACATATTTGAATGATAGCCTTGTAAGTATTCGTTTCATCTTGGTGGCTCGACTGATGGCCCGCTCAATTCATCCCACGTTGAATTGCTCACATTATAGGTATCCCAACCGCTCGTTGTCCTACGCGTAGGCGACAGTGTAAGCCAATATCACACTCTTCGAGATTAAACAACGTTGTTGGATGAAAGAGACTGACTAGAAACTGGGGTTGGCTAGTTGACCAGCTCATATACTACCCTCGTGTCGACTCTTATTTCACCGCCACCTACCAATGGCCAATAGACTCAGTCTACAACCTAACCAAGCTCTAGGGATGTGCCGTCGTCTGCCATGGTCGTTTGAAAAGAATGCAATTCTTTTTATTATAGTCGAGGATAGCGAGTCGGTCGATTGAGGAGCTGACGCGGTAGGGCGGACAGTAAGCCAGGGAAAAGAAGACGAGAATTGCCTAGAGCAAATCGAATGATATCGCTAGATTTAGTGCCAAACGAGTCATTGGCAATAGCCTCGTTGTAGCGACGATGCTTGCAGTTGGATTACGACTCAGTGTTTACCCTAACCGACTCACCTTTGTCCGCAAGACAACACCATCACGATAGATCCTCCTAATATCATGGCTCCCAGTTCCAGGGCGCTTTAGTCTGCCACCGAGGATGTCATCGCCCGCGGTTTCTAGAGCACATAACCTTGGTGTCACATAGCTATTATTTAAAGGCATCATGTAATTTAGCTGCATGTAATTCAATTTGCTCATTTTCAAGGTATCTACGCGTCAAATACAAAAACCATTAACCCATACCATCAACATAATCATCCAAACAAAACTCCCAAACATTTCCAACTTTACACAGATTCATCATTAGTAGTTATCCGACGTGGAGTACGTGTTGCTGCTGTAGTTGTTGCTACTGTCGTTGTTGTTGTTGCTGCTGTATCCCGGAGAGGAGCTCCTAACGGGTGACGAGACTCGAGGGGCAGACGTATAGTGACTATTCGAAGGCAGCTCGTTGCGCGCAGCCGGCGCATGGTGAACGGGTGGCGGGCTGTAGTGCTGCTGCGGCTGGTGCGAGTACGCTTGGTGCTGTTGCTGAGGAGTCTGCTGGCCGTAGAGCTCCTGCCTGTGATCCTCGGGGTTGCCGTGGTACGAGGGAATCGTCGGCTGCGGGCTCACAGAGGGCTGATAAGGGGGATACGTCCCGGCGGGAGGCGGGGAGTGACTCTGCGGAGAGCCGTACGGAGATTGACCGTGGGGAGCATACCCGCCGTGAGGAACCTGGGAGTTGTACGGGTCGTGAGGCTGAGGAGGAGGGACGGCGCCGTCGTGAGTCTTGGGCTCCATCTGGTAGCTGTCTGTGGCTGCGGCGGCTGCCTCTGGGTTTTGGTGACTACCGCCGTTGTTGTTGTTGTTGCCGCCGTGGTTGACGACGAGCACGTCGGCGAAGCGGCCGTCCTTGCGGGCGCGAAAGAACATGACCATGAGGTAGATGAATGACGCGACAAAAAGGAGCCTATCCATCGATGTTAGCATTGTGTCTATGATTACAAGTAAAGAGAGAGAAGGTTGCTCACCAGTTCAAAGCCCCAAGCCCGGCAGCGGCAGACATGGCAGCCTGCCCGCCCTCGAAGAGCACGACCTCGCGCTTCCTGTAGCTCGTGCAGTAATGGCTGCCGACGAGGCTGCCGTCCGAGTAGCAGTCCCCCACGGTGGTGGGGACGATGAATCTGGCGCGCCTGGCTGCCACGGCGGCGAAGCAGGCGAGCCACATGATGACCATCCAGCCCTCGAGGACGAGGACGGCGATGATGTGGTATAGGGAGTGGAGGGCGGGAAGCTTTTCGGTGAGGAAGACGTAGGGGACGATGATCCAGGTGAAGATGCACTGCTTCTATTAGCCAAATTTTCCAGCACACTTATGATACGGAGAAGTTGTTGTTATAGTGGTGTGTAGTGGTGGTGGTGTTGGTGTTGGTGTTGGGAGTTTACATACAACTGCAATAGCAAAGCCCAGCTCCTCAATGATAGCTCCGTGGATGAGCCATCCCGAGAGCCCAAGGACGACAATAGACAGGAAGAACTGAAACCCGCGGATGACGGTCATCCAAACGGGAGTGTGAATGATGTGCTCTGGCACAGCACCCTTTTCGAGCGCCATTGTAAAAGTGTACTTTACAGTCGTTGATAAATCGTAGGGCAGAAAAAGAAGCACACAGATACTCGGGACGGACAGACAAACAGACAGACAGACAGACAGAACACGGCCAGCTTCAAACAGCGAACAAGGACCCTTTTTACATTAGACTCATGACACCTACTAATGTACCACTCACATAACAGTCTTACCACTTCTGTCCTTGAACCATCAAAACTTCCCAGGGTCCTGCTGCACCATCAAATAAATCAGCCCAGCCCCAGACCCTCAAGGCAGATTCCATGTCTGCACAGCACGGGACCACACACTCCAGCCTCGCTTGAAAGTACACTAAATGTAAAAGCTATTCCTCCGACGGGCAAAGCAGGTGGGAAAAAAAGAAAAGAAAGAACGCCCGGGACATGGCAGTTTTTGGTCTTGGCGCTTTCTCAGCCGCAAGCCACGGTCCCGAACGCTTCTCGTGTCTTGCCTATCAGCTGCCGCGGCCGACCAGATCGCAAGGTCAAGCAAGGGTCGAGTTAAAGTCCATCAATTTTTTGTCGAATTTCCTAGTTTGTACAATACAAGTATTGCTAGTAATATTTTTGCTCCGGCAGGATGCAGCCTTTTTTCTGTCGAGCCCTGTTTGTAACATTAAACCAACAGCCAGCTAGCTGTACATACAAGTATTGCCCGCTCTCCGTTGTCTCGGAAGCACAAACTGACAATTATGAAACATTTTACAGGTTTGCCGACATCGTCCTTTGGCTTATACTTGTATGTACATCATATTTTGTCCAATATTTGTTGTCCACCCCGGGTGCCAGCACAACCCGTAGAGACTATTGATTTTTCCCATGCAATGTCTGATTAGCTTGTAGGATCAGAAAGGAGGGGCGCGCGGCTGAAGCGGAGACTATTTTTTTCTCTTTCTGGGGGGGGGGGGGTCGTCATCTATCTAGTAAAAAAGAATAAAAAGAATGCCTCATGCTAGTCATAAACATGTATTTATATACATAATAACTCCGACCGCAGATGCGGACAAACAAGGTCGCTGTATTTTGGCAATGAGAAACTCGAAATGCAAGAACGCAAAGAGGGGAGAAAAAGGCGGAACGAAAAGAGGAGGATTCGACTCCACATTTCATGTGTGCGGAATTTTCTCCGCTTCCATGAGATCTTGCATGGATGGGAACCTTGATTGGGGAAGTAAGACTGGCTGATCTCGGAGTAATTGGGCGTGTGCGCTGTCAGCCTTTGAGGCGGGCCGGCGGAGAAAATGGTCCAACATGTTTTCTTGACAAAATTAATGCGAAACTCGAGCTTGCAAGCCATGTTTTTAATTTTCACTACAAGTATGTACTCCATACAGCCCAGTCATTCATTCGCTTCGTGCCTTGAAATAGAAACACCCTTTTTTTTTTTTTACTGTCCAACCAACTCCCTGTACTACACCACATAATAATATCGATGTAACCCTACCTGCATCGTCACAAGCAGTTGATTATGCACCGTCACTACCGGTAGATTCCGTGTCTCACCTTGCTTGCATCGTCCAGCTTTACAGCTTCTCGTTGGGACCGGCAATGAGAATCTTGATGGCCTCCCCCTCCTTGACCTTCTTGAACGCCTCCTCGGCCCTGTCAAACGGAACGACGCCGGTGACGAGCTTCTTCACGTCCACCTTGCCCGAGGCGACGAGCTCGACGGCGAGGTGGTAATCGCCGGGCCCGTAGCGGAATGACCCGCGGGCCGTCACCTCTTTCAGGCACATGGCCATGATGGGAAAAGTAATGTCGGACTTGCCCATGCCGCCCTGGACGTAGGTGCCGCCCATCTTGACGACGTGCAGCGAAGCCTGGATCGAGGGCTCGGCGCCCGAGGCGTCGATGACGGCGTCGGCGCCGTTCGGGATTCCCGCCAGCTCGCGGATGGACCTGGCGTTGTCCTCGGGGGCGACGCGCCGCGAAGCGTAGACGTGCGTCGAGGCAAATTTTTGCGCAAAGTCGAGCTTGGACTGCACAATGTCCACGCTGACGACCTTGGACGCGCCGTAGGCCCTCGCCACGGCTGCGCAGAGCAGGCCGACGGGCCCGGCGCCCATGACTACGACGGAATGACCGGGCTGGACGCGAGCCTGCCGGACGATGTGCACCGCCACGGCCAGCGGCTCGATCATGGCTCCCTCCTGCAGGCTCACGTTGTCGGGCAGCTTGTAGCAAAAGTCGGATGGGGCCCTCCACACGCCCGTCAGCGTCCCGTCGATGGGCGGCGTCGCGGCAAAGGACATCTCCGGGCAGAGGTTGTAGCGACCCGCGCGGCACTCGTCGCACCTCCTGCACGGGTACCCGGGCTCCAGGGCCACGCGGTCGCCGGGCTTGAGCGTCGTCACTCCGCTCCCCGTCTCGATGATCGTGCCCGCCGACTCGTGGCCCAGGACCATGGGCTCCTTCACGATAAAGTGCCCGATGGCCCCGTGCTCCCAGTAGTGCACGTCCGAGCCGCAGATGCCCGTGTAGTTGATGGCCACGAGCACGTCATGCTCCGACTTGAGCGAGGGCTTGGGTCGGTCTTGGTAGGTTACGTCGTGGGGCTTGTTGAGGATAAAGGAGAGGTTCTGCACGTTTTTTTTTTTTCCCTTTAGGTAAGCGCTTGCTTTTTTTTTTTCTCCATCTGCATCGGTAAGACGTACGCTGAGATCCTCCTTCTTGGGAATTGCGGCCATGGTTGATTGTAAATGTTTGATTGTTATGACGTTGCTCGTGATGTAATTCTGGGAACCTTTCGGAGGGAGGGGCAGAGCGTGAAAATCACAATGACGCTGCCAAAGAAGATCAAGTACTTGAAAATATTAAAGAAGAGAAAAGCGTAAGATTGAAGGTTTAAATCCAAGAATAGAAGAAGAAGAAGAAAAAAGAAGAGAAGAGAAGAGAAAAACAAAAACCGACTTCAGGCACAATTCAATAATGCTGCTAAAACCATCGTCGACCTCTGACAAGACGGACGAGTCTCACCCCCGCCAACCACGACGACGACCCCTCCATTACAGTTACGGGCGTTTCTCCACCTCCATCACGGCCGTTTGAAAAGGCGTTGTGCGCATTTAGCCGGTCCAATGAGATGCCGTCGGGTTATTGTGGACTTTGATCGGATGGGGGTCGCCGGACGGCAAGACGTTGACCAGAGTTGAAGAACGAAATTGTCTAGTTTTGGATCACCATGATGTATCTATGTATACAGAATATATAGAACTTTATTTGCGGGGATGTTTGATATAAGGTTGCCTCTTTCGTCGATAATCAGGCCTTTTCTTCTATTCTCGTCCAATCCCGTGCCGTTTGTGTATACCGATGGCGCACTCTACTTACATATTGTTGTATGTTCCCGTTCTAAATGGGCTTTTTTCGATGCCTCGGCCCCATCTTTCTTTCCTTGTGGTTTGACGGCGTGCAAGTCCAAGTGTCATTGATGCCGGTAGGCTCGCCTAATGGAGCAACGCCCATTTCGCTGCATTGGGCCTATCATCTTTAACAATCTTCAACGCGGCAGTCGAGGAACAGAAGATAATCAGATAAGAAGGAAAAGTGGACTGCTTTGTTTTTAAAGATTTCCACTTCCTACGGAGTACTCGTGCTTTGATTCTTTAAACATGAAAAAATTTACAGGCAATTGAAATTCTATTTACCCTACAGGCTATGACTTTTTCTATATACCATCAAGCTACTCCGTACTTTCGGATGATGAATGTTACATACGGGCTCAACACGTAATTTCAAGAAAGCCCAAATTGCGTAGTTCTCGTGCCACGATGGCCGGCCAAATTAACCCTCTGACCGGCGAGGCTGATCGAAAACTATCCAAGTTGTACATGTAAGTCGTCGCTGTTGGGCGCAAAGAAACTGGTGCTGTCTGTCATTGTTGATTATTTGCCGTCCGGGTAGAATGACCGAATGATGATCTTGTCCGCAACCCAGCAGCATCTATCTCATCAGGCCTTGTCCGTGAAGTGGAGGGCGTGAAATGCCATGCCTGCGCCTCGCCCGCAAAACCTTATAGATAGCTATATAGGTGCATCTGGTTTTTCTTAGAAAAGAAAAAGAAAAAGAAAAAGAAAAAGAAAAAGAAAAAGAAAAAGAAAAAGAAAAAGAAAAAGAAAAAGAAAAAGAAAAAGAAAAAGAAAAAGAAAAAGAAAAAGAAAAAGAAAAAGAAAAAACATTTCAGTGCCTAAAAAGAAAGGATAAAGCGAAAGAGATTGGCGTGTAAAGTGACAACTCCGGGAATGACCTCATTCTGGCCTACCGCAGTTCGCGGGACGGAGTCCCAAGTTCCCACATTTGATCCCTCCGATCCTAGCCTCTGCTCCACCATCCACCACTTTTCACGATTTTTATAGCTTCAATTCGAAAAACAAGAAAAATTGAAGGAAGGGAAAGAAAACCGGGAAATGATAGAGAGAGCGAAAAAAGGTGGAAAAAGAACTGTACAGGATATGCAACACACACAGTCATGAAACCAAAAAATTGCCGGCTCTTAAATAGCTAGTGCCGCTGGCCAAGAGACTCTCAACTGCAGGGACCCCATCATCAACTTCGTCAAGCTAGGGGACAATCGCAGCAAGATGCCAGCCAATAGGTCATATTATTAAGATATCATATATAGTAAAGAACTTCTTCTCGAAGGACCAGTTATAACGATGGTCCGAGGCAATGGACATCAGACAATGTACTCGGCACTGCTAGGCCGAGATATGAAAAGTTCCACGTAGATAGGGCTGTATCCACGTTTCAGATGTGACCGACTTTACGAGCGATGTTACGAGCGATGTGGGAGCCGAGCGAAGCGATGGATAGGTAGTCTAGATGAGACTGAATAAGCGCTGTCATCGGTTTCGCTTCCTGACCGCTGCCGGCGCATAAACAAACCCCTATGCCTTTTGATGGCTTCTGATTAGTCCTCCCGGCCAGAGAAATCCATTCTTGATTTTTCTGTTGATCAGACCCCTGATGGGCGATTTTTCGTGTGATCGTCAGAGGAAGTGGGGGCAGGTCGGAACATGGCAACATTCCGAATGCCTTGGGGAGTCAATATAGTGAAATATATGTTTATACATCACCAAAATTTTAGATTAGGCGTTTAAACTGTTAAATACAGCTTCCAGACCTAGGTCTCCCTTGGCATGTGCTACCGGGCATACCTAAAGAGTACTGTACCATGGCATGTTATATGTTATTATGTGCTGGCAGATCATCACCCCACCCAAACAAAAGCCGCCCTAGACATCCACTTGTCGATTGAAGGAAGCTGTGTAGGATGCATGGGCATTACTCAAACGCATTTCACCTCGGCACCTTTTTCTCTTCTGTACGGAATACGGAGTAAGCTTACTGCCCTGAAAAGGGAAAAACTTGCGGCAGTTGAAGGCTTGTGGGGCAGGTTTCTTTGTCAGAACCTGCCAAAGTCCTGCTTGCGACTTGCATGACATATGATGCATCAAAAGCAGCCAATCATGTTCCCCCACTTCTTTATAATCCAATCTGGGAAGGAACAACTGCTCGCAAGTCACACTTTGACCAACAGCTTTTTTTCTTCTTTTTTTCCTTCTCCTTCTTTTGTTTTTCCCTTCTTCTTTTCTTTTGCAGGCATGCGAGGCGAGGAGGGATCATGGCTCAAATATCGAAATTGGCAGTCACTTTGGCCGCAATGGTCATTGTGTACTATGGCGTAGAAAGGTTCAAGCGTCAAAAACGCCGGAGAGGGCTTAAACAGGCACCCGGACCAAAAGGTACGTATGCATTGTATACTGAAATCCAACGTCAGGTCGCTGCTCTGGTTCTAACATGGGCAATTCCATTCCACAGGCATACCCTTCTTTGGTAATCTCTTTCAGCTGCTCGAAAAGGGCGGTGATATGATTCCCGTGTTCGACAAGTGGTCAAAAGAGTTCGGTCCGATCGTGGCATTCGACGTCCTGGGCGATAAGCAGATCCTTCTCGGCACGCACAAAGCCGCCCAGGATCTCATGGCGAAGCGTGGAGCCAAGTACTCTGATCGAGGCATCCCTCATGCCCCGAGGTATATCGACGACGTCAGCCTGGTTCTGCTAGATAAAGACGGTTCGTCGTGCCCCTTGTTTTGAACGCAAAATTTGGCTTCATCTCGAATTTTTAAATTATTAATGCATTCATCGGGGGTTAGATGTCTGGACACGCGAAAACAGGGTGCTGCACCAAGCTCTCAACACCAGCCTGAACGGCAGCGACAGTGCGAAATGGCTCAAGATGATGGATGACGAGGCGACAATAACCCTACGAGATCTATGGACGACGCCAGAGGACTTTGTCGCGCACTTTCAAAGATACTCGTACGGCGTGCTGACGAGACCGTTCCTCGGCTTCCGGACCGAATCCGCGTCTGACCCGTTCCTCCAACGCGCCGAGGCCGGCATCAACGAGGGGCTGCGATGCTTCCGGGCAGACGCGTACCCGTCCAACCTGCTCCCGTTCCTGCGCTGGCTCAAGTTCCTGCCGTCGCAGCGGAAGCTAGAGGAGCTCAAGGCGGCGAACATCGCCAAGAGGTTCGACTTGCAGGACAAGGTGAAGCAGCAGTCGAGGGAGAACGGCGCCGACAGCATCTACCGCCGCTTCATCGAGACCCGGGAGGATTTCCACGACATTTCGGACAACGAGCTCGGGGCCTCGTTTGAGGCCATCACGAGCGGGGGCACGAGGACGCTGTACATTGGCATGATGACCGTCTCGTTCCTCATGCTACTTTATCCCGAGTGGCAGAAGAAGTTTCAGGAGCACATTGACGAGGTCATCGGGCCAGACAGGATGCCCACCATGGACGACATTCCCCAGCTGCACCTCATCAGGGCGCTGGTCAAGGAGGGCATCCGCTACCACTCCCTCAACGCGGACGTCGGTATCCCACACAAGCTATCCGAGGACGACGAATACGAGGGTTTCTTCTTCGAGAAAGGGACATCCTTTCACGCGAATACTGCGTAAGTAGATGATACCCCCGGTATAGATTCAGGAGACCTTAGCATCAGTAGATCAGCTGAACTGGCTATGGCATTTGAACCCCTTAAACTAACGTTGCAACCAGGCTTATCCTCATGGACAAGGAAGTATACCCCGACCAGCAGAGGTTCAACCCCGCCCGCTGGGTCGACCCATCCTACCCAACCTACAAGGAACCCCTGACTGTGTACCCGAACTGCAAAAACTTTGTGCCGTTCGGCTTCGGCCGCCGCGCCTGCCCGGGGTACGACCTGGCGGAGCGGACGCTGGTCATCGGCATCGCCAAGCTGCTCTGGGCGTTTGACATCCAGACGCCGCTCGACTCCCGGGGCGAGCCAGTCAAGATTGAGATTGAGTACGAGTGGGCGCCGAACAAGCAGCCCAAGGAGTTTCCCTGCAAGTTTGTGCCGAGGAGGGATCCGTCGAGCAAGATTATGCAGGAAATCTTGACTCAGTACTGAGCTGTTGACCGACACTTGCAGAAACTTTATAGATGATGATGTAAAAGATATAAACTAGAGACATACATAGCAATATAAAGTCGATTTAGGGGAATATTTACCTATTTTTTCTTTTTCTTCCGATTTCCGACGCAATAAGTGCAAAGCCATAGAGGTCCAGTCTTCTTACAACACAGCCTGAGGCTACAGTCTCGGGATACATATATATCGCTCCTGGGCGTAGAGCGACAACGGCGCTGGTCAGTATCTGCTCGATTGAAACCCCTCAAGCGAATTTCTTCTCTTGTGACTGCTGCAATCTTGCGCGCTGTTCACTCTCCTCCCGTCTCTGTCTCCGCTTCCACACCTCCCTCAACCTGCTCCGGTTGTAGTTTTCGATATTATGATGGCTCAGCTTCGTCGAGTGCCAAGCCCTCCGCACGCCAGAGACCTCACCGATGTAGGCGAGAGGCACACGGACGAGGTACACCATGACGGCACGGGCCCAGGGGCTGAAGGCGAGGCCGACGGATATCGCAATCACGAGGGCCGAGAGGCCAAACATGTAGGCCGTCTGCTCCTTGAGGGTCATCCACCCCGCCTCGTTGATGTCCATGTTGTTCATGCCGAAGAAGGCGGCGAAGAAACCGAGGGGAAGCTGGTTTACGAGAATAATCAGAAATGAATTTTCTTTTGCTTGTCCATGTGGAAAATTCGGGAAAAAAAAAGATTTCAAAAACTTACAAAGCAGATTGTCACAATTGTAAAGGCCATGATGGCTCGTCCTTGACTGATGGTCTCCTCCTGGCGCTTTAAAGCTGATTTGGCTTCGATGATGGAAGCCTGCTGCTGTTTAAGTCGAAGCAATCCATCGAGCTTATATTGACCAACTTCACGTTAGCAAGACCTTACAATGACTACCAGTGTAAGAAGGGGGGCAACGAACCTGACGCTGCGTTCGGTGCGCCGACTCCTCCAAGTTCTGAAGCTCCATCTTTCGACTCTCGATTTCTTCAAGCAAAACTTCAACATGGTCAATGGCCCCATTAAGCCACGCTTGCCCCTTAAGCTGCTTCTGGTCATTATCCGGCTCGTCGCCTCCTCCCCCCGGCAAACCCTGCGCGCGGGAGCGATTCTCCAAAAGCTCGAGGAGACGACGCATCATGGGTTCGTCGCCGTCTACCGGCACGTATTTCGATTCGCCGTTGAGCTGACCGAGGTACCGTCTGTACTGCTTGACGACAGTGGCCTGCTCGGAGTAGACGCGGAGCATGATCTTGAGCTCCTCTGCAATGTCCTGCGCCTCCCTCAGGGTAGTGCCCTCGGGGTTAATGTCGAGGTATCTGGAGTTTTCGTCAAGGAGGGTCCCTATCGAGTGGAGGCGGCTAAAGTGCCAGAAGTTGTCATAGGCACGGGAGGCGTGTTGTGTCTTGGGGTCAGTCGGGTCAGTGTTGGATCGGGAAGGGCTCTCATACAGGGAGCCAACTTACGACATCGCCAATGGCAGAGTTGAATAGATCCATCACTTCTGGCCTCTCATCCAAAGCCCTTGTACGATCAAAGAAGACTCGGGAGCACTGATCTATGATGATTACGGCTGATTTTCCGCAAAGTTAGCACGAAATGGTGAAGATAAAACTGGTAAGACAGAGGGGAAGGAAATTACCTAGGTGGTGAATGGACTTGATCCCTTCTTTGCCATCCTTCATAACCTTTAGTCGATCCCGCAGACTCTTGTGGACCCCTGAAGAGTCAGGCTTGTTCCTCCCCCATCGTCTCGGGAAAGACGTGATGATTGTATGGTCGTCCAAGATCCAAAGCCACAGCTGGTCCACCATGACGACCCTGGTGTTCTTCTTGTGGAAGCTTCTCCCGGCCTTGGTGCCACGGTAGACGACCTGGTCCTTGTCCCGCGCCGACGTGTCCAGCGTCAGGAAGTAGTACTGGTCCAGCGTACGTCTCACGTGCAGGGGCGGCTCCCCGTTGATGTCGCTCCGGAGGAGGCCTTCGTCAGCCTCGTAGTCCATCTGGTCGGCGACCTGCGCTGCTTTCATAAGCCATCTTCCCAAGAGTTTCCGTGCTTTTGACGAATCGGCACCAGGAGACCACGAGACTTGGCGAGATTGATGAGTGTCGGCCGCCACATCCTTCTGCATGGCTTCCAGCACGTAATCAGACAAGCGCTTCTTTTTCTCTTTCCCCCTCTTGTTGATTGTCGACCTTTTTCTCAGTTTCGGTTGATTGAGATTCTGTGACTCTTGTATGATGTCTCTCATCTTGGTCTGTCGGCTGCTAGTTTCCCAGTGAAGATAAGGCAGCTAATAAGAATAATTGTTGGATTTCCAGACGTATTTTGGGGTCGGAGCAAAACTTACAAACAGTGCTACGTTTTTACCAGCTGTAGGTTTTTCCGACTGGATACCAGCGTCAGAGCGAGTGGCCAACTCTTGGGCATCGACTTGTCGGCTGTACATGGAATCTGTATCCAAAATCAAATTTCAGCCAATGAGAGAGAGAGCAATGAACGATCCAACACGGAGTCTATCTTACCTCTTGGGATGAGCGTACATCTTGACCTCATGTGCCTGGCATGCGCAGGCCCCTGAACGTGCGCAGCGTGATTTGTGTTTCCCCCAAGTACGTCGGTATCCTGGGGTTTCATGGGCCAAGTCCCGTGCATCTGGCCTCGCCAATTCTCCCGCGACAACAAATTTTCTGCGCGAGACGTGTTGAAGCCGTTGGGCTCTTCGGCCCCCTCGGCGTACTTCGCCATGGCCCTCTCGATCCAACCCATGTTATTAGTAGGGAAGTGGAACCAGCGGATAGTGTTCGAATCGCAGGGGGTCCTCAAAGGATTACCTTGTCCCTCGTTTAGAAGATGATGCGCCATAATCTTCTGGTTGGGGAAATCCCCCCCGCACAAGAGGTCGTTCTCAATGGTGTGCCCAAACCAGTCTGTATTTGCATCCTCGCGCTTGAGATAGATGACTCCGGCCTTGAATCCGTAGAGCTCCTCAGCTTGAGACGCGAGTGTAGCTCCATTCGTCGACATGTCTGAGAGATGCATGTTCTCTGCTGTATAGCCGTTTCTGTTTCCAGAAGTTCCGTTAACTATGCCATTGCCGACGACGGTCTCTGTGTTTTCCCACCACCGCCCCTCCTTTATTGCGTTAAAGACTCGATCGCGTATCTCTTGGTCACGACGATTCATTTCTGTTGCTCTAGCATTGAGCTGCAAGAATTTCGGCATTCCCTGAAACTTCGTGGCTATGCCCCTGATCTTCATGGCCGCGATGGTCTCACGCCGGGGTGGAACATGCCCGGCCCCCCTTTCGGCCATCACCATCTGCTCGACGCTGTTCTTCCATTCATTTCGTAGATCCTTGAGCTCTTCAATGTGCTTCCTCTTCTCTGTAGACTCCGAGAACCCATTTTTTGTCCTTTCAATTCGGTCGAGCTCTCGTTGGATCTTGGTCTTGGCCTCCTCGCCAATCTTGTCGAGAAATTCGCTTCTTTTGCTCATTCGGATGCTGAGATGCGTGTTGATGGCGTCCTTGCAGTGTTCCCATGGCTGACTGGCATATTCAGCAGGATCCGCACCCAACTTTGCCCACTGTGTGTCCACGTGTATGTCGATAATCTCCGCAGACCTTAGCTGAGAAGATTGCTGATTGTGTTGATTTGGGGGGGCGTTATTGGCTGTTGGTGGCGGCAGGACGTTGCCTGAGCTTAGGCGATCCATTTCGCAACGAAAGAATGAGACTGATGATGTATCTGCTCTTTCTTCTCAGGTTCGATGGATTGTGCTCTACTAGCAAAAGACAAATCTCGAGTACACATCATCCGAGAGTAGCCAGAAAGTGGGTGCAGCATCCTCACTTTATCTGTGCCCGCCATTTGCCACCTCGCCTGTTGAGAAAATGAGGCTCTGCAATGTAGGCTTTCTCGTATTCATACCATACAAGGCTCCGAACATAGGGGGGCAACCCACCAGTTGAAGGCGGTTCGTAGGATGCGTCTTACATCGAAACAGTACTTGGCTTATGCCATAAACCGACTCCAAAATGATCCAAAATGATGTACTTCTCGGTGAGGGCTGCTGAGCATGCAACTGAGGGGCACCCTACAGGCACCTTAACCCTTTGGAAGAAGTAAGATATCAAACGAGCTACACCATCTCGTCTCCAAATAGGAATGGTCCCATATGCGGCTGAGCCCAACCCCTTGTACTTCAGCTCAAAAGCCACCGGATAATGTAAATATCGGCACAAATTGATGTGGCATTTTACCGGAAATTAGGGTGGCTTGCTTTGCACGGCTCTGACGTGGGAGACTCCTGACGTGGACGTTGATTGTAGCCAAAGAAACGTCGGCCCGTCCCTCCCTCCCTCCCTTTCCCCGCACGGTTCGCGAACTGGTGTGCACAACCAGCTGTAAGCCGCTGGCTGCCTTATTTTTTCATCTTTTGTCATCAGCTCCTCGGAGAGTCGAGTGGTCATACCTGAAAGTCCACGGGCGAATGGCTCGATTCCCATGACGTTCCCTTTGCATCTGTATGTAACGTAGCTTTCATCCTTTCATAAATAAGGCTACCGACTCCCGGAACAAATCGTCATTTGCTGATCTTTTCATCCAATGTGTAAGCGTTAAAAACCCCTCGCACTTATTCTCAAGAGTTTCGACAGCACAACAGCCATTCGTGAAACGACATTATGAATAACCACGTCTCTCCTCCAAAGCCCCTGACGGTTATAGTAGTAGGTCTGGGTCAGATGGGTCGTAAGAATACCGCCAAATCCGCGATCCAACCTTTGCCTTTGTAGCTGACGATGCGTCAAGATAGTCATGCGCTCGCCTACCACCGCAGTCCGAGATTTTCCATCATCGGCTTCGTATCCCAGGGTCAACCAGTTATCCCAGACGAACTGAAAGACTATCCATTCTTTGACGACTTGCAGTCTTCCTTAGCTCAGAAGCCGGACGTTGTTTCCATCAACACTCATACCGACACACACGCCCCGTATTCCATCGCAGCGATGAATGCAGGGGCCCACGTTTTCGTCGAAAAGCCTCTCTCCCCAACCGTGGCCGAGGCCAAGCTGGTGGTGGAAACAGCTCAGCGTACCGGACGGAAACTCGTCGTCGGGTACATCCTGCGTCACCACCCTTCCTGGGCGCAGTTCATCTCGGAGGCCCGCAAGCTAGGTTCGCCGCATGTGATGCGGATGAATCTCAACCAACGCTCGACAGGTGACGCTTGGGCAATACACAGGAGGATAATGCAAGGCGTCAGCCCCGTTGTAGATTGCGGCGTCCACTACATCGACGCTATGCTCCAGATCGCCCAGAGTCGCCCCATCCAAGTGCGCGGTATGGGCGCCCGATTGACTGACGAGATTCCCCCTAATCAAGTCAATTACGGGCACTTGCAGGTGACATTCGAGAACGGTTCGGTGGGATGGTACGAGGCAGGTTGGGGTCCGATGATATCAGAAACCGCCTACTCTGTTAAAGACGTCATGGGCCCGCGTGGTTCCATATCCATGATCATGGATCAAGGCACAGGATCAGCAGACGTCAACAGCCACACAAAGGTGTCGAAAATTCTCGTGAACCGTGTCGCGGACGGAGAGGATACGCATTTAACCTTGGAGGCAGAGCTGGACCATTACGAGCTCTGCGCGCGCGAGCAGGAGTATCTGGCGAATGCGATCCAGGAAGACTGGAGCCTTGAGGAGCATATGAATGATGCTGTTCGGTCACTTGCAGTCGTGCGCGCAGCAGATGTATCCATGCGGGAGAAGCGTGCGATTGACCTAGACCTTTAGTCGAGTACTCTCAGAATCCCTAAACAGCAATGGCGGACGTTCTCTCAGACTGGTACTTTTTTCCGGACTCAATACTCCGTAAAGATTAATAATTTATGCGGCGGACAAGAGTTAAGGAAGGAACGTGCACCATTAACATACGTCAAGGAAAGTACAAGCTGGTAATACCCCGCGATCGGTTTCAGATGGCAAAAGGCGATGATGTAACCATGCCCCAAAAGAAATTTAAATAGCAATAAAAGAAGAAAAAGATTGCCAAAATGTGGTACAAGTACGGAGTAGTGGTTTCAAGATGCAAAAAGTACCTAATTGACGCTCGAGATCACAATCATACCGTATTAATTACTCCGTATTGGTCGGTAGACGGGACGGGAGGTCAAATTTCGAAACCCGCTAATGATTAATATCTTATTTGCCCCTGAAACTTTAAACTTTAGAAAGAGTCGCGTCATTAGAACGCGTCTGTCTCATCATTCATTAAAACCCCCCAAATGCTCACTCTGAAGCAGTATGCACAATTGAGCAACCATGCCCCCCACACGTACACCAGAAGAAAGAGCCAAGAGGGCAGCAAGAAGAAAAGCCCAGAAGTTTAGAAAAAGAGAAGCCAGGAGGGCAGCAAAAAGAGAAGCTGCTGCGAATGGAGACGACGCAGCATCCTCAACTACAGCCCAACCGCCGCCTCCTGCTGCTGCGAATGGAGAAGACGCAGCATCCTCAACTACGGCCCAACCGGCGGCTCCTGCTGCTGCGAATGGAGAAGACGCAGCATCCTCAACTACGGCACCACCGCCGCGGGTTGAACGCAATGGTTTCGCAGTCTTGTTCTCGGCTCAACGGCAGCTCCATGAGAAAGCTGCCGCGGCCAAGGCGGAGGAAGTGGCGGAGCTTGCGAAGACTGGAGTGGTCAAGGCCTGGTTCCGTTCAAACGAGCAGTGGGAGACTCGAGGTAATATTCCAGGGACCAGGACGAAGGAACTCGCATTTCTACAAGACTTTCACATTACAGAGTAAGTAATGATGTCCAAACTTGATTCATTTCCCCGATGTAGCAAGATATGAGGTCCAGTCCTTGCGCGCGCGCTCGCATAACAGCAGTTTTGATTTGCTAACCATGCAAACTCGGCGTTTTGCAGTCAAATTATAGATGAACTGGCATCGATGGCCGATGGACAGGTCCTGTCAGGCTTGACGCGCTTCTACTTTTTCCACGAAGACGTCTCGTACGATGCAAAGAACTCGACACACGGGTTGACCGACAGGGGCATCATCAAGCTCGCCGAGATGGGCCGCAACCTCGAGTCGGTCCGCCTGCAGGGCCTGTCGACATCGCGAAGGGTCTCGGACGCCGCCCTCGTCGCCTTTTGGAAGAACTGCCCCAACCTGTCCGACATGGAGTTCTGCGCCTACACCTTCAACGGGAACACGGTCGCGTCGGCCGCGGCCCTCGATGAGCTCGAGGAAACCCCCGAGTGGGCCCCGAAGCTGAAGAAGCTGGTCCTCGTCGGCAGGGACAGCCCCGAGAACCGCAGAGAGGGCAAGGAGTTCATGCAGGCGATGCGCTGGCTCGGGAGGAAGAGGCCGCAGCTCACGATATGGCTGGGCACCATGAACCAGGAGAAGAAATGGGGGGACTGGGACCTAGTGAAGAAATACGGCAACGCATACCAGAACGGGAGGGAAATGAAGTGCAATACCCCCGCGCCTTATAAGGACGCCAGGCGCTACAGCAATGACTTCACCATTGGTTCACGCTACGGGCCCTTTGGATTTTACTAATTGGTGCACTCTTTTCGGCGACGCAGACCACGACTCCTCCTATAGACATGTTTTACCTTGTTTAAATACTCAGACTTGACCGGTACGTTGCCAATCCGAATTCGAACGCAGAAGAAAGTGCGTTTATACCCCGCCTTACCTCCTCTGTCGCACGATGGAAATCTCCGGAAACCGCTCGTGAATATCCTTGAACGGATCAGCACCAAGGCCCTCGACCAACTCAACAAAACTATCCAAAATGCCGTTCAGCACATGGTGCGTCCTCCCAGCGTCAATGGTGCCGAGGAGACCCGCGGCCGCCTCCCTGACCTCTTCCGGGAGGTTCGAGGCAGCAAGCAGCGTCGCCATGTCCGTGTACGAGCCGTGAAGCGTGCCGTTGACCTGGAGCTCGAGGCCTCCGCCGCCGAGCCTGGGCCAGAAGGCGTCCCAGGTGGGGTCCTGCCGGCTATGCCCGGGCCGCCCGGCGAGGACAAAGGGCTTGGTCAGGCCGAGGGTCATGACCGGGTCGACGAGTCTGCCGTCAAGGTTGATGCCTCCGAGAACCTGGGGGTCTGCGCGGACGAGCGCGGCGACGGCGGCGCCGCCTAGGGAGTGGCCTATGGCGTAGACGCGAGAGAAGTCGAGCTTGGAACGGTAGCCGTCGAGGAGCGGTTCCGTCTGCTTGCCGTCGTTGAGAGCGTCGAGGACGTACAGAAGGTCATCTCTGCGAGTCTACAGAAAACAGTTGGCCTAAAATCATCTTCTCCCATACTCTAAAGGGAAAAAAAAAAGAAGGGGAAACTTACCTTGACCACTAATTCCAGCGCTTCGTTGTCAGTCTCCGAGATGTTGGCGGCGGGAATGACGGTGCCGTCGGGAAACTCGACGACAGCGTCAAACGGGTGATCGACTGTGACGACGGCAAACCCATGACTGGCAAACGACTGGGCCATGACGCCGTAGAGCAGCCTCGACTCTCCAAATCCCGGGTCCAGGAAGAGCAGAGGGAAGCTGCGGCGCTTGCCCAAGCTAGGTCCGCAGCCTGGTCGAGCACGAGGTATGCCGCAAACCTGCATCTCGAACGAGCCGAAGAGGGCGCCGGGGATCCCGACCACCGCGTACCTGGCCCCGTACGCCCTTGCGACGGCGGAGGTCATGTACGGCAGAGCCTCGGCTTCGCACGGGTGCCGCTGCTCGACGGGAAGGTAGATAGATGCGAGCAGCCGGCGCGACGCCGCCTTTCCGGAGGGGTCCAGCGGGTCGGCGCGAGAGGTGTCGTTGAACGGCTGGACGCGCACAGCTACTTTGAAGGGGCCATCGGGCTTGGGTAGCTGGATGGATGCTGCCAGTGCGGTGCAGGCGCCGAGGAGGATTAGTGGCAGTGGCAGATGCATGTTTAAGCAGAGAAATATAGAGGATGAGCTTGCAGTTTCCCATCACTCAGTCCATATTATAGAGACTAGGAGACTTATATAATTTTCGAGGTATACAAAGACCCCCATATCATGACCAATGTGGTCCAGACACCTACGTGGGCAAGCCATCCTAGATAGGAAATGATGCAGCGGGAGCACAAGGGGTCATACTCAGCCTCATTCACACTTGGGCTTGCCTTGATTACAATGTCTTCGTCTTTGTCGGAGAAATACCTTGGTATCACCGCTGTCGTACGCATTACCTACATGCACAAGTACGCGCTTATTAGTCTCGCGAGATGATTTCCTAAAAGGGCAAGACGTTGATGGAATCCGCGAGATGTTCTCCCGCTCGGGCATTAGCGCCCGCTCCCTTGAACGCAACATGCGGCTGAGCCCCCGAGAAGAACTTCATTTCTTGCCTCTGGAAAACACCATACAATACAACGCAAATTTAAAACACAAAGACCATGTCGGCATGTCGGATGCCCCTGGGTCCATTGGACGGTCGGCGAAAACGCACGCGGTGCGGCACATGCGCGGCTCGTCATCTCAAGGTTTGGACGTTTGCGCAGCAGAGAGAAATCTCAAAGGGGGGAAACCTACTAATAACATCATGCGGCGCGTAGTGCTCAGGCGAGATACCATGCCAAAACTGCGTCAAGAATCGTCTTGTATGCAGTGGTGATGCTGATGTGCAGGGGAAGAAAACGAACAAGACGCATGAGCTCGTCATCATACAAAGTCGTGGTCGGGGGAAGGAGCCTCCTCTCATCACATCCACACAACAGCAGCAACAGCGGCAACCCCTCATCTCACCACATAGTAACCCCTCGTCACATGATGACGTGCATTTTCTATTCTACTTTGATCTGTTCACGAAGCGCAACAGTTTCACCGGGAGGAGCCGGACGTTTGGGAACGAGATCCAGGCTCTGCAGGGCCGGCAGCTTCGGCAGGCCGCACACCTCAACTACGCCATGCTGGCCGTCGGCGCCCTGTACGAGATGCGGACATATCGGTCACGAAATCCCTCCAGGGCACTGCATTACTATTCCCTATCCGTGTCTGAGCTGCGCGAGGCTCTGCAGCAGCAGCATGTACCCCTAGCGAGCAAGGCAGCCGAGGAGAAGCGCCTGCACATCCTATGGACGACGCTGCTCCTGGGATTATTCGAGGTAATTCAGTCTCTAAAAAAGAAAATAATAGAGCGTATAGAATGTCCCCGCTCACCCGGTCAAAAAAGTTGATGAACGACGTTAGTGGCATTGCTTGGAAGCAGCACATGATCTTTGGCACGTCGCGAGCCCTTCAAGCAGGCGGCCCCGCGGGCTGTAGGTCGGCAAACGGCCTGGCATTCTTCATGCAGGCGAGGGTCTTTGAAGTCTGCCGCACCATTTTATTCAACGCGCCCACCTTTCTCACGGAGCCGGATTGGATGAGCCTGTCTAGGGACCTGTGCCATGACCGGATGTCAGCTTCTGCAGATGACCGGTGGCACCCGCTTGACTCGCTATTGGATATAATGGCCATGTGCTCGGAGCTGCGAGTCAGGTAGACACTTCCCTTTCTTCTACCTTAGATACGTGACTGACAAACCAGGGTCGCTCAATTCATGCGCGAGCAAGATCAGGGGCCGAGGGCAGAAGCGCTATGCGAAGACGGCCACAGGCTTCGGCAGGCCTTGTCGTATTGGAGCGTGACCTATGCCGCGGCCAACACGCGGCAGCAGGATGGCTCAACCTTGGCCGAGGACCCTAGAACGCTGCTGTCGCGGGTGTTTTTCGCGGCCATCAGCATATACCTGTCGGGCATCTTTGACTACGAGATGGACCACTGGCGCCGGCACGCGCTGTTGCCGGCAATCTTGGACCGCGCGACGGTACGGTCGCATGTCGCGACCATTCTTGATGGTGCCGAGTTGGCGCTTGGCTCGACCAACACTTCGCCGATAGTGTACCTTTTTCCCCTGAGGATTGCCGGGGCGAGGGCGGATCGTCAGGAACGGGAGCGTGTGATGAGCTTGCTCAGGGGGATCAAGGACACGGGGTTTGTAGTTGCCACCACGATCGAGGATGACCTTGTGCGGCTTTATGCGAATGGGTCAATATAAACCAAGGCAGCAGCAGCAGCAGGTTATGCCAAAGATGTTGATAATGTACGTCTCAGTAACAGCTCACACCTGCTTGCGTCTTTTCAATATGTTACGAAACCACGAGCCTTTGATAATTTGCACCAGATGTCGAGATCACGTATAACAAAGTCTGTAGCACTAGCACGAAAAAGAGTCTTCTCTCGGCGGCTCCTATCTATTTGTAAAAATGACTCGCTTGTATATTTGTCATGACCTTATATTACAATCCTCCCTCATTAAACCATTCTCCCACATCTACCGCAAAAGATGAGCCTCCTGGTGGCTAACGGAATGCCTCTTGGTAGTGCTGTCATGAGGATAGGGGTGCTCAATATGAGGACCATCCTTGTACTCCTTCAGCACAGACGGCGGCGCCTTGGCAGCATCGGCAGGGTTAACATGCCTACATATATCGGTCAGGACCTCAAAGGGACATGGCTAATGTGTGTGTGTGAAAACTTACGTAGCGGTGGTAGTGGACGTCCTCTCTTCGACGCGGGGGTCGAGCTTGTTGAGCGTCTCGGCGTTGTGGACGGGGCCGGTCTTGTATGTCGGCTGGGTGCCGTAGGAGGTTTGCGCGTTCTCGGGGGAGGTCTGCGTGCTGAAGGTGTTTTCCTGGGCGGTGGTCTGCTGGTTTTCCGTGGCGGGGACGCCGACGGTTTGCTTGACTTTGTTGAGTATTGAATCCATTGTGATGAGTTGTGTTTTGTTTTGTTTTGTTTCTGTGTTTTTGGTGTTGATTCTAATGGTCACTGATAGTCAAGTAAGGGGATGTCAAGGTATATATATACATCCATGTGGATATATGTATGTATGTATATCAACCCTTTGTCGTTACCCTTGACTTCATCCCTCGTCATAGTGGGTACCTTTCCTCACAGCCCATTGCTCATCTACCAAACTTATCTCGCCCATCTTTCATCATCACGTCTTTTCCTAACAGAGATGACTTTAAGAAAAAAAAAAAAGACGCCATCGTCTCCGAAAAAGATAAGAGCTAAGCCATCGATAGAAGTGGTCTCGCCTGCGTCATTGGGGGGGCCACTAGGGCGGGCTGTGGGGAGAGGGGAGAAGGGGAGAGGGGGATGACGTTTTGATCATCTCTGCTGACAGCCTTTCCTCATCACATTGGCGCAAAGCCTGGAGAGTTGTATTTTTTGCTTCTTGTTCTTCGCGATACTTTTCGGTGTGGGCGGCCCCCCTTGGATGCAGATCTTGTTCCTTGCGGAAGAATTAATAAGAAAAAAGACTCAAAATTAAGCATAAACTAGCGTCAATCTTTTTTTCTCTTTGGACTCGGCAAACCAAACACCTGTTTCACGACTAGCCTCCCCGGTACGGAGTACGGAGTACATGTTTAAGACACTCACTGCCTGTATACTCTGATCTGCACAGATCTATTCATGTCAGGGGCACGCTTATCTCTATAACATGTGCGAAGCACACCCGAGACTCTAGAAAAATAAAGAAACATATGGCATCATGGGCAAAAGAGTGTTGGAAGCCTGCGATGGGATCGATTTTGTCGTCAAAAAACGTTTCTTGGCGTTGACCCAATTGCTTGGCTCCGATTTCAAGTTGCCCTGAACCAAGCCAAGCTGTAGATGGGCACTTTGTGTCGAACCCCGACTGACTCGCGATAAACCCGTGTGACTGGAGCAAACACAATCAATACATGAGAGAGGCTTGCCTCGAAATTCCAAACTAAATACGGAGTACTACGTACGGAGTATGCGCAGGATACATTTAGACAGCGGGTGCCGGTGCCCGATGGCTCATCAACCACAATCCCGCCACAACGCCAACCAGCCCAACAAAATACGGCAGCACCGCCCACGACGCCAACCGTAAATTCATCATCATCCTCTCCATAGCGATGCCCTTGAGCCCCTCAGCCTCATTCAGCCACGGAAACTCGACCTCTTTGCCATCCGCATCCGTCGGGACATCTCTGCCAAGAAACTCGCAAAGCGGACCCCATCCCTGCCCCATCCGGTAGACGAGCAGCCTCCCCTCTGGCACCATCTCCTCCACGACACGATGATGCCCATCATACGCCTCCCTCGCCCGTCCCCTCGCCTCCGAAATATGCGGCACGCCAAACAACCCCGTGACCATCTTCCTCCCCGCGACGCCCCCCTTGTACCCCGCCAACCTCTCGATCAAGCCCGCGCTGGCCGTAGCAGCAAAGGACCACATGACCGGAATCAGCCCGTCAAACATGCTCCGCTCCCAGGCGTCAAAGTCCCTCTTGGTCAGCACCACCTTGGCCTCGGGGTACGTCCTTATGAGCTGCTCGGCGAACATGCTTCCCGCGTCCGTCACGGCCTCGCAGGAGCCGAAGAGCAGGTCCCACTGCGAGCGGTCGAACTCGTGGCCGGGGGTGTACGTCGGCAGGCAGGTGAAGTGCGCGTCGCACGCGAGGTCGAGTATCTCCCAGTCGCGGTCCCGCCACATGGCTTTGCTGGCGTGGTAGACGTTTTCGTACCCTAGAGTCTCGAGCGCGGCGGCCAGGGACATTGATCCCGTGCGTGGCAGGCCTAGCGCCAGCACCTTCATCTCGCGTTTTGGTGACTCTGCCATTGTGCGATTGGCAATGGCAAATTTTTTGTAAAAAATGTGCGTGTTTTACTCTGTAAATTGTGTATGAAATGAAGTATCCAAGTAATAAATGAATTGGTGAAATCGTACTATATTTCGTACACCTTCCCCCTCGGCGAGTAAGAGCGTCTCACCGCCGACTCTTTCCCCGTTAACCCCGTGGCCCCACGTTCCCAATTAGGCTTATCGCACCACCGACCTCCTTATCTCACAAATCATCACAACATGCATCAAGACGAACACAGCCATCCAGGCCATCAAAAAGATTAAAAACAACCCCAAAACCCTTCTCTAATCCCTCTCCCAACATCTATTTCCGTTTTTGCCACCGCCACTTATCAATCAACCCATCACACCGGCTAACTTATCACCCCTTCCCGTCCCCCCCAAAACCCACTTCCACACCAACCTACTTAGCCCTCAATATCCTCACATCCTTCCAACAATCAGCATCAGAGGAACTCAATAAAAGTGGGTCCAACCGGCTCGATGGTCTAGCGGTATGATTCTCGCTTAGGGTAACACCCCAAGTACTACCTTGGTAGCTTGCGAGAGGTCCCGGGTTCAAGTCCCGGTCGAGCCCATTCTTTTTGATTTTTTGCTGATGGGGGTGATGGGGATGGGATGGGGGCACTCCACCGCAATTTTACTTTTTTTTGGCTTGTGCCGTTTCTAGGGCATGAGGGGTCAAGTTGATTGTTATTGATGGAATATGACTTTACGACTATTGAATGTCGAGTGTATCTTGGAGTCGAATGTCCCGACTGCTCGCTCCTACGTAGATGCTGTACCTGCCCGGCTGGATGACCCATCTCTGCTGCGTCGTGTCCCAGACGGCCATGTCCCGTCTCTGGACCTCAAATGTCGCGGTGGTGGACTCGCCGGGAGACAGCCGGAGCTTCTCGAACCCGCGGAGCTGCTTGGGAGGGGAGTCGGGGATGCCGAGGTAAAGCTGCGCTACTTCCTGGCCAAAGACGTCGCCCGTGTTTGTGATTTGCGCCGTCACGGTGAGGGCCACGTGCCATTGATCCTCTCCGTTGCAGGGCGTCGTGGTGGGCGAGGATGACAGCTCGTCGGCGCGGGAGATGTGCAGGGAGGCGTAGTCAAACGTGGTGTAGGTCAAGCCAAAGCCAAACTCAAATCGCGGCGTGACGTTTCTCGCGTCAAAGTCGCGGTAGTCGAGGTACGAGCCCTCGGAAAAGTCACACTGAGGATCGATGTCGTCCTCCGAGGTGCGCTCGCACGGGTAGAGCACGTCGCCGTAGTCGCTCTCGTTCCTGGCGACCGTGTAGGGCATGCGGCCGGAAAAGTCGGCCTCGCCGTAGAGCAGCTGCACGAGCGCCTCGCCGCTGTCCTGGCCGGGCAGATGGGCCACGACGGCGGCCGTGACATTGGGGTGCTCGATCCACAGGTCCACGAGGCGGGTGCCGGCGGCGTGCACGACGACGACGGTGTTGGCGCACTTGGACGCCACGTTGAGCACCAGCCCGTCCGAGTAGTCGTCGTGCAGGCCGACGCGGTCCCAGCCCTCGGTCGCCATGGCGTTGATGAAGACGAGGCAGGCGTCGGTGGCCGCGTTGACGTCGGGGTCAAACGACGTGAGGTCCCAGTTGACCCAGGTTCCGTCCTTGGCCGCTCGGTGCTGAATGGAGCTCAGAGGCTGCGACGGTCAGCTTGCTTTTTTCTGTTCTTCCCTACTGACTTGGTCTGAGGTCCACGACTTACATCAAGCATATAAGGCGGAGCGTTGGCACCGGCACGACCGCCAGTGACAATGGTCCCGCCCCGGGCAGCCTGGTCAAACTTCTCGGGCGTGCCCAGCACCGCCTGGCCCATGTCCTCGGAAGACGTGTACCCGAGCTGGAAGAGCACGTCGGTGTTCTTGGTGCCGGGCACGGTGGCGTCGTAGCCGTAGACGGAGAGCATGCGCGGCCCCCGCAGCGGCAGCGCCCCGTCCTCGTTCTTGACCAGGACGTGGCCGGCGATGGCGCCCTCGAGGATGACGGGCCGCGACTCGGGGATGCGGGCCTCGACTTGCTCGTGAGGCTCGCTGAGGTTCTTCATGCCGATTCCGGGGGTGGGGAAGTCGTCCTGACCGACAAGGTACCAAGCAGCAATGATTCTGTACGTCATCAGCAAGAATATCTACACACTCTAGGGAGAGAGAGAGGGAGGATATTACCGCGTTGCCATGTCCGTCAGTCGATCCTCGCTGACCGTCCCGTTGGCCACGGCATCCGTCAGGTTCTGGCCCAGGCTCCCACCCATGGGCATCACCATGTCCAGCCCACGGTTCACGCTCTCGAGGAAATGCATGGCGTTCCAGTCGAGCAGCACGAACCCCTCAAATCCCAGCTCGCCCTTGAGCACGCCGTTGATGAGCTTGCTGTTGTCGCAGCCGTACGTGTTGTTGACCCGCTGGTACGAGCACATGATGCTCGCCGCACCCGCCCGCACGCCGTCGACAAAGGGCCAGAGGTAGTACTCGTGCAGCGTCTTGTCGTCAATGTTGGACGAGACGGCCTCGACGCCAAAATAAGGCCGGCGGTACGTCTCCTGCTCGTTGCCGATAAAGTGCTTGAGGTTGGCAATCACGCCGGCCTCTTGGTGGCCGACGATGGACTCGGCGTTTAGCTTGCCAGACAGGTACGGGTCGACTGAGAAACCCTCCCAGTTGCGGCCGCCCAGCGGGCTTCGACCCAATGGACCGGCGTTGGGTCCCAGCAGCACGTTGACTTGACACACATGCCGTTAGTTCCACCGCACACACGCACGACGACGACTTGTATACTGCGCTTACCTCCCTTGGCCTTGAACTCGTAGCCCATGTACAAGCCGCGCTCATACGTCAAGTTCTTGTCCCAGCTCGCGCCGGCGTGTATGGCAGAAGGAAACGAGCTGACGAGATCCGTAGCCCGCACGCCGTTGCCCGCGTCGTGGAGGCACATGCCCGGCCACCCCAGGCGCGGCACCGAGCCCGTGTTGCCGGCGCAGACGTTGTCCCCCTCGTGACCCCGCGTGATGTTGACCTTTTCCTCCACCGTCATCTGGTCTACCAGTGCCCTCGCGCTGGCGTAGGCATCCGTCCAGACTCCTTTTCCCTGGCCGAGAGCTGCATCCCCCCTCTCTCCATCTTCAGTTTTCACTTGTTGCTAGGAAGAAGAAGGCGGTGAAAGGGAAATTGAACTTACGGCTCGATAGCACCTCTGGTGATTTAAAGGCATTTGTCAGAGAAAGCAGCGCGAGGCTCGCATAGCCCGCAGAGCCGATTGAAGGCTTCATCGTGTTCTATTTCACACAGCTTGAACCTGAAGGAGAATAAGAGTAAGATTGAACAGACAGCGCACGGGTGCCTCCTTCCAACTTGGTTTTATACACTGTTAGCACTAGCTAATCTTTAGGACCTGTCAAACTACCTCCGCACTCTTGGCGCCTTTCGGCATCATACAACAATATGATCGGCATTTGCACGTAAATTCGATGCGGGGAAAAAAAGAAGAAACGCCTTTCACCACCCCGTACTCCGTACTAGATATGTATCCCCTCTGCAGAAAATCAAACGAGGATAAGTCTACGGCGCTCTCTCCCCGACAGTGGGAAAGGCCAATTGACAGACTCAAATCGGGGCTCCTTCCGCCTCGGACGGTGGGTGCTTCGATCCTAATCTTTGTGGGGCTGACGGACCAAGACCACTTGGCCGCTCTTTCCACGCCCCGATGATCGTATCTTCGGGGAGTGTCGTCATTGGTTTCTTGAGAGAGAGTGTGGTGGTAATTTGAATGGGATGGTGTTTCCATTCAGCGCCACACATGAACGTATAAAAGCATATCCCCTCCTGAAATCCAACAGCTTCGTGCAATAATGGCCGGAGTGGGTTTATGGTGCTGAACTACGGGTTGGAGTCTGCCAAATACATCATCTCGCCCAAGACAGCCATCACTTACAGGCCCGTTGTCAGCGAAGCAGCAGCCATACCGTATAACTCACCTACTATCAAGAAAGGCGGTATTCTTCTAGCGTCAAAAGCATTTGTTCATAGCTCATGCCTGACGCCACGACTGCGCCACCATTGAAATCCCATTATCATATCTTGAGGTAGTTGTAGCAGCAAATCTGGCAGGCGCTTTTGTCATGCCTTCCAGATCTTTCGCAAAGCCTGCTCCAGCAGTTTTTCTCAGTTCACCATCTTGATTTCCTTGTCTTCATATCATCAGCCTGACTACATATTCGCATCTCCTCATCAATCAAAGCTACGTTGCCACCAAAACGAGTGAACCGATCCTTGTAGCGAGGTTCTACCCCTCTCCTTGTACGACTGTAGGCGATCCTCGTGCAACTCCATCTCTACAGCAAAGACCTCGGATTCGCTCAATGCAGGGTCGACAGGACGCTCCGCCTAACTCACCAACCCTTTCATTGCGAGAAATGCCCGTAGACGCAATGGCTGTCGACAATGGCCTTGCATTCGCCCTGCATGCGCCTAATCGTGGCCCCGCCTGCAGCCTGTAATTGGAGAGTTAGACAAGGCATGGTTCGCAGCAAACTATCTATGTCTGCCTTTTTTTCCCCAACCACAAGTGAGGCTCTGCTTACTTCATATGCTCAGTGAGGAAGTTTGCGAATGACAATACATATCTAAGCGCCGAAGCAAGCAATCCCTGGGGCGGCCGTTGAGGCGTCGCATGCTCAATTGCTACGCTACAAGTCCTCACGACAAGAGAACAACCCATCGCTTCCAGGAATACTGCGGCTGAGGGGGAGGCTGCCTTCGAAGATCCTACTATCCACCTTCTCTCACCTGAGTATTCCCTGCAGCATAGGCAAGGTCCAGATTTGTTCTACCATTGACGGAACTATCCATAATGTCACTGCAACAGAGACCGCCGCGAAAGCAGCAGCACGTGACCTGGTCAGCGGATGTTGGCAAGTCGGCGGCTGCCAGTGAAGATGCCGAGGACGATACCGCCAATATTCCACCGGAGCCCCCAACCGGGGGTCGCTCAGCGTCGCTGGCGAGCAGGATAAGGAACAGAAGCCAACCGAGCACAGTGGCGTACGTCGAGGATGCAAAGGGCTCCGGGAGCGAGATAGAGCCCATCCAGGGCTCTCGCGTCTATGCCCACTCGACATATTCATACCCACCCCCGCCTATAGCTTTTTTTAAGAGACAACACAAAGAAAGTAATTCAGGAAGTGATGCAGACGAGGACATTGTATTGCCCTCTGATAGCATCTCAGTCGTGCGAAGCCGCCAACGTCCGCCAAGACGACCGTCTCCCTCTCGCCATCCGAGCTGGGCGGACGGCGAGAGACAATACTATGCCAGTGATAACACAGGGTCATCTGGAAGCGATGCTGCAGCTCCTGCACGCCGTCGTAACATACCAAGGCCTGGCCGCAGCCGTGCCCCTCCGCCTTGGGACCAAAGACCACCGCAACCGCATTATCCTCCGGACCGTAGACTTTCGCCGCCGCCGCCACTGCCGCCGCCGCCCAAGGCGCGATATGTCGGCCCTGAGCCATACAGATCCCTTGCCAGTCAAAGACCTGTCGATGGATACATCCTACCGCCCCGCAGACGTGAAACCGACCTTCCTGACCGCTATCGTTACATAGTTGACAGAGATGGGATTGTATATAACGACGATGCTGATTCTAGAGCTGATTCTAGAGGCGGAGGAATAGAAGCGGCCATTCCCAATAGGCGGACCTCGAGTCCCTCATCAGAGCACAGAAGGCAACGTTTTGAAAGATACTATGCCAGCCCATCGAGTTCCGTGGACTATGCGCCGCTCGCACTAGCTCGCCCCGGAGCTCGAGAATCGCGACGCCGAGCGGCCATGAGAAATGAGGATTTGAGAAGTGAGAATTCGATGCTCAAAGCTGCATTGGAGGAGTACTCGGTTCATCTAAAGGGGCTGAAAGAAAAGGTCTCCAAGATGGAGCAAACACATCGCGAGGAGGAAAAGAAGAGACAGCCCGGATCAGTCCCCATTTCGGGGAGTACCTTTGCTCCAGATGCCCCTATTGATGACAGGAGTGCCAGTCACTTACAGGACTCTCCGACACCAGACATGTTGAGCAGATTTGGGCTTTCAGCAAAAGTTTCCGTGGTCAAGAATCTAAGGAGAGCCGTCACAGGTCTCGAACAAGGGAAGCGCGTTAGTGCCGAGGATCTCGTCTGGGAACAGCCCAGGACCCCATTAAAAGATAGTGGAAGCACATGCGAGCTCCTATGTATACATGGTTTAAAGTACTGGCGCGACGACAATGGGGGAGAAAGGGTCATCCTACTCAGTCCGAAAGACTCGATGGTATATCCTGGCGATGTAAAGGCCACTGAATCAACACCTATACGATGGCTGTAAGTTATAAGGAAAGTTTTGCTGCCAAATATACCTGCTAATGTTGACAAACTCAAGACATATCCAACAACCGTTCCTTGAATTTGGACCCCTTCTGGTAATGACAAATAATGATATTGATTAAAAGGGGTTGTTATTAACAAGTACTACTACAGAAGCTTGTCTCGAAATGCCCGCATATTCCGGTTGATCTTCTGCAGGTCACTTTGAGGGCTCTGGACGGGGTCAAAGAGAGATTCACCAGGATTTCCGATGGCTCCGCCTACTTCGAGCCAGGTGCCGTGCTGCAGCATGTTGGTGACTACACCGGCCATGAAGAGGGCCAGACCGAGCCGGTGCTTTTCCTATCGTGCCCTTCCCTAGAGCTAATGCCAACTACACCGCGGTCCAAAATCCCCGGCACATACCGCGCCGAGAGCCTTCTGCAGAGCCTGCATCGTTACGACGTCGGTCAACGGCGTGAAAGCCGCCAAGTGGTACGGAAAAGCACCTTCACAACTCACCGAACTGATATGCTGCACATCGATCAGACCTGGTTCCTGCTCATCGGGCAATCTATCCTCATAACCGTGAATAAGCATCCGGCAGAGCATCTGCAGCGCGGTCCTCTGGTCTTGGAACGCAGCCCGAGTTTGCCCGCATCCCTCATGACAATCCGCCTGCTGTACGGTGAGAACAAGGAGCAAAACATTGTGCTGGACTCCGTCTGCGGCTATGACAACATGCGAAAATGCCTAGTAGCTGCGGCGGTGGGAACAAGTAACGGCGCAGATGAATTTGACGTGATGGATGAAAAGGGAGAGGCCTTCACGCCCTATCAGTGGCTTGACCTCCGCTCAACCAAGGTCTCACATATTCATATTACTCTACGCCTTGAGCGACGTGGAGTCAATGATTTCAAAATGGCTGCACTCATGGGACCCGTCAGTAGAGACACAACGCTTGTGCAAACTTCCCTGGAGAAAAAGGACCCAGCCAAGGACGGTAAGTACGACTTTAAAGCACCTCATCTATAACCGCTACCCAGCACATCTTGCAAATGTTAACCAGAATACCTTGCAAATAATAATCAGCACATTTAACAAAAACTAACGCGTGTACTTTAGAAACGAGGGTAAAAACTCAACTGTTTTTGCCGGCCCCTCCAGGGAACCCCTTTGAAAGCAACGACACTCAAGAACCCCAACAATCAACGCCCGAGGATCAAGGTGCAAAAGTGACACTCGAAACTACGCGCAATGATACCAGAAACTACATCACCAAGTCTGAATTCGATCTAATGTTACACCATGCCAGCCTACACACACCTTACCAGGAGGCAGACGCCTCTTCTGCCTGGAAAGAAGACGATTTGGGCAGAGGTCCTATCCCGGAGCGCATTCGGACCAGTGACAACTTCCAAGTACCCCATTATCCACCACCAGGACCGAGATTTCCGGGCTCAGCTAGGTCAACGATATACGATTCAGGCTCAAATAGATCTCTCGACTTGTCTGACCACGAAAGCGATAATTGTTCCATCTTCTATCGATTCCGCGACGTCTCCTCAGATGAATCCACCAACCCAAGCATCACTAGCTGGCTACATCCCACCTACAAGCCCCGTCGAAGAAGCAAACTTGACGCGCCGGATGCCCCAAACCAGCCCCCATCAAACAAAAGCGAGGATGAGTATGCCACCGATTCACGGACACTAACATCGCTCAGGCCAAGACTTGAGGCTACTAGAGATGCTCATGGTGACTCCCCAGCAGTATTATTACCATTTTTCAAGTGGCGACAGGATAGCGAAGACTCTGAGCCCTCGGCAAAAGCAACAGGCCAAGGTCTTAACAAGCTACTTGGTCAAGTCAATCGCTCGTTATCCAACCACGTCAAAGGGAACCTGTACACAAGAGCGTTCCGCTGCTCAAAGGACGAGCTCAACAAGCGTCAGATGTTTCATTTACAGCGGCCTGTCCTTAACCGAACCCAAGAGCCCGAGCCCGAGTTTAGTGCGAATCAGTCTCAGGAGAAAGGGATTAAGTTTGCCCATGGCAAAGCGGATGAGCTGTTTGCCAACAGTACAAGTCCTACCGCTATGAATGCCTCAACGCAGCATATGACCAGCCAGGAAAAAGGAGTGTCTATAACCACCGACTCGCCGCAAAAAGGCGATTCCAGCACTTCGGAAGAGCATAAAGCCCCTCGGAGCGCAACAACCTTCAATCGTGTCTCTAAGCATGACCACTTGATGATTACAGAGGTCTTCCGTCTTACCAGAAAGATTTATGCAGCTTTCTTGCCTAACGAGGGAACTGCCGCCACGCACGAGGTCTCTGACTTGTACTGGGGATCGATTGACTGTCTTTTGCGCGTAAGCTCATAAAACTAATAAGCAAACCTCGAATCATGCAACTAACACCCAGCACAGCAAATGAGATGGAATCGAATTCTTTGCTGCCGGCCGTCTAGCCCAATATTTTACGGCATTCACAAGTTTCGCAAGTTTAACAGTCCACGACAACAGGCTCAAATCGAAAGCCTCGAAAAGTCATGGGAGTCCTGCGAGGATTGTACAAACGAGAAGCTCTACCCTAGCGCTCTCGAGGCCATTGACCATCTGCACAAACACCATTGGTCCTGCGGTGTCACTGCAGACCGACCATTCGATGACCCGTGCTTTGCCTGGATCCACGAGGTGTCGCAGGCTACTGTCGACGCTACAGATGCAGAAATGGAGAGACCATTGGGCAACGTTGAGGACTTTGTCGAAAGCTTGTTTCGTCTTCAAGAATCCTTACTTGGGCTCCAGAACCTTGTTTCGAAAGTCTTGAACGTGACTTCAGGGTCGACTGCAAAAGTCCAGCCGTCTTTACCAAAAAGCCTTATCAAAGCCTTTAGGAGGATAATTGAAGTATTTATTTTCCGGGCATATGCTCTGTACCTGCAAAACAGACTTTTGAGTGTAGCGGACGAGCGATTCCCTTCCCAGGCAAGTGATATCGGTACGAGAAAGATTGGAAGCCTACAGGCGTGGGAGCGAGAAGGGCTGAAAGATATTGATGATCTGATTGATGATGCTCGACGGGACATCATATTGATGGACAATGCCCCTGAGAGCATTGGCATGGGGAGTGGCGTGTTCATATGTACAAAGTTCCTATCGCTCGTACTCATGGGCAATCTGCAGAATCAGCCACTCAAGCTTGATCCATCGACAGGCTTTGCCAAGTACCAGTCGGAGGATATCGACATGTACAGGCGCTATATCTCGGGGCTCGGCTTCCAGGCCTATCGACGGCCGCAGCGGCGTGTCTTCCTGGACATATACGACCTGCAGGAAGAGCTTGACGCAGTTCAGAACTTGACGGAGACTCAGATCAAGCTCCTGGACGATTTTCTGCTAGTGGTAAATCCAGATTGCTTGAAGAGCCCTGACAAGGACAGCGTGAGGCGCTTCCAACTCTCGCGAGGGTATGGCCATGATCTGCGAGCCCAGCTCAACCGAAGGAAAGAGGAGATTCGCATCTTGAAAGAAAAGTCAGTGTCTCTGAAGGAGCAGGTGAAGCAGGCAATCGAGATACTGGAAGAAGGGCATGGCAAGGCCATCCGCGTCTTCACCGTCGTAACCCTCTTCTTCCTGCCCTTGTCATTCGTGTCAACCTTTTTGGGCATGAACACCACGGACATTAGCGGCATGCAATGGGATCAGAGAATCTTCTGGGCCACCTCCATCCCCATAACGGTCCTGGTGCTGGGTTTGGCGTTTCTGTATGGGTATAAAGGTGACGAGGTGTCGGACTGGATGTTGAGCACCGGGCGAGCGTGGAGGGACGCCTTAGCTAGGCGCAGGCTGAGCCTTGCGGGACGTCTCAACAAAACTCGGGCTGGAAGCCGCGATGGCGTCGAGGGCGGTGTTGGTAGGCAGGGCACAGCAGACAGTTTTGGGTTCTAAACGCTGGCAGACTTGCTGCAAATGGGGGAAAGAGAGATGGGGTGCAACATCAGCCACGGCCTAGTACCGCCGATGAAACCATCATCTTTTTTTTTCTTTTTCGACGACCGACGCAGTAAGCGCAAAGCCATAAGGCCCAGTCTTATAATATAATATAAGGCTTCAGCCTCGCGACACACAATCGAGCCACATATACCCCCATAGCTTTCAAACTCTATAACGACCAGTAAGACGAACACATCTCAATAGATCATTAATCCTTCATCACACATTCAAGACAGCCGGCCAGCCACAAACACACACACACCATACAATGGCCGCTGTCACAAGCACACCTCCGACCCTAGACAACACGCCTCGCCCTGCGGGGATCAACCACGAGAGGCAAATCAGACGCCTTTCGAGGTAAAAATGTATTGAAAAGGTCGGTATAGAAAAGAAGGTCCGGGAATGTGCGCACATAATTTTGGCGGCGACTTTCGCTAGCGCCCTTTGTGGAGCTGGTGTTGTGTTTGTAGGCCAAATCCGTCATGTTTGTAGAAGTGCCCTAAGAAATTCTTTATCCTTTCCTTTGAATTTCCTTCGGCTCTTCATCGAATCTGGTTGTTTGCCCCGCCCTCGAGAATTTTCTCCACGAAGATGATGAACCGTCCGCGCAACCGCCAGCCTCGCCCTCCGCAACAAAACCAAAACCAGGGACAGCGCGGCGCGGGGCAGAAGCGCGATCGGGCGAACCCTCCGAGGAACAACAACCATGTCCCTTCCATACGGCAGGTGGTTCCCGGCGCGGGGGTATCCATCGTCCTGAAGGAGGATCAGCCCACCGGCCACGAGACGCGGGGCGTCGTGCAGGATGTTCTGACGCGCAGAGACCACCCTCGTGGCATCAAGGTACGCCTGAGGGATGGGCAAGTCGGGCGAGTGCAGAGGATGTGGGATGGCGCTGCTGCGCAAGAGCGGGATGACAACAACGCAGACCCGATGTCTCCGAATTCTACGGGCGCTTCTTCTACGAGCTTTACGCATCGGTACACGGACGTTCGGGACGACGGGTACGATTATCCTTCTGAGCCTCCGGCTAGGAGCCTTGCCGACTACTTGCCCCCTGGGTTCGAGGATGTAGCCAGTGCGGCGAATGTGAGAGGCGAGGAGGAGCCTGCGGCTACGTGCCCGATTTGCGAGGCTTTCGAGGGGGACGAGGCGGCTGTTACGCACCATATCGACCGCGAGCATTTTACGTGATGTCTTTGGGATTTTTGCGACAAGCAGTACCCGGTGCTCAGCACGTCAGGCCAGAACATCGGACACATTCCGCAGAGCAAGGATCGAGAAATGGCAATGATCCAGGAAACCGATCGATACATGACCACACATCAAGTTGACTGGACTTTATGCAACGTTTACGATGGAGCGTCCAAGTTGCGCTTACGGGATCAAGGCCATGGCCAGTGAGCCGCGTCCGTCTTGGCCCGAGTGCTTGGATACTTGCGTGTGCCTGTACATACTCTTGCAAGCGCAGTCATGTTGGAATATACTCGGCAAACGACAATCCAGCTTGTTCCTGAGTGGCAAGTACATGAAAGCGTGGAGAGATGGCACCATACGCAGTCTGATCAGCGTATGGTAAGCTGAACTCGAGGGGAAAGCGCTGCTCGTCAACTCCTTTCAGTCGGCAGTTGAAGCCAGGGCATCCTTTGAGGATAGTAGGTGCTTCTCCATCGGCATTCCAGCTCCATCTCCAGTCTGAGGAGAGCTGTTACTTCCACGTCCCTGCCGATGCATTACCACGCCCTAATCAATGACTTGATACTAAATAGGAAAATACTTTCCTATAAACTCAGACATCTCTAAATTGGTAGCAATCACAACCCTTGTCTGCTCTTCCAAAGGGTCTAAAGCATGAGGAGAGTTGGCAAATTCAAACTTGGGAGCGAACGCTCGTTCAGGGTGAAGGCAAAAGGTTGGCCCGGTAGTCTTCTCTCGTCATCCGAGTTGCTGGGCTCGAGATGGCTGATGAGAATTCCCGTTGCTGACGTATAGCGCTGCCAGAGGGAAGCGTTCTACTCAAGGCTGCCTTCCGTCGGCTTATTAGGAGCTATTAGAACAAGGACGGATTCCGCGCCGGGGCTGCCTTCCCGTCGGCTGCGAGAGGCTTACGGCTAGAGTTATGGTTAATCAATCCTAAAGGCCCGCTGTTATGCGCTCTCTCCCTTCTAGCCGGAATAGGTATCCATCCCTCTAGCCGCCATTATTAACGTACAGCTTTAAAGTCTGTCTCGACTAATTATAACCCCCCCCTCACTTTTTAGGAATGTTAAGAATCAACTAATTGATTCTTCTTATTTTATGATGTGATGATTAATAAAGGCATATTAGAAGAGCATAGCTTAGTTAGCGCTCTTTTACATGCATCCGTTGCGCAACTATACTCAATAAGACTTGACTGTTGCACTGCTCACCAACGGATGCCTCCTCTCTCTCTCGCTGATATGTGGAACACGAGGTACGGGGAGGGGTTTGGCTGCATATATGCAGGGGGCAACCCCATTCGCAACCGGCACAGAAGTTTCAAGGTTCCCCTCCAAGACCTCGCTCAAGCTAGAAAAAAACATTAAAAGGCATCGTCGAGCACGACGTGGCCATAAATTCCACCACCAAAGTTAACCAAAGCCATTTGACAACTTTTCCCTCCGTGGTCGGGCCAGGTTCAAATCAACTGTTTCCGTCGGGCAACCCAGATACGCAAACCTCTTCCCCCCCCCCCCCACCCCGGCGCCAATACATACAAGCAAACACGGTCGACAATATGAATGTTCCAATCGGCCCGGCCGACCCTCAGAAGCAATGCCATCTCCTCAAGATACCCCTAGAGATACGCACCAAGATCTACCGCCACGTGCTGCAAGACTTCCCCGACCCCTCACCAGGAAAAGAGCACGCGCGCAACGAGACGTACACCCGGCCGGGCTACCTCTGCCCCCGCATCACCGACGCCAGGCTCCTGCTCGCCTGCCGCGCCATCTACCTCGAGACGTGGGCCCTCCCCTTCATGTACAAGCTGCACACGTACTGGCTGTGCATCAGGCACTTTGCGCCACCGGACTGCGTCATCGCGGACGACGGCTTCCTCAAGGACTCCTCGGCCGTCATCACGTCCGACGCGGCCAGGCGCATCAGCCGCTGGCAGGAGGACAACGGGTGGTGGCGGCGCGTTGATGGGCCGGGCGTTGCCGTCAACGTAGAGAGGGTGCAGGTCTTCGCGCAGGTGCACAGGCTCGAGGAGGGAGAGCTGGCGACGCTGCTCAAGAGGAGCTTCCTCAGGCCCCGGGAGCTGACGCTGACCGTCAGGACGGACGACTGGGACGGCTGGGACGCGGGGCTTAGGCTGCCGGGTGCCTGGATCGAAAAGGTCTGCGGCGCGCTCCCGGACAGCGTGGCCCGCGTCAACGTGGAGATTGAGAAGCGATTGGAGAGGGCGGCCGAGATCGATTCCATGGCCAAGTTGATACGCGAGAAATGGTTCTTTAAAACCCGGGGCGGCGCAAAACTCTTCGCCGGTCTCTCGGGGCAGCAGCAGCCTGGCACCACGTGGAAGCCGCCGGCTCTGACGCAGGCCGAGATCGACGCCATGAACGCTTACCTGCCCGAGGGGACGGACCATGCAATGTGGGAGTGGCCCCAGTACGTCGTCTCCATCCCCTTCACCATGAGGACGCAGCGGGAGCTCGAAGGGGGCGAGGTGAGCCAGGCGGCCCAGCGAGGCGCCGACGGCCATCTTGGCGAAAAGGGCTGGGACTCTCTAACCCTGGTGGTGCGTGCTTCAGAGGATTCATGATGCCTCTTCCCATGTACTCTATACCTCCACAGAAATTATCAAAGTGCCAGCTGATGGAATCCAATTGTACAGTCAACTGGCCGTCGAATAACACCGGCGCTATCTTAGCCGTATATCAGGGTGCATCAGGGTGGCAATTATTTAGTCCATGATCATCTTTGGTTGAAATGTATAAAAAGCATCTCTGCATAGCATTAATCACGATTCTAATCCCTTGCCCTTAGACGCCATAGTTCAAAACACCCTTGAGAATCCACTGGCAAAGAAAAAGAAGAAAAAGTCAGCAACACACATCAAACGCACAACAAACGCACAACAAACAAAAGATCAAACTCACCAGCTCCCCATTCCCAACCCTACTAGCAACCCTCTCAACCTCAACCTCATCCGGCATAACGACCCTCTTCCCCCCCTCCCTCTCCTCCCACCAAACCTCCCTCCCCCGCTGTCCCTCCCCCGTCACGGTCCTAGCCTTCTCCCCCACCCCCCAGGGCGCCACGCCGACGAGGTGCGCCTCGACGAACCTCCTCAGGTTCCTCCCCGCCTTCTCGCGCCCTCCCTCCCCCTCGTACACGCCCGCCCCTTCGGCCTCGTACTCCCCCGGGTCCTCCCACGGCTTCCTGGGCAAGCCCTCGATGGCCGAGTTGAGCGGAGCCAGGACGGTGGTGTTGCGCGACGGCGAGGACAGGAGGGCGTCCACGGCGGCCGACTGCCGCGTTAGGGAAGAAAAGGTCGTCAGGGATCGTTGCGCGGGGAGCACGTCGTTTAGGCGCACCGAGGGCTGGACCGTCGGCTCGTCCTTGGAGTAGGAGAATGGCATCGCTGGGAGGTGGTTGTTGCCGATCGGGGAGAGGGGGTTCTGCTGTTGGTGTTGTTGGGCTGATGCCGTGGCTGTTGCTGGTGCTAGATAGAGAAATGGGAAAAAGACGATTGGTTTCATTGTGTGGGTTTTTATAAATGATGTAGGAGAAGGAAAAGGAAGAATGTTAAGACAACAGCCTTGGGTGTGACATGGATGGTTGGTTGGAAAGTGGGATGACAAGACGTCATGTGTTGGTTTTGCGGGGCAAACATCCTGTTTCAACTGGCATGTATCAACTTAGTAATCGCACAAGACATATCTGCATCAGAGCACAATTCTGTACTAGGTTTCACTAGGTTTCACAATGTTCAAGGAAGAGAAAAGGAAAAGTAGAAGCAAATCATAGTCATTTGTCTCTCATCGCACCATCCACAAGTAACATTCATCCAGTTATAAGAAAAATCCGGTAAACGCCATGCCCCATGCCCAATATCCCTTCTCGTTTGATTCATACCGAGAAAGCAATCAGTTCTTAAATCAAACACCCGGAACAAAAATTATCTAAAAAGTGTCTCTCTGATAGCCCTGTTGATAATCAAGAAGAAAAAAAGAAAAAGAACCCAAGCAATCGTAAAAATAGCCCGTTATGTCCAACACGTTGAAGTGAAAAAATAGACAAATATCGTGATACTCCAAATTATCATTTGTCAAGTGAAAGAGTAGAATGAAGAAGTAGGTGAAAGATGAAAACTCGCCCAATGCTCGTTGTCCATTTGTCTAAAGGTCCCATTTGCGCGCCAAGTAATTTGCGGTGGTATCATGAACCGCGTCATGCAATGATCAAGAGAAGAGAAGAAGAATAAGAAGATGAAAGAGGAAGGAAGAGAAATGACAAGTGGTATCTTCAAGCCAAGGAAATACGGAAAATCAGAGTATGTGCAAGAGGCGAGTCGCGGGGAATCTGAAGTTTGGCAAGGACAGTAGAGGATTATTCGACGCGAGCACGTTTGGCTTCCTCGTCTGCGCCCTCGGCGAACTCGGGGCTCTTGCGCTTCATTGCTCCAGCAGTAGCATGGGTAACGTAGCTGGGAGCGGCAGTGGTAGTCGCAGTGTGGTCTTCCCTCAGAAAGCTGGGACCGGACCCAGCTACAGGAGTGGCAAAGTTTAGCGGGCTAAGTTGGGTGCTGTTACCCTCGCCGCGAAAGTTCCAGTAGTTGTCGAAGCTGTTGGGGCTTGGGAGAAACTCGGCTCCGAGGAAGCGAGAAGGCAGAGCAGAAGCAGGCGTCTGCTCACCGTTGACACCCTGCTGGGGAAGAGGCCGAGCAAAGGGGTTGGGGGGCCCAGTTGCGCCAGCAGAAAGGAGAGCAGGAGCCGAAGGGGATGGGGGGGGCAAAACCCTGCCAGGCCTCTCGGCGCCTTGAGTAGTCTCTGGGTTGCGAGGAGAGTTGGACTCGGCGGCGGTGTTGCTGCCCGATTCAGCACCCTCATCAGGAATCTGAACCGTTAGTCGAGGGCCACGAGGCCGAGCGCTGCCACCGACTGAACCAGCTTTGATGCTGTTGGCGCGAGAAGGAGGTGTGAAGACGGTGGCAGACTCGGGGATGGATGCCATGGATCCAGTGCGGCTCTTATCCTGACTATTCTGGCTGCTGGTGCGCTTGGGGGGCGACGAGCGAGGGCCAGAGGCGATATCAACGCTGTGAGGACGGTTTTCAGGCTTTGCCGACTGGGGATCGTTTGCAAAAGTAGCCGCGTGCAGGGCAAGGACAGAACGATTCTCCTCAATTGGAGTGAAGATGCTGTGCGTCTTGCGCTGGGGGGGCAGTCTCACAATAGCGCTATCGGTGTTGAGAAGAGGTGGCTGAGGTCGATGGTCCTGAGGTTCGGTCTTCACAACAGGAGGCGGAGGCAAAGGATCACGCTGCTGTTCAGGCTGAGGTGCCACGGAGATTTGCGGAATCTGCTGCTGCTGCTGCTGAGGAGCTTGAGTATGCGCAGGCTGAGGCGGGGAAGCCCTCTGGGGAGGGGGCGGAGGAGGAGGATGAGGATTCGCGTAGCCAGGAGGAGCAGAAGGACCTCGATGTTCCATGTAAGCCGTAGGCGCAGGCGGTGGTAGTTGCTGGGGAGGCGGCTGGTGTTGCTGGGGAGGAGACTGGTACGGGTACTGAGGGGCTTGCTGAGGCATCATTCCAGACATCTGACTCTGAGGAAGGGGGTTGTAGATAGGCGGGGTTGGCATGTAGGTGATACCCTGGTGGTTTTGCTGAGCAGACATGATCGGTCCGGGCATGCGGCGAACTCCATTTCTGGAGCTGGGTCGCGAGCCGCCGGGCTGAGGAGTCGGTGCGCGCTGGCCAGGGTGAGGGGTAAAAGCTCCATTAGGGAAGGGACCGTTGGGGATGGGAGGCGACGCCGCGGCGGGTGTGTGGTGTCGGATGTGTGCGAAAGGAGGCTGAGGCACGGTTTGGCCGTGAAACTGGGGAGGGCCCATGGGCTGGCCAGTCTCGATATTTTCAGGGACTGGGGGGGTACCGTCGCCTTCCTCGTCGTCGTCGTCGTCATGGCCGCTGTTGAAGTCGGAAGGACCCTTGTGCTCGCTCGGGCCAGGATGCTATCGCATAGTCAGTTATACGCCACTTGCGCGTGTGATGCGATGGATGTTCTACTGACGTATTGATATCTTGTAATGAGGTCGCGCATGTCGGTAGACGAGTACTCGTACAGCTTCTTGTTGTTGCCAAAGACAAAAACGGCCACGTCAACAGAGCAAAGGACGGAGAGCTCATGGGCCTTCTTGAAGAGACCACCCTTGCGCTTGAGAAAGGTTCTATAGAGTAGTATTAGCGACAATTCAGCTCCATGCAGGCACGAAGCTTACACTGAGCGGTTGCGGTCATCCTTGATGGCCTTGATCTCGATCTTCCGACGACCCATTGCGACTGTGAGCAGGCGGCGCTGGGGTGCGTCGCGCCAGGAGGTAAAGAGAGACGGAAGGAAAACGGGAGCTTGAATCTAGCTCCGGCACATGCGCGACAAGGAGAGTGGCGCGAAAGTAGACGACAATTGATATGCGACAAAAGGTTCCTCGATGTGTGCCAGGTTTCAAAGTCGCGGATTTGTATGTTCAACGATGACTTGGGTCGGGTTGATGGACAAGTTTAGGATAGAAACATATACAGACAATATACTAGTTAAGGAAAAGGGAACAAAGAAACAAATTCCCAAGTACAAGGACAAAGGAAATAGAGGGGAAGAGGGGGGGGAGGGAGGAATGGTGGTGGTGGCGGTTGGTTTGGTGATGACGGAAGACGGGAGGAATCTCGACTCTCGAAAACGAGGGGATGCGGGATGCTCTTAAGACTAAATCGCCACGCGGTACAAGGCCACCAATGCCGAGATAAGATAGTATGTTGCTTCTTTGTGTGCTCCGCAAATATGATGATCGTGATGGCAGGCTCCGGAGCCGTGGTGTCGTGGTCGCTGGGCTGTCGCGCAGTGAATGGGGCTGAAGATGGCGTTGGGTGATGCTAATAATAGCAAAAAGAAACGCGGGAAAAGGGTTTTTGGAGGAAGAGTCGAGTTCCGGTTAAGGGTATAGGGAAAAAAAAAAGTGAGGAGGGAGGAGGAGGGAGGACAGAATCAGTCTAAGGAACCGAACCGGCAGACGGGGGGTGTGTGGGCACCTTTGCCTTACCTTGCATTTGCGCATTTGCACCTTGCAGACCTTGCAGTCGACTTCTTTGCTGCAGCGAGCTTGGCACCGCAACTCCGTCTGAGGTGCTCTTGCTAGGGCCGGCTTTCACTTTCCCACAAGTTATTAGGGGTGTTCCCCTTCTGACCGCATCCCGCGTGGGCGAGTGAGATGATGGCCAATCAGGTGTAGTAGAAGCTGGTGCTCGGACTAGGACAAGTGGGTATTATATGGGTATCACTGGTGCTGTGCCAGAAACACTGCTGTGCTAGCCTGTATATCATTCACTAAAATGGGGACGGCAGTCGTTACTGGAACAAAGACAAGGAAAGATGAAATGAGCAAACGCCAGTATCAGCACCTGCCATGGATACGGCAGTCCATTCGAGAAGGACGAATCACTCCGTGCGGAGTATAATTTTTTTTTCTCACGCCATATTGACTCAAGATTGCTCCTCATCCAGTCAGTGCCCTCAGTGCCCTCTAACATTTTCAACAAGCCCATCACCATCACCGACAAACCACACAATTCAAAGCCAAAAGTTCCCCGCTACATATTAGTCCTACACACAATAAACCCCCTCCCCCCTTTCACGATCCCGCTTTTCGTCGACAAGAAGACAGACAGACTAATAACCTACCGGCCCCATAAAGATTACAGCGAACCAAACGTGATGGCGGCATCATACATGATGATAACAGGCAAGCTAATAAAAAAGAGAAGGGCGGGAAAGCGATGATGCCAAGCTGCATATATGCACGGACGGAAGACTTGCAGCTTGACTTCCGGGTGCCCAAAGCCGTGACTTTGAACCCACGAATTATCGGCCGGTATTGTCAAAAGTGCAGGTCGCACGCTGTGCTTGAGGCAGTGTATTTTTTGCACCCTTCAACTCTTATGCGTGACTGCTGCATGCTAACTGGGTCCAAGGTGCATCGTTCAAGCTTGACCCTTGCAACACAGAACAGCAAGCATAGCTTGTATTTCCCACACACTTCAAGCGAAGCCGTGTTTGCGGCTGTGTCCATGGATTGATTGATTGCCTGAGACGTTTTGCTGATCCGATCGAAGACCCTCTGTTGCACAATCTTGCTTGCGGACGGACGGCTTAGGCTGTCACCCGCAAATCTCACCACCACTGCCCTACGGAAGAAGGTCCGTAGAACATTGTCGCAGCTGGCAGCTTGGAGGGTAAGTAGGCAGTGAACCGAATCGTTCCCGTCACACAAATCTCAAGTTTCGAAACATTCCTTGCCTCCCTTCTCCCCCACCTGTTTGCCTTCAGCCCTACTGGGTTTCCAACATCGAATATGTACCTACTACTACTGTGTACTCCGTACGTTACAAGAAGAAGCCTCAGCCAAGTTCGCCTTCTCTTTTTTTTTCTTTTCCCACTCAGGAATAGGGCACAGACGGGCCGCTGGTGGTTTACGAGATTCCCCCCAGACGCTAAGGTCTGTCATTGCTCCTAGTGGCCCCCCCCAACGACTTGCCATGAAAAGCCAAAAAGTGTTTTTAGCCGTGCGAGCCTTTCGAGTGCTGTTAAACGCGGCTAAGCGACGCTGCTGAGAATGTTGGGGTCCAAAAATGGCCGAAGTGAGGATACCCGTCAAAGTCGAGGGTGTTGTGGGGTCCCTCATGCGTTTCGGTGTTGGCATGCATGCAGTGCCATGATGCCACCACCGTTTCGATGATTTGTTCTGATCATCTTTACCGTTCTGGATTCCTCAGCTGGCAGAGATATGGCGGGCGAGAAAGTAGTTTTCGAGCTTGATCTTGTATCGATCGTTGATGCACTAACTTCCAAGCTGTGACTGATCAGCTTCCAGGGAGCGGATCATTCTAGTATTGTATGCGCCAAACTTCCAAGACCAAACCAGTTCCATGCGAGGACATGTGCACAGGAGAATCTTGAGTTGTATTAGCCAACCACTTTTCAACAATAACTGGGCGAATGGTGTAGGGGTATCGCGTCCGCTTCGCATGCGGAAGGTCCGGGGTTCAATTCCCCGTTCGTCCATTCTTTTTTGTATTTTTAAGATGTATTACTCCGTACTCCTTGAGCAAAGATGAATATTTTTTCTACTTTTTAGAGGCTAAATATTTTTAAGATAATATACTCCCTAAGCAAAGATGAATATCTTTTACTTTTCAGTAGCTAATCATTTTTAACCTTTTGTCAATAGTTGGCTGGTCTGGTCCGTCTGCAGGGTTTTCCTACTATTACTTTGAAAACGTCTTTCGCTCCACCAGGCATTTTTCATAAGTGCAGCTAACCTACAGCCTGCGTGTAGATGAATAAATGTTATTAATTCATCCTTGGAACATCCGATAATAATCCTTTCAATTCCCGAGTTTGATATTATAATTTTTTTTTTAATTGTTCTTACTACTATTTGTTGTAATAGCTAGACTGCTGCCACTCCTAAAACGCTTGCGCCTATCCCCTCTTGACTACATCAGACGTTACATCGAGTTTCAACATAATGATCAGCTGCCAACTTTCAAAATCTACGCCGCCAACATGACATGCTACCATCATTGTCCAAAGTATCAATTATTAATTATTAATACTCTCTCTACACCCATCAACGGCAATTCCCTCCTCACCGTTTTAGATTCTAGCCCTACCATCTCATGCAGCCAAAACTCCATAGATAGCCAATCCGCTGACGCATGATTTGAAAGATCAGCACATACATGCATACATACATACACCCGGCGCATGGAATAACATGGAATAACTTTTTTGGCATTTTGCATTTCTTGTTTGCTTATAGCCTTTTCTTGCTAACCGCCCTGGTTTGCGTGCGCACAGCCTCCCGAAGAGAGGGGGAGGGGAGGGGGGAACCACCCTTGTACCACACACAACATGCAGCCCTGTGGCCCCCTAATTCTTGTCCGCCTTTTCGCACGTAGAACAAGGCTCGCATCACCGCCTTTTACCTTTCGGGGTGACGGCCGTCGTAACCCCACGTAACGAAACGAAACGAAAACAACCCCTCCATCCATTACCCAAAAAACCTACGACTACCAATTTTCCCACGTGGGATAGGTACCTAGCCGCAATTGACAAGGGGTTTCTCTTTCTTTCTTTCTTCTTTTCTTTTCTTATTTTTTTTGTCTCTTCATTCAATTAACTTTCTTACCTTTGAAAGAGGTGTCAAAGTTCTTGATGTACCGCACTTGCGGAGGAGTTTACCGAGTCCGCGTTTGGTTGTTTTTGTCTTTTGGTTTTACATGCTCGTGTTTTTTCATGTGTGTTCCAACTGATGATCTGCGGCAAGGCGTTATTGTTCGTTGTGTTACGGATTGTCACAGATTGTGCTTGTTATGGCTTGTTATCGGCCCGTAAACTCTATCGTACAGTGGCGTCGTCGTCTTCGCCCTAGGGAACTAGGTTACTGGTTTTAGTGCCCGATGATTTTGCCAAACCAGAACGAGAGAAACCGGACCGTCATCATGACCAACCCGTCACAACAACAGCAACAACCAACCATCAATCACCCAAACATCCTAAGCGCCCGGCAGTTCTTCCATCCTACATGGCCCCCAACGGGAAACATTTCTCCTAGTAATCCACAAGATGGGCAAAGTGGGGAAATGAACATCAGGGTCGATCTACAATCATGTGCGATTTGTCTTCTTGACATGAGGAACGTATCCACCAGGGCGCCAAAATAAACAAGAGTCCATACAACTTATTTGGCTATTGTATGTATATCGGGGGTTGCATTCCGGTCGGAGAATAATTCTATCTATAACTTGCCTAGGGATATTCATGATGATTTTTTGCTCGGCTCAGCTCAGCTACCACTCCCATGTATGAAAAAGTGGTTCGCCGATTCGTGTGAGAATTGGGGATTGGATGATATCACTACATGTACCTACATGCATCCATCTCACCCACATCTGCAGCAATGCGGGTTGTTGCGTTGAAGTTGTTGTTGTGTGTGTGAACTATTTTTAGATTTATTTTTAGAAACGAGGGGTTGCCTTGCACTTGCACTTGGGCAAAAGGTGGGGTCAATATTGTTAGTTCTGCATGTCTTGATTTTCCCCACACACCATCTTACACCATCTTACCTTGGCCGGACGAAACCTCTCTTTTCGAGAACTTTTTTTCCCATGCACTCCGCCCCTCCATCTATCTTTCCCCCGCTCTTCCATCGTATTCATCGTAACAAAGCATCACTCGTCTCACTAGCAAATGCCTGATTTGGATAGATGGGGGAGGGATAAAGGGGAAAAAAGAAGAACCGAAAAAGGTCACTTGGGGGCCGAATATTAAAAGAAAAAAAGTTTCATCGGCGCGGGTCGTGCGCGGATAGAACAAAAAAAAAAAAAAACCAAGTTTCGACCCGGCGACTTGAAATGATCCCCCGCCATTGGATCTTGACGACTGGCTGATCAACGTAGCCAACTTTTGTGTCTTAATGTGATTTCTGCTTTGCCTTTTTGGCTGGAGGGGTAGAACGGTTTACCGAGGGGTCCTTTTGTTCGCATCCCCTCCCCCTCGTCCTGCCAGTGGTCAGACGCATTCCCATGGCACAGCTCGGCACGGCAACACGGACTTCCAAGGTATATACCGTCGACGCCACTCACCGAGCGAGGCTTGGGGCGTTCCAACGGCGAGGGAAGGACAGCATTGTAGAAAGACGGCATCGTGGATGGGCATTTCAAATGTATTGTACACATGCATTAGTAGTCTTTGAAATGTGTCCGAGGATGATTGCCGTCGGTGAAGTAGACTACGAAACCTCAACGCCCGCCCACTTCTCCTCTCCTCTTTCCTCCCCCCCCTTTCCTTTGGCATTCAGAATGATTGCTCCAAGAGCATAATATAGCAAGGCGAAAAATGATAACCACATGGGACGGTCGTGGCAAAATCCATATGCAGCATTACTCCAAACTCCCACGCCGTTCCTGCATGCCGATGAAACGTCAAACATCCCCCCATCGTACCCATTATCCCCATTCTGTGACCGAAATCTGTCACCGCTCCCCGAGTCCTCGTTCCCGACAACGTTGCAGCTACCCGTTGTAGCTCCCGAAGCCGCCATGCTCAGCGGCGCCCTTGTCTGCTGACATTGTGCCATTGAGCAGGGGGCATAACCTTGATTGTTGCGAAAAATAACTTGTTAGCAAACGATTCCCCAATGATAAATTTTGATAACGAGAAGAAAATAATGCGCCAGTTGTGGATAGCAATGCCAATGTTTGGTGCGGTGCGTGCTCTTCAATGCTGCATCCCTGGTGCCCCGCGCCGTAATGTCTCCGCTTGAAGTTGCTGCTGGTATCTTTCCAGGACCTCGGCTCTCTCGCGCTCGATTCTTTCCTTCTCGAGCTTCTCTTGTTGCCGCAGCCATTTCTTGGTGCGAGGACGTTGCTGCTGCCTTTGTGGTGATTGCGGTTGTTGCTGTTGCTGTTGCTGTTGCTGTTGTTGGCGTTCCGCTGCCGGTGCACCATTTTGGGCTTTCCTCCGTACCGTCTTAGCTTCCCGGCGAGAACTTTCATCGCACTGACGCATCTTGGCACCCAACACGCTCTTGAACTGTTTCTTTTTCTTGTTCCCCGTCTTCCAATTCGCATCGTCGGTTGCGGCAACGCAGAACCAATCAAACGAGGCACGGGGCGGTGGGGATACTGCAGGCACTGGAGGTGAAGGGGGACAGGGGGACAAAAAGGAGTGAAAAGGGAAAAGTTCGGGCATACTTTTTGTTGGTTTTGATGTGTCCTTGAAGACCACAGTTTGCGCATTTCCTAGTCGTGCCCGTGACAGTCTTATCGCCACTGTTTGGCTTGGGGGAAGAAGCGTCACCGGTGACGCCTCGCTGGAGCTGCTTCTGTTGCTCGCGCGCTTCTCGTCGTGCCTTGTTCTTTTCGAGTCGATCAAGCTCCTTCTTGATTCTGCAATTCGGTACTGTTAGCATCATATGGACAAGGGTGCATGGACCATGGAGGAAGAAGGAAGGATATTTACCTAATCTCTGCAAGACGGTCCTGGTCGGCACTGCCCGTAGGCTTCGCGTAGATGCTGTTGACACATAAGTGTAAGCTGGTGCTTTGAATTCAAAACCAACAAAGTCTACTTTGGCACCAGTGAATCCTGGGCCCCACGTTGCTCGCGGCCCTTGGGAGAGCTGAAGCTCGGCCAAAAGCGACCACTTACGAGCCTCCTTCACAGGGGCAGGCAACGCACGCCATGAGCGCGGTGCTTGCCTCGTGAGGTTCGGGTAACGGAGCAGGGCTTTGACGTACTCTCTCGATTCCATGTCTGCGTCGGTCCTACGCTTCATATATTGAGTGATGACGACAGGGTCATGAACAACTTCGACACGTTGCTGCGTTGAGCCGTCAGGCATGGTAACATCTCGGATGATGCGAATTGCGCGCTTCGGATGTCGACTGGATGAGGTGAAACCGCTAATTTGACTGACTCCTTCGTCAAACGCCGCCGGCGTCGCCGTGGATTGCACGTTGAACCGGTCGTCTTCGTCTTCGTTGGCGAGGATATCGTGCGGATCGTGCTCGGTCGGATCAGATAACGTCTCCTTCTGCCTTCCCCAAATACGGCGTATGCCCTCCTCATACTTGGCCTGTTGATCTTTGACGTTGTACGCGTGGCCGTTGTTCGCGTTGCTCTTGTCCTTGTTCTTCTCCATTGCGTCTGCGGATGTTGATTGAGGACCCTGAATGGCTTCAAGGTAGCCGCCCTTCATTGATGTACGCAAGAAACTGAAACCAAGATCGTGGCCGGTTGGGTCACCCGGACCATGCAGCGCAAGCATGGCTTTCGAAGCGCACGCGTCAATGAAAGCCTTGGTCGTCCGCCAGGGCGTCAACAACTCGGGATCAACCTTCTTCTTCCCGTCTGCAGCACCCTTCTCCATCTCACTGGCCATGTCATAATCATCATCTTCGATATCCATGACCTGTGCCTCGTCTCCGAGGTTGGCATTCCTCGGGTCATAGCCAGCATCTTCCAGCTCCTTGATTCCTAGTTGCATAGCATCTAACCCGCACACTTGCTCAGGCTTGATCATCGCACGAATAAAGCTCTCGTCGTGGATAGGCTCGCCTGGCTTCAGCCTCCACATACCCTTCTCATTACTGTCTCGGTCGTATTGCAGGAACTCCTTGAGCTTTTGACGGTTTTGCGTATCTGTTGAGTCGGCTATGTGCTTTGTGATGTCGGACAGTTGACAGTTTGCCGTCTTACTGTGGCGGATCATGCGGTAGGCGAGCATCTTCATACGGTTCTTGGAAGCGTTCGTAACTTTGCGGCTGTGAGGTCCGGGTACTTCTTCCGATGGGAACGACTGGCCGACTACATGCATGTGATCAATTTTGTGAAGGTACCATTTGGACCCCTCGGTACCTGTAGTACTTCGAACCACCAAAAAGTCCGTGCTCTTGGGAGTATGCTTGAAGATCGGGGTTCGGTACATCTCATTGTGCAGTGTGGGGACAATCTCGCCAGCATCCACGGTGCCAAAGATGGAGAAAGGTGAACGATCCTCAGGAAGCAACGTCCGATACTCTCCTAGTTCTTGCTTCGGCAGCTGGTCGTCCTCTGTTGCCTCCTTGCGTCTGTAGTAATTGATTACTTTGCTCCCCATGGCAAAGTTGTTCAGGACTCTTGGCCGGGGTTCGCAGTATTCGAATAGGACGGCGGTGGCGTTGTCGCTCATGCTCAGGTCCTTTGAGGAGCGATAAATATCAGCGGCCTTGCCACGCATCGATTTCCTCTTATGGTGTTGGAGTTTATCGAACTTGATGGTATGCCCGGCAAATTTCTTGTACCTAAAGCGCGGGCGGTGATATTCATCTGTTGTGCCTCCTAGCTTGACCTTGTAGTAGGGCCAGGTCAGCTTGATGGCAGGCATACCATGCTCGACCGAGATGTTGCCCAAGGTAGCCCGAATTTTGCCCTTGTGGTTCTCTTTGAGGAGATCGTAGGCATCGTCGTTGGAGAAGTTGAATCGAGAAGTGGCCTTTACACTGAGACTGCCATTGCCGCGCTTTGACTCTGGGCCATCGAGACGAGCCTTCTTGGTATTCCGCTGCGTTTCTTGTGTCTCGAGCAGCAAATACGGGTCGTTTAGGTCCAGATGAACTCGCTTGGCGCCTCTGCGGGTAACTCCTTGGAAGTCGTCAAACGAAGGCGCCTCGTACTTGGGAATGGCAGGAAGGCCGAAGGTCTTTTCACGCGGCTTGATGAGCCTTGGTTCTTCCGATTGTCCTCTCATATCGGCAGCTTCTTCGCCCAGTAGAAACTCTGCATCCCAGGCGTCGTTTTCGTCCGCCGCGTTGAGTTGTCGCTCAAGTGCCTTCTTCTTCGCCTCTGTAGAAGCCTTGGCTTCGGCTACACGAGCGCTAAACGCGGCTTCGACGTTATCGATGTGAGAACCCCAGTCTTCACAAGCCAGCTCGATGTCCCGCAAGCTGAAACCAAGAACGCTCTCAGTGTCCGAGCTCTGATCGAGGTTGAACTGTGCCGTCTCTTCATCCTCGGACATTTGATCCCCATTGCAGTAAACTAGGCCGCTGGTAGCGTCGCGCTTCGACTTGGAAGCCTTGGCCACTGTTGAGGCAGGCAGGCGGAAAGTGGTTGCAGTGTCTTGGTCCAATTCCAGGGTCAGCTTGCTGGTGACGAGCTTCCTGGGTTTTCTCGATGGCTTCTTTTGCTTCCAAGTGGCGCATTTCTGGGGAAAAAGTTCGCTCCAAACCAGCACGCGCCCTCGTTCAAATGCAGGCCATGCCTGCTTGAGGAGATCATCCACACTTTCAGCGGGGGCCGGAATGTTGGGGTCCTGGTTCGTTCCAAAGAAGGTCGGTTCGGTGTTGAAGTTGACGCTGAAGTCGATCGGGGCTTCTGCAGGCTGCGCATCCTCCATGATCTCGTCCGCGTCGGCATCAACTTGTGCATCGGCATCGACCTCTCGAACCTGAGCGCCTGGCGATGATGGGCCAAAGAGTCCTGGTGAAGAGGGTCCATCGCCAAAGAGATCATCGGCATCGTTGCTGGTGCCGCCATCGTCGGTCAAGCCGGGCATCTCCATCGACGCGCCCGCGCTAGGCTCTTCTTCATCTGGGAGATCATCATCGCTGATATCCTCGAAATCTTCGGCGTCGTCGGCTTTGTTGGTCTGGTCGAAGGGCGTGTCGTCGAACTTGACTCCAGTATCGCCTCCCTCTTGTGCCTTCTGGAGGAACCTTGCAATCTCTTCATCATCCGCATCTTTCTGATCTTGCCATTTTGTATTGTCGGTGTTGTCAGTGTTGTCGGTGTCGCGCGGCTCCTCTACAGGGCTTGCGCTCTTCTTCGCGTCGGCCATGGCGTTTGTTGAATCGCTTGATCGGTCGCGACCAGTCGGCTGCCCCAAGCTCAACTCCTCAGAGTTTGCAGAGCAGTGTGCTCTTTAAATCATCATATGCGACGTGTTGCGGCTGTAGATTCACGCGTTACGAGGGCTTGCGGCTGTAAAAAGGCTGATGTCGTTGGCGGGCGTTGAGATGAAGGAAGCAGGTTCACGCTTCTGGAGCTTAGAGCCGCTGAAACCTGGGGAGCGATGAGTCAGCAATTTTGGCAACAGTACCGGGTGTCAGGGATTAATGCCTAAGGTATCTAAACTTACTGCGTTGGAGGCCGAGAAATAATAATAGTATTATCAGATGCCCCAGTCATTTGTCTACTTGCAAAAGCTGGTTGATTCGCAGTTCCTGGCACGCAACGGTTGGCAGCGCGTTGGATGGGCAGCGATCATTTTAGAGTGGGGCCATCATGAAGTGCTGAGACTCAACTCACTCATGTATGTACTCCTCCCTCCGTACATAGTACAATAGGTGGTTCTAGAAATTTCAAATTGCTTCATATAGTAGTAGTAGTGCATAACTTTACAATGGCACATAAGCGAGAAGTTTTCAAAGTGCAATATCTCGATTCTCACCACAAGGTTCCCCTAAAAGAAAACGGCAAAAGAATAACATTGTCTATTAAAATCGTTTACTTTCGTAGCCGAATTAAGCTATAAGAAGCAGGATATACATACATACACTCTTCCTAGCTGAAATCGATCTGGAAGAGAAAGCTCACCTCCGCCGACTCCACCACGATAGCATATATCAAAGTTCCAATATCCCCTTCTCAATAGAGATTCGTCTCAATTAAATGATCTTGTAGAATGCTCATTTGTAGTTCTCACTCACGTGCAATACAAATGTAGGCATCTAGTTGCGGCTGTTTATCATAGATTATTTACACTACCTAGTCTCTATTTTGCATTATCCGGGTCTACAGCCACCCACTGCATTTTCTCCTCGTCGAAATGATAGCCACTAGAGGAAATTAGCAAAATCGTAGTCTGGAAAAGGAGAGGCGCTGGCCTACTTGTCCATCTTTGTCTTTGATAGAGCGTCTTCGCCATATTCAGACTCCAGCATGTCTTGATACTTGTATGGAATCTTTGCAGGAACGCCTTCGAAAGTCGTATTACGCAAGGGGAACACATACGTGTCCTAGAATGTATTAGCATTAATAGGGGAATGTTACGATGGCCTGTTACAGCACTAACTCGATATATGTGAGCACTTTTGTCGTACATGATTCCATCGCCGCGAGGGTGACCCTTGTAGTACCGAGCGGCAGTGATGTCAATGTACAGTCCATTTCGTGTGTCGATCCACCTCGCGTCAATAACGTTGAGCCAGTCCTGTGGGTCTCGATTGCTATAGTGAGGATTGATGTCAAGCAGGTATATCCTCCCGTCTGTCTCATCCTCCTCACCCTCGTGCTTGTAGTAGTATGTCGTCATATTGTGATAGGCAGCTAGGTAGTATAGGTCTGCCTCGGTGACCTGGAAGTCAGCGTCGTAGTCCCAAGGCATCAACTAAGACAGTTGTTAGAGCCGGAGTGTATACGGAGTATGTATCGACAATAAGAACTTGCCTGTTGACCCCACCACCAGCCGAGCAGCGTGCCATGCATGAGCCAAGTATCGATGCCAAGCGTGTCGAAAGTGGTAAGATAAGACTTAATCAGATCCCTTATAGCCTCCTTCTTATGGAGGGTATCGAGAGTCCGAGTATAGTAACGGATGTCATAGTGAAATGCATGCCTGTTGGCGAGAGGGTGTCAGCTGCTGAAGTGAAAATCCTGCATCAAATTCAACACTGACTGTGATTCAGCTTCCCCTAAGAACGCATCAGTTAATGGTCAAGCACAATTCCGATGTAGGCAATCTTACGGAAATACTTGTGTTCTGGGAATGTCGAGGCCCTCTTCTGCTCGCCTACTTTGGCAATGACAGCCGCCTGGATAACGGTAGCACAGGCCAACAGTGAAAACACTCTCATATTCGTGAAACTGAAGGTGAAAGCATCGGAGGCAACGGCTCTGATATCCCCGTGTGATTCCAGAGACACAACACCAAGCCGGGTCCCGTTACTAGACGCTTGCGCAAGTTCCAGATATCTCAGACCTGGCCGGAAATGGCGGAAGCAAGTGCCGTACGAGGCAAGGAACGCAAGAGGTAGGACTGGTTTATAAATGGCAAAGGAGCGACTGGGGTCTGCGAAAGGAGAAAACACGATGTGGTTGATGATGGAAAATTAAAGTAGCATCTCTTTTTGTATTGGGGGAGCTATTGTAAGTAGCTTGTGGGCCACAATTGGCAGCGATGACGTTGGCCAGGCGCAGCTTGGGTACTCAGTGGTTGCGTACCCAAAGGCACGCGGCTGCCACGGCTTCTGGGACGGTGCAATTAGTGCAGGTATCTTTAACGAAGATGAAATTTTTTTAAAAATTCATTTTTTGAAAAAGAAAAATCTAAAGAATTGCAGCTTCTGCTAAAGCTTGACTTATTTTATGATTCGATTAGATTCTCCTTTGTTACTTTCCTCTCCCTATTACCTATAGCATCAAACTAAGAAGAACTTGATCCCAAGGTTGATGGATCAGCGGACAAGGCTGAGGATTTGGACAAATGTGGAAAAGACCACGTACGTGCAGTGTATAAATAGATGCAAGGGGTGAGAACACTCTCCCATATTTACCGCTTTCAGAGCCATTAAAAAAAAGAAGAAAAAAAAAAGAAAAAGACCGTGGCCAGTGGTAAAGTAGAGACTCTCTCAGCGAAAGCTACATTTTTCCGCCAGTTATCAGCATCGCATCTCTCCAAGGCAGCTACTGTAAGGCTCCAAAGATATAACGACCAAGGATATAGCAAATAAGACGAATGCGATAAACTTCCCTCAGATCGAACTGTGGCGGCGAGAACGGATCCAGCATCTTATGCAGTTTCCTGCTTTCCACCTACTTCTACCTCATCTCGGCTGACGACTCCCGACCTCTTTCGGCAATGGCTAGACGCCCCCTTATCGATCTTTCACTGATTGAATCCAGCAGACCATTCCTTTGCAAATGTCGTGCCAGAGTTTGCTCGTCATCAGAGCGACCTAGCTTTGGGGTCTACTAGAGCAGATGCCTCATGTATCATTCCCCAGAAGGGTGGAGAGGGACGTTTAATACAAGTTTTTTTTTCTTTTCTTTCTTTTAATACTTCTTTATTTAGAATTTTTTTTTTACATTGAAGATACTTACTGTAGTACCCTAAAAGTTGTGCTGCACAAGCGGATGGCGGAAGTGCCCCGCGGCCTACCTTAGCGACATCGGTCGCATTCGGCTGCTCTGCCATCGTCAACGCGTCGAAACGAGGCTGCGACGCGTCTCGCCCCAAACTTCCATTAAACATCAACAACTTGAATATAGCTCACAACCTACCATATATGAAGAGAAAAGCTTTAAAGAGACTGATCGCTTCATTTCATTGAATTATGTCATAATTTTCTTCTATTTTTCCTTTCAAATTTTAAAGCCCTCTGAAGGATTGCAACAATGGCGACTAGTACTGATCCCATTCTACCGATGCTATGCGCCGCCTAGAAGCTAACACAGAATGATTAGGTCGCGAGGAAGCAGAACAGCAGCGCATGGCTGAGCGCCTGCGTGGTGCACAGTATGTTTGAAGCTTTTTCCGAGAGTCTTTCCTGCATTTTTTTTCAAGCTAATGGAAATTAAATCTCAGGCGTGTGTACCTTGCCGACGAGTCTTTTGATCTCGGGATCGATATTCCAGACGCCGAACCAGAAGAAGCTGCCCCTTCACCTGCTACGCAACCTCCGCCGCCACCTGCTCCAGAACGACAGTCGTCGAGCCCTTCGAGGAAGCGAAAGCGCGGCCAAGTTGGACCTTTGGATTCCTCTCAGGGACGACAGGCGAGCAGCGAGACGCGGCGGCGCGGCCGGTCCTCGGAAGATGTTTACGACCTGCCTGACACATCTAAGGAAACGGGCGGGCAGGTCCAAGTACAAGAGGAAGTGGTAGAGGCGGTGGTGGCCGAGCCAGAGGAAGGATCAGAAACGCCGCGGCCCAAGCTACCGAGTCCCCAGGTTGCACCGCCGGGCAGCTCGCCAGCAGCTCGGATCCTGTCAAGCGGCGGCCGAGACCCCGAACTGCCTGCGCCGCAAGTCACGGAAGAAATCGAGGAGAGCCCTAGAAATGCGCCGGGAAGCGGAAGGAGGCGAAGGGTTGCAGGAAGCAGCGCCCTTGCGTCGAGCGCTAGGTTGCACGATGCGCTCAGCTCGGATGGGCCAATGTCCTCTTCGCCTCTGGTGAAGAAGTCGAGAAGAAGGATAAGCGAGGTAACAACAAAGGCACGGAGCTCTTTGCAACAGCAAATCCCTGCCAGCGACGACCTTGCGCCGGAACCTTCCGAACCCGAGGAAGAGTCCGAAGACGAAGAAGAAGAAGAAGTCGAGCCAGTTGCCGAGCCAGAGGAGACGTTGGTATTGCCGGAGCCCGAGCCGGAAGTTGAAGAACAGCCCGAGCCGGAAGGCGAAGAACAGGAAAATCTGGACGAGGGGCAAGATGAGCAGGCAGAGGAAATCAACGCCGTGGAAGCGGCAAAGGCCCTGGGCAAGCCGAAACGAGGGAGGCCGGGTCGACGAGAGCCGTCTGTTGAGCTGGGCGAAGAGGAGCGAGACGAAGCACCAGAAAAGGATGCCGAGGAGGAGGAACCGGATCAGCCAGCGCAGAAACGCAGACGAGGGGTACGAAGTCCCGCAGTGCAAAAGCAAGGAGGTGGACCAAAGGCGAAGAAGACTGCGCCGACAACAACGAGACGACCGCAGCCATCACCAACACCCTCGATCATAAACGATAGCGAATCCGAACCAGAGTCAGAGGCTGAGCCTATACCCCGCCCGAAGTCCAAGCCGTCCGAAGCGCCGCCCCCCAAACCTGCCCCGCAAAGCACGAAAGGGCGCAAGCGCAAGTCTCAAGATTCTCCAGCGCGGAGGAAACAGAGTAAGCGAGGAGGCGGCGGCAACGCCATCGATGTCGCAGTCCAGCGGTTCGTCAACCACAAGCGGCGTCCCGGTGGTGATGGAGAAGATGAGAATGTCGACGAGCTGCAGCTCAACATACCTTATGCAAATCACAGCAACGAGACCGTGGTGGATGTCTTTGCTCAAGTCTGCGACGAGGTCATTGCAGTTACGCAGGGCCAACTGGGGCAGCTGCTGATGCAAGCACCCGATGCAGCGAAGCGGAAGGAGTACAAGATCAAGATGCAGGCCGTCGAGACGTATAGGCACGAGCTGAACCGGCGCCATTTGGAACATGTAAGTCGAACGATGATGCCACCAATCCGAAGACCTCGAGTTAACCATTACACAGGCTCTATATCTAAATCATTGGCACTCACTCAAGAAACGAGTGCGGGAGGCCCAGAAAGAAAGACAGTCTCTGCGCGAGGATATCATGCGCATTCGCGCAGAAAGGGAGCAAGTCGCCATTCGCATGGACGCTATCCGGGCGAAACATGAAGAGGACACGAACGAGGCATCCGTATGTGTATCCCTTTTGACGCCGCAGCAGCAAAATGTGTACTCTTTTACTGACCGTTGTTGCCCTAGTTTTTACTCAACACTTCGTCGACGATGCGCGACATTGACCGCGTCATTGAAGCTGGACACGAAGCCCCGGAGCTGTCCCCAGAGGAAAGGAAAGAAGTTGAGCTTGCCAACTTGGAGCTGTTGGTGAATCAGGTGTCGGAGCAAGCAAGTTCAGCAAGTCCAGGGGGCGGACTCTTGAATCAGATCAAAGACTTTAATGCCTTCTTGGAGCGTGCAGCTAGAGCCTTGGAACTAAGATGAACAGAAACATGATACGCATTCATTGATTGGGATTTTTGATACAAGTCATCATCATGGGATACCAATACAAACAAAAGAAAATGAAAAAGAAACAAAAAACCACGCCCTGATCAAAACAAATGCCGAGCATGAAAAAAGACATGCTGCTACTACTGAATCTTGGCGTTGCTAAAGTCCATCTCGGGATGCTGCGCCTGGAACTTTTTGAGAATGTCCATCTTGTTCTGCTCGTCCGACGTGGGCAGCCCAGCCTCCTTCTGCCGCTGGTCGTACATCATCTTCTCGACCATGGTGCGCGTCTCGCCGTTGAGGTCGCTCAGCTTGCTGTTCTCGGGCTGGATCTTGGTGACGTCGATCTTGGGCGCGCCCGTGACGACGTGCGGCCACCACTCCATCTTGTTGACCTTGTCGAGGTGGATCTCGACGAGCTTGGTGCCGTCGGGGGACGACGTCAGGGTCCAGGTTGAGTCTTCGGTGTTGACGGCGTGAGGTGTTTCGCCCTGAACTCTAGATGTTAGCAAAAGGTGTTTTTTTTTTCCTTCGCCATCGGAAGGTTTGTTGTTGTCTGTGTATAGGGGGGAGCTGAAGGGGGTTTGGGTGTGTGTGTGTGTTTGGACGCACGTTGATGATGGGGTCTTGTCCTTTGACGCCGGCGACCAGCTTGTTCCTCTTAATATCGATGACGAGGTCCTTGGACTTGTAGTTTCCGGGGACAGTAAAGGTCACGTCGAGATCGCCGATGGTCTGGTTCCATTTGTAGGGCAGCGCAGCCTGCTCCTGGGTCTCCTTCTCGCGGGCGGCAGCCTCCTCGGCTGGCGTGGGTTCTGCAGGCGGAGGGTTAGATCTGATTTCTTGATATATACTTTAGAAGGCCGGGGGAGAAAGGGGGCCTTGAGCTGCAGCCTCTCGTAGACGTTCTCACGTTACCTTTGTCGGCCATGGTTTGCGATGTGGTTTTGCAGATGTCGTGTTGGAAATAATCGATTGGAAATTTGGGAGGATGCGAAAGTTGGGATGGAGGGGCAGCAGCTCGCAGCTCTCTCTCTCTCTCTCTGCCTTTCAAAGGTGGGATGAGAAATCGGCGCTAGCCTGGGGGGAAGCTTCCGGGGTCTAGCGTGGTCCAAGCTTCTAGAAACGCAATTGATCGGTAAAGAAGTACCTATTACTCAGTACACCGAAATCTGAGAAACGTTGGAACCTTGGGTTTCTCTTCTTCTTCATCATCATCATCACCCCCCCCCCCCCCCCCTCTTCCTCCTTCTCCTCAACAACAACTCCATAACCTGAATTTGTGCAAACACACTTATATATGCACACAAGCACAAGATAAAACAAGTCATGGCTCCCTCGAGAACAGGACCACCGATGGCGGCGGCGCTTGGCCCCACGGACGAGACTTGCCCGGTGTGCAAAAACTCGCGCTACTTCAACCCGGACATGGAGTTCCGCGTCAACCCCGAGTGCTACCACCGGATGTGCCTGACGTGCGTGAGCCGCATCTTCAAGGACGGACCGAACCAGTGCCCGCACGCCGGGTGCAACAAGACGCTGCGCGAGCGCGGCTTCAAGAAGGCCTACTTCGGGGACCTGTCGGTGGAGCGAGAGGTGGACATACGGCGGCGCGTGGCGGCCATCTTCAACAAGGAGGAGGAGGACTTCGAGACGCTCGACGCCTACAACGAGTACCTCGAGGAGGTGGAGACGCTGACGGGCGACATGGTCAACGGCAGCGACGCCGCGAGGCAAAAGGCCGAGGCCAAGCTCGCCGAGTGGGAGGCCCAGCACAAGGCCGAGATAGAGCGCAACCGGGCCCTCGCCCGCGAGAAGGACTCGGCCAGGCTGAAGCGGGAGATGGAGGAGCAGGAGGTGGCGCGCAGGCGGCGCGAGCTGGAGCTCCGCGAGGAGGCCGACGAGAAGGCCAGCGCCGCCAGGTTCCGCGAGGAGATGCTCGACTCGCTGCAGAGCGCCGAGGCCGGGCAGGCAGCGGCCGTCTACTCCAAGGCCTTGTCCCTCAAGCGCGGGCAGCAGAAGCGCGACGCCGCCATGCTGGCCGCCGGCGCCGGCGCCAGCTCCCTGTCCATCCGCGGCCTGCGCGAGAAGAAGGCAAACGTCGTCGACAACGGACCCTACGATCCCTGGGGCGGGCTGGACCTCAGGCCCAAGAGGGTCGACCTCGAGTCCGGGAAGCTCGCCAGCTACAGCAACGAGTGGATCGAGATTGCCAGGACCAAGCCCGAGTACAAGGTCGGCGGCTACGATCCCGACGAGTACATCTCCAGAGCCTTGTTCGAGGCCTTTTCGGGCCTGGGCGTCTTCATGGAGGAGGACAAGGGGGACAAGAGCATTTCTACCAAGGCTGCTTTAAGAGCTGCCGTAGATGCCGTCTAGCGGGCGCGGTTGTATGACTCTACCTACCTACCTACCTATCCCCGAACAGCATTATCATTACGGGCTTTGCAAAAAGGGCGTTTACTGTTTTTTTCTTCTTTTTTTTCACGACTGGGAAAAAGAAAAACAATGTTCAGCATAGATGGAGCACGGCGTTTTTTTTTTTCATTTACGATACCATTCATGGGACAAAGGAAAGGAAACCACACAGATATTTAATAGGCAGGAATGAAAATCCTATTCATGACTTGTATTTCTGTGATACTAAGAAAACAAAAACTTCTACCAAAGGGCCCTATGATGACCTTTGAAAAACCCTTTGCCCAGCCAAGTTCCCGACCAGAAGAGGCAAAAAAAGAAAAAGAAAAAGAAAAAGAAAAAAAGGAGAGAGGAAAACGCCTCGCTGAATGATGCGATTTATGAAATATGCGGCCCAGACTAGATTGATAGTAATAACCCTTGAAAGAATGAGAGACAAGGAAGAATAAGTGCAATTTGAGGAATGGCGAGAGACTTTAAGACTACTGCTGCCATGGTGTCTGCTGCGCTGGTCGAGGGAACACCTGTTGCGTGGGTAACTGGTCCAGGCCCCCGCCGATGGGCTGCTGGCTGTGCTGCCATCCCATCCCCGTGGCGTGGTTGACGAAGGCGCCCTGGCGGAAGGGATTCGTCTGGCCCGTTGGCTGGGGAGCCAGAGCGGCACCGGCGGTCTGTGGGCGTGGATGCCCGTCGCCCTGGGACTGTGGCGAGGGATTCCGCGCAAAGGGGTTCGTTCCTGTTGGCGCAGGCTGCAGCGCCGTGAGAGGGGGCTGGGGTTGGAAGGGGGAGTTGGTGCCGGATGAGAATGGTGAGGACTGCTGCTGCGGGGAGCGAGCAAAGGGGTTGGTCGACTGCCGGCTCGGATTGGCTGCCATGCCGGTCTGCTGCGTCATGAGCATCGACTGGCGGAAGGGGTTGGTTCCTGTCTGCATCGGCTGGAGTCCTCCGGGCTGAAGGCCAGTGTGCTGGGGCTGTTGGGGCTGCTGACCAAACTGGCCCTGGTTGTTGAACTCCATGGTCTGGTTCTGAGGCATGATGCCCAGAGCACCCGGCTGGAAGCCGCCTTGCTGAGGACTGAACCCCCCGAAGCCTGCGCCTGTAAAGCTGGGTTGAACCTGCGGCAGCGGCGGCGGCTGTTGTTGCTCGAAGCCAGTTGGTTGCGGCTGCACAATAAACGGGCCGTTGTTGGCGAAGCCTGTCTGCTGGGGAGCGAAGCCGTTGGGCTGGAACTGGGGTACACCGGTAGGCTGAGGCTGGAAGGACGGGGCCGCGGTCGGTTGCTGGTTGACCTGCATTATTTGCTGCTTATCCTCGATGGACTCGAAGAAGTCGATGAGGTCCGGTTCCGGGCCCTTGTTGGCCTTGGGCTGCGACGACTCGGCGGGCTTTGACCCGTTGCTCGTGGGGAAAGGGTTGTTGATGGCGGGCTTCGGCCGCTCTTCCGTCGTTGCAAAGGTTTTCGAAGACGACCCGAGATTGGACTTGCCCCCCTTTGCCTCTTGCTCCGCGATGTACTGCCTCCGGTTGATCTCAAAGTCCGGGTCGTTGAGGTACTCCTCCAGCTGACGAGTCAGGTTGATGGGGGCGTGCTTGAGCTTGGGGACCTGGACGCGCGTGTGGTGCTCGTGCTGGCGCGCTACGCTGAGGAATGCGACGACGAAGTCCGTCTGCTTGGTGAATGTCCGGTAGATGTCCATAGCCCTCTCTGCGTCCGGTTTTGACATTTCGAAGAAATGGCCTGTCAAAGAAAGAAAATCAGTTCAAATGCATCCCGTTGCAGACTGTGAGGGGCTGCGCACCCAAGATATTGATCAGGCCCTGGTTCTGGACTTGGAATAAGGAGAGCAGGTCAAGGACCAGCAGGCGGAAGACGGTTATCGTGATCTCGTTCTCGGGCTCGTTGTCGAGGACCTGGGCCTCTGTCAGTACGGTTAACGTTGATGTCCCCTCGTCGCGCAACATACATCGCATTTCAGAAGCGCCTGGAGCTGCCTCTGTACGGTTTCCGTCTCTCGTAATAACCCCTTGTCCACTGTAAGCTTCTCCAGGCGCGACTCTGGAGCCCGCACCCAGTCCGTCTTGGTATCGCGATAGGCGCGCGATCGTTCAGAGAGGTAGTTGGCGTAATGCCGGATGTTCCGCCCTTGGGTTTGTGCTACACACCGCTCGTCAGCCCAACATTGACCTTGTTTCTGATATATTGCCTCGACGAACCATCGCTAAAATTGCTAATGGCTAGGGATTGTCGGTTCTTGGAAAGGTACGCCAGCGTAACATCCGGGGATCCTTCGCGGATCATGAGGTGGACGGTTATCAAGCTCTTGAAAACGACGGTCCATGTCGAGTCTCTTAGTCGATATTGGAGCGCGCGGATGACCTCGCCAATGGCGAACTCGCCAGAGTGTGTAGCGACGAGAATATGCTCGATGTATTTCGTCTTTGGAGGCGCATTCTGCAGGTCCAGGCGTCAGCATCAGTCATATAAGTGCTAGGGTTAGATCGAGACATGATGATCTCCAATGTGTCGTCTGCACCTTTATCTTTGTCGCGCCTTTGACGGACTTTTCGAACGAGCTGGACATGGCGCAAGCTTGGACGCAGAGCGGAAAATATGCAAAATGATCAGCGGTTGGATGATGAGACTAGAAGCGAGAGGAGAGGTAGAGAGGGGTTGGTTGTGAGTCGCGAGAGGAGGATGAAAAGCTACCGAGTTCTTTGGGATACGTCGTCCGGGTTGCGGCCAAGCCTCAAAGCCTCCTCCAGTAGCAATGACGGGATAACCCGACAGGGGTCATCAGTGGATGGGCAGCGTTGGGTTTCTGCGAGCGGGGTACTTGGGTTCCCGTACCGTAGACGGGTGATCAGAGGTACTCCACTACCGCGCGGCAAGGTGTTCTGATCTTATGACGGAACTGATTGATTTCAGTTTTTGTTTCTTGGGCGCACAAGCCAATTGAGACGCGCGGTTCTTCCGCAATCTGTTGGGTCCTCGAGGAGAATCATACAAGTACAGTCGAGATCTGTCAATTCTTGTCGCATTCATTCACTGGTGACCACAATTTCTGTCCCACCCAAGTGATCTTTCAGCTGCGGCTGGTTATCAAGAAGAACAATGATGAGCTTTGAACGGCGTAAAAATTCTCAGTCGAATGAAGAATGATATTGTATCAACTCTAAAAGCTAAAGTGGACGATTCGGCATGGAAACATCTCGGCCACACTTGCAACAAGCTTCTCGAGAGATGCTTCACAGGATGTTCCCATACCAAAAAGCCCCTAAGTAAAAATCTTCCTCCCATTTTCTCAAGTACCAAAAAAATAACATTCCATTCAAGAATAAATCAGAGCTGTTTAATAGCGATCGATGATAGTAACAAGGTCGATGTGTCGAACGCCTATTTCATCCTACCAACCTCGCCCTCGCCAGCAGACCACTGAAGCACCCAGAAGGGAGAGAGTCTGAAGGTCCGGGAGAGGCAGCAGCTGTATCATTTATCTCACGCAATCTCATCACCTGCAGAATCAGTTAGTAAATGGGGAATCGACAGTGCATGCGTGCGCGATGGCAGCAACCATCTGGGGGGTACATACACTTATTTGAATGGAAGGGATGAAGAGAAAAGAAAAAAAGAAATATAGCGGGGCTGCAGCGGCTGCTAGAAATTTATTGTTTCCAGTGGGATGGCGGGCATCGGCAATTTGTCGGCCGAACCTCCGTCTTGCAGCTCACACAGAATTGCAGGGTCCTCTTCATTTCAGGTACGGAGTACCTACCTAACCTAAAGGTTAGAACTGAGTGAGTGAACTTGCTGCTTTTTTGAAGTTGGATATTCATGAACAACTTCACCCACTAATTTTTCTTCCACCATACAGGCCATGATACCACCTGTTGGCCGATGCAGTATTGCACTGCGTCAAACTGTACAATCATGCCGATGTTTACCTTTAATACGCAGGCAATGTGCCTATAGAAGTCACTCTTCACTCCCATCGTTTGACGAAAAGCACCGTCAGCTAGTCGATGTATGGAACAAATGCAAGCCTTCTCGCTCTCTCTTCCTCACCTAGATTTGGCATTGACAAATAGTTTTTACAGATTGCCAGGGTCACGATCTACCCCTTGAAGCGGACAGTAAATCGGAATATGTCGGCTTCTTTGGCAAAAAACGAGTCGTCTCCAAGCACCTCTCCTTCGCAGATCTATATCTACCCTCTGGCAAGGTGATACAGATTTGCTCGCGTGCCGAAGATGATCCCGAGCGGCATAAGAATTTCAGCAAGATTCTCGCCCATTCCCCCGTGCTAGTAAAGGTCGAAAAGACTGAGGCGACAGAGGAAGCCGGGAAACCGACAGTCATTGCTTCTGACATCAAAATACTGAATGATGCGCCTAAGAATCTCATCGTCACAAAGGAGACACGCTTCCCTGCAACCAAGAGACATCTACAACTACGCTTTCATAAAGAGCTTAGTGCCCGATTGCGTTTCCGGTCATGGCTAAAGGCATCCCTGAACCAAGGGCTCATCGACAAGGGGTTTACTGACATTGAGACACCAACGCTGTTCAAGTCAACACCAGAGGGCGCAAGAGAGTTTTTGGTTCCTACCCGTCAACGAGGCAAAGCCTATGCGCTCACGCAAAGTCCACAACAGTATAAGCAGGTCCTCATGGCCAGTGGCTTCGGCCGTTATATGCAATGGGCCCGTTGTTACCGCGACGAGGACTTTCGAGCTGACCGACAGCCCGAGTTCTCACAGCTCGACATGGAATGGGCGTTTGCCAACGCTGCGAATGTGCAAAAAGACGTCACTGACATTATTCTAAATTCGCTAAAAACGCTGCAGCCATCAGCGACCTATCAGGATATCAACGAGCAGCGTGTACCCGTTGTCTCCCAAATACCTACAACCGCTGATCCAAATGCGACGCCAGCTCACGAAATCACCCATCTCACCTTTGCCGAAGCCATTGAAAAGTACGGTTCTGACAAACCAGATCTTCGCATACCGGGACGTATATACCCGCTGCAAATCCCCGAATCTGCTCAGCATTTTGTCAGCATGATCACCTACCTGGAGGATCCCATGATTGAAGCCTTTACCTTTTCCGTCGATGAAGCTCCGTCGGTCATGAAAAAGTTTGCTCACATGTTCATGGACAAGCTGCCTAGAGCATTGAGAGAGAACCCGGATGGCGCACCTCAGCTCCTGGTCTATGACTCTAGTTTACCTCTGAATGGCTTCTCGCCTTTGGGCCCAGAGTACCAAGCGATACTTGATCAGATAACGGAAGGAAAGGAGCTTCAGGATGGCGACGTGGTTGTCTTCCAGGCCCGAAAGAAGCCCGTGGGGCAATATACAGAGGCAGCCACCAAGATTGGTGATTTCAGACGTCTGCTTTGGCAGTCTCTTGTTGATGCAGAACTGATGGAAAAGCCGCGTCTCGGCGAAGCTGGATCTCTTCAGTTCGCCTGGGTCACCGAATTTCCCATGTTCAAGCCAATCGCGGAAGATGAGCCCTGGCAAGCTGAAGCCAACGTTGCAGGTATCTCCGCTTGCCACCACCCTTTCACAGCGCCCTTGTCCCAAGCAGACTTTGAGCTGCTCTTTACGGACCCCTTGCAAGCCAAGAGTGCTGCCTATGATCTTGTCCTCAACGGTACAGAAGTCGGCGGTGGCAGTGTGCGTAATCATGTCGCCGAGATTCAAGACTTCATCATGCGTGATGTTTTGAAGATGCCCGAGGAGCGGATCCAAGACTTTGTGCACCTCTTCGAGGCCCTGAAGGCAGGCTGCCCACCGCACGCTGGATTCGCGCTTGGGTTTGACAGGCTGTGCGCCCTCTTGACAGATACCGGGACTGTGAGAGATGTTATCGCCTTCCCCAAGACGATGAAGGGAGAGGACGTATTCGTGAGGTCGCCGAGTAGGATCAACAATGAGAAGCTCAAGCCGTACTGGCTCGTTGTCGCTCACAGGCCAAAGGAACCAGAGGACTCGTCTTCGGCACAGAAAAACTGAAAGGTCAACAAAGGAATGCCTGGTACTCGTCAATAATAGAGCCAGCTATCCCTAGGCCAGCTCGCAGCTTTTCCACCTGGAACTTCTCATTACCGCTGGCGTTTTACTCGTATACGCTGTGCCGGTGGCTCTAGAGCTGACGAGGATACCAAGAGGAAGAGGAGGACGCGGCTGAAGGGCATGGTTTGGACGCTGTCGTGGACGTAGAATTTAGATAAAAGACCGCTAGCTTATTTCTTATTCAAATGATACGCGAAGATACCATAATAAAAGCCATTTAAACCACTACTATCGACGCTATTAGGAAAAACCCGGGCCACGATTAGCCTGGTAGATTATATTTAGAAGGGAATAAACTTACGGGGAGCTAGATATAAGATAAGATAAATTATAGCTATAGACTTACGATAGTATAATTATATTGCTCTGGGGAAGAAAGAAGAAAAAGAAAAAGGGGAAAATAAAGGTAGATGTTATAATTCGAAATTCGAAATATATTACGGAGTACTGATCGCTTATCGATATAAGTTAAGAGCTGCCTTCCTATTGCTGTTGCTGCCTTCCTATTGCTGTTGCTGCCTTCCTATTGCTGTTGCTGCCTTTCGGCTGCTGCATTGTCACGACTCGGCACGAATGCTCAAAGAGCTGGTCACATCGATCGCTCGTCAACTTTCGCATAAACCAGGACTAGGAAGTGCTGTTGGGCAGTGCTCATGTCAAGGTGGCTATTAGCTTTGTTTTATTATTGACCCCTCCTCAGGCTTCTGATGATAAGAGGCTTGCAATGCTCGTATGAAAAAGCCCGGTAGAGCACGAGGTATCTAATTCTATATACAAGGGGTGTGCCATTCGGGCTGCCAGAAGTGATTAGAAAAACAATTTTAGTCCCTGAATCAAGATGATTCCGTCGCAACCTATCTATCGCTAAAACTCCCACGGCCCAAATACGTCCGTCATCCAAGTGATGTCATTAAAATCAACAGAACCTGCTTCAGTCAAGGTAGAATTCGGGTCAACAATCATAGGCGTCGGATGTGCCTCCATGGCATTGCCTGCACTGCTTCCCGTTGTTACTGTCATGCAGCCGACCGTGCCGGGGTGACTTGCGCCGTGGATGAGGCTCCTTGGTGTGGGCATGCTGCCCCAGAGACTCTGTGTCAATGCAGGTTCCCAAGCGGCCTTGATCATCTTCATGATCTTGACCGCCTTGGTGAATAGCGTCTCCTCGCCATCACCGCCTGGCTTCTGTGGGTACGCATGGTCTACCTCCTCAAATCGTGTGATGCATCTGCTAAGGATCTCGAGAATATCCGCAGTGTTCCGTAAGACGCTCTTGTCCCACGCTGGGTCGTCGCTGATGGTGAGGCGATACAGCGCAGTCTGAGTCTGGGATAGCTGGATAAAGAAGCCAAAAGGAACAGCGGGGACTTCAATCGCAGGCATGTTGAAAAAGATGTCGTACCAAGCGCGGGCAGAAGTAAGGCAAGCGTACATCATGTCGACTCGGGCAGGGTCCGGGATACCGTGCGTGCCAAGCCCTACCGAATAGACTTGCACTTCAATGCCGTGAAGGAAGGCTTGCAGTTGAGCTTCTCAATATTAGCGTCATGGTTCAAAGCGAGCAGGGATCCATGTGGGAACGTACAGTTGGCAGAAATAACCGAAGACAATTCATCTCGAAGCTTCTTGAGGCGGTTGATTAAACTTTTGCGATACAAAAAAGTTGGTGTTTCTGCGCTGTTGCCTCTCATAGCATCGCTGACCATGTATTTGTGTGCTTCTTCGCCGATGATCTGGAGCCTGACATTGGCAACCAGAATTTCATCAAAGGGCACAGCTCTCTCACGGTCGAGGACTTCTAGGGACTCCTCCATATGAGGCACCCATCGAAGCGGCTCAATTTTCCCGGTAAACGTGGCAAAGCTGGGGGATTCTTGTTAATACTGGGGTTACAAGCTGCAGGGCCTTTTTCTTCTTCCAACTTACACTGATGTTATAAACCACAGAGAGAGCAAGCACCTCCTTTCTTCCATTGTCCGCACCTTAAACGGCGACCTTCCTATCCAAGGCTTGAAGCAGTTGGAAAAGTACTGCTCTTCAGTTGGCGATCGAATTAGGCCTAGTTCGCATGCCGTGCTCACAGCTAGCTTAGGGAACAAGATCGCATAAGGCTTGTTCCGAGGGCCAGGACCAGCGTTGCAGGCGGAAAACCCAAGGAAAATGAGGAGACCCTGAAGAATATCTATACTGGGCTCGTGGTCGATAACGAGTCTTTGGGCGAGCTCCTGCCGTATTCTCTCTTTGATGGTGCACTGTTGCGCCACTGACATGGTAGTGATGCACATGATGGTTAGCCAGGCAAACGGCTTTTCCTCGCGTAGCTGGCTGGCGGTCATGCTTGGTTCGATATGCATCAGGGGGAAGTTGCGCAACCATCCTTTGAACTTGGAAAGATACACTTCGGCCTCTGCAGGAGTTGGCTCGGGAAGGCTATCCGAGTCGTTGGTCATAGGATTATACGCCGCGCTTCCAGGCTCAGGATGTTGACACGAAGCAGTAGCAGCAGTGGCAAGCGAGTCCAGCGCGCTTGGCATCGATGACTGGTGTTGCGCTGATGGGTGTGGATAGGGGGGGCCATGATGAGGCTGAGAGGAGGTCCTGTTGGGATCATGATGACCGTTGTGGCGAGGTGAAGGTGACTGCTGCTGCTGCGATGCTCTTAGGATGGAAACCAAATCATCCAGCTTCTCCTCGAGTTGTGCTGTTCTCGATGAAGAAGCCTTCTTTATAGCACGCTTCCTTTGGCTAATCATTTGATGGCATTCCTTTCCTAGACGGTGGCACCTCTCGCAGACGTCGCCATCGGGTCGCAGGATACACCTACACTTTGCTCGGGAGCAGTTGGTGCAAGAACGTCCATAACCTGCTGGGGCACTTCCATTCGCGGCCCCCGAAGCAAGATCCGGAGGCGCCATGGTCTCTCTGAGAGGTGACGAACCCCGACCGATAGCTTTGAGGTGGTGTCTCGAGCGAATCCCGGACGTTGGCGACCCCGGGGTGAGAGCCCACATATGGCTACAGGAAGAAAGACGTAAAAAGGGTAAAAATGCCTTTCGCCCGCTTGCAGTTCTTTGTTGCGACTGCCGGCGTTAATTGCCAAACCTGAATGCCGAAGCGTGGGAGACCCTCTGGGCGGAATGGAATTGGTGATTTGTTGTTGTAATGCGCCGGCTAAGGATCAGGGGTCGATGGGAGAGACGCGACTGCCTTTACGGCAACAAGCGGGGTCCGAAGCTTCCGAAGCACGAAAGCCGCCGCGTCAAGCTTGAAAAGGGAGGCCTATGATTGGGTAGATGGACGCGAAATAGTGTATTGGCGGTCTTTGTTCGCCGACTTCAATTCCTAATTCCGACCTACGCTGGAAGTAATAATAATGAGAATTAGAAATAAAAAAAGGGAGCAAAACAAGATGTATGTTTGAGATGATGCAGTGTGCGCTGGCAGCAGTGGCTGAGTCCATATTTGGCGGACCGATTTCAGCCTATTCTACTTCTGGAACACAACGTCCCCATCAGCTGCAGTATAAGGCCTATCAGTGTTGCTCTGGACGTCTAAACGAGTAATCTAGGTGTTGTTAAATGATGTGCATATATCCTGTGCAGTATTTCCATGTGTATCCAGTCAAGCCCGGGGATCAAACATCGATGCCACATCAGCAGCACATGAGCCGAACGTGTTAACCGAGCTGTGACAACAACTGCATTTAAGGATCCCCCCCAATGTTGCGGTGAAGAAGAACCACAGATTGAGAGATTGTGTGTTGAGTTGGCGGGGTGTTGGCGGGGTGATGACGGAATATAATCTTTTGGCAACGCGCAAAACTTTATTAACATTGACATTGACATTGGCAGGGCAAACCTGTGAACATGGCAGTTCCTTTAGGTCAGTCGTTTCAAATGGCTTACATTTCTGAAACCGTTTCAAAAATTTCCACATCAAAAAGCTCCGAATCTCGAGTGTCAGAAGACAGGGTGATCTGCAGTCAATTGAGGATTGGCAGGTTACGTGTGTGGGGTTGATGGACAGCATCGACAGGGGCCAGCCGCTACACACAGCGCCCAGCGAAGCCCACGACGCGACGGTACCTAACAACTAACAAATAATAGTTGGGCAATTGCGACCTCAAAACATCAAAAGCCACACACCGCCTGCCACCGGCTTTCAAGACGAACTTCTCCCCCCCGATCCCAGGAATTTGCAACATTACAATGCCGCAATGGCGACCCAGACTCAATCGCGTACGAGAGCCGGCAGGATAGGAGGTGTAGGCCCAATCTCGAATTCGACCTCCATTTCCAATTCCGCCATGACCACGGCAAACACCGCCAAACCCCTCCATTATGCGCTACCCCAAGGCCCTGCTGGACCGACATCCGCTTTGCACCTTTTCATCACCAACTTGAAGCTCTTGGATCTTGATTTGCTTCCAGACTGGCCAGATATTTCCGTCAGCACGTTTCACGGCGTAGGGAGCAATGCCCAGGGACAAAAGAAAAGGATACAATGCGTCGAGTGGTCCCTATACCACCTGTGCTCCCTATGGGATCCAGAGGAGGCGACGAATGTGAGTTGACTCCCACCTCTTTCGACGTATAACCTTTGAATATTGACGAGTGTAGAAATTGAAACCATTCTTCCCGCCATTGGATCAAGTCCAGTCTATCAACCTCCGGGCCGCCCTTTTGCGCTCTCTCGAACAGGCAAAGAAGGCCGGCGTGCTTGGTCGCGACACCATCCTCCGCAAGACTATGCTAGACGAATGCAAAGGCGAGAGGCTCGAAGACGTGCTCGCCTCTTTTTCCACCGCCGTACTCAAGAAGAAAGTTGAGGAGGACCTAGCTGTCGGAGACACGCAACAGGCCATCTCTCTGTCTCTGGCTCTGGAACATAGAGGCTACAAGGACGACAAGACCGAGCTGAGTGCTCTCGTGCTGGCTCACCGGGTCTCATTACACAGATTATGGGAGCAGCGACAAGCAGCTGACGCTCGCTTCCGCCACTTTGCCGACTTCTTGGCTGTCCAGGAAAAGGCTCTTCTAGGCCGCGAAGAAGAGGCCCGGCAGCGTGGGGACCAAAGCCATGACCAAACGGCATCTGAGGATGTTCGCCGTGAAATGCGGCGGACTGTCCGCAACAACTGGTCCGGCAGTGAGCGATGGATGGAAGCTTTGCTCTATGGAGATGCCGCAAGCCAGAAAGAGGGGCCCTTTTCCATGCCTTTTGATCGCGTGTGGAGAAGGGTCGAGCAAGACAGGCTCTCCGAACTGGAGGCCGGGAGTATTGGGCTTTTCGAACAGCTTGACGGGCGAGTCAAAGCGCATCGCGAAAGACTTGACAAATGGGAAGGCTACAGGAATAGCATGTTTGGAGGTCGGGTCGAGCCGCCTCCCTCTCCCTCCAAACGAAGCGCTGCTGGCCCGAAGAGGAAAGGCATCAACCTTGGATTTGGAGCTCATGAAGATCTACATGTTGGTAGGATGAGCCCCAGAAAAGCTGCTCGCGATCTGAAGCCCACCAACAAACTCAACGAGGAATATCGTGACATGCTGGCAAGCCTCTCAAAGGAGCTGGTGGATGCGGACAAAACACAGTCCAATTCCTTGAACTTTCTCCGAGCTAGAAGAAAGGCCCAGAGAGGGGAAGAGGTGTCTGTTCAAGACGAGGAGTCGGAAGATCCAGTTTCAGAAATCTCTGAACTAGAAGAAGATGAAGAGGCATTCCAACCACATGTCCCTATCAAGTCCTTCCAGTCGAAACTCGACAAGGCCAAAAGACTACCAGCCCGACCGGTACTGTCACGACCAGATCTCAAGCCCCTCAATACGCTTGGCATCACGGAAGAGCGCCCGGAGAGTGAAAGCTCCAGGTATTCCTCCCCATCGCCCCCCAGGCGACGCATTGTCACTCCCACCTTGCCTGCCGATCCCCGTCTCCTAGAATCAGAAGTTCACTCCATTGAATCCCCGATCAGGCCCGACCCCTCGCCAACCCGACAAGCGGCGGACCAGATTTTGGAGTCGATGAACAATGCCTCGCCCTCGCCCGCCAAGCCATCCAAACCACGGCATACGTTGTCCTTGGCCGAACGCACTCGTCTTTCAATGGCACCCCGCGGCTCATCCCTCTTCCTCGAGGACGAAGAACCGGAACCTACAGTGAACACCACCCCTTGCCCAAAACTCGACGATGCAACCCCAACCAGCATACCTGACGAACCAGAGGACCTCATCAGCCGCACACGCAGGAGCATGGCGGGCTTCGACAAGGCCCGCCAAAAGGCGCAGATTGAGCGCCGGAGGTCGCTGCGCAAGTCAAAAGCCCCGCAGCAGCAGCACAGCAGCAGTTTCCCCAGGCTTGACGAGGAGACGCAGGCCCAGGAGGCGTTAACGGAGGAGCTATTGGCCGAGGAGGATATGGAGGCGATTTTTCGCTCTAGGCCCAAGATTGTGGCCAGTCCCATGCCTAGCCCTACCAAGCTTGAGTTTGACGATGATTACAACGGCTTATAGCCTCTTTTACGTAGAATGATGGCGCAAAATGTCCCCCTTATTTGATCATGAATATATTATAGTACATACCCTAAGCGGGTGGGTTTAAGCCCTTCCTGAAGCCGCGCAGCCATATCTTCACCATCGGGATCGTCCTCCCAACCCCACATTCGAAGTTCGATCAGGGCATATTTCTCTTGTACAGAGCTCCATCGGGCATTCATCAGTCTCCTTTCTACATGTTTTAGCGCAGAGCCGCTCCAAGTGCGCAAACCCAAGCGTGGTCCTCGGACAGTTTGAGGTGCATTCGCCCGCATATCTTGGGCACACGCACTTTTCGTGTTTGAGGGTCATGGACCCTTTTGAATTTCTACAGTTTTCCCGGCCCAATTCAAACTCGACAGGAAGCACAGCTCCCCTCTTTACCAACCTTGCCTCTTGAGCTCCATGACCCTCTGCGTCGTAGCCTTGAAGCCAACCTTGAACCTCTTCCTCCACCTCTCCATGACGAGCCTCTTCCTCTTCATGCCGGGCCTCTCGTGGAACTTTTGCCTGTGCATCAGAGTCTTGACCTTTTGCCTGAGAAGCATGCGGTCCAGGTTCTGGAACAGCATCGCGGCGTCTGCGCCGCCGGCATCGCGCCTGGTGAAGACGGTGCGGCCCGTCACGGGCTTGGTCCGGACGAGGGGCTGGTCGAGGGGAGAGGCGGGCAGGTTGTTCTCCTTTGCGTAGCGGTTGGCCGAGTTGTCCAGCAGGCGGGCGATGTCGATGTAACCCGGCGACTGCGCGGGCGCGGTGGCGTCGTACGCTCTCTTGGGCGTCGTCTTGGACTTGTCTGCTGCTGCCGAGGCCGAGGCCGCGGAGGGAGGTGGAGGAGGTGGAGGCGGCGGCATGTCTGCGTTGGGAGGCACCTCGGCGCTGGAAACGGGTGCCTTGGCTGGAGAGGGCATGCGCGAGGCCCGGGGCTTCTCGGTCGAGGCGGGGGGCGGCGTCGCTGGCTTGGTGGGCTTTGCCGGGATGTAGTTCCCGACGAGGGGGTTCCTCCTCACGGGCTCGTCATTTCGCTCGACGGCGGGCGCGTCCCTGGCGAAGCGGTTCTTGGGTTGATCATCCTGCAGCGCGGGGATCGTGGTCGAGAAAGTACGTCTGGTTGTTGCACTTCTTGCGAGAGGGCGGTAGGCGAGCCTTGACAGCATTGTGCTGCTGTATCTTGATGGAAGGGCCCTGGGAAGTAGATTGAAGTTGGTGAGACGCTCGCAGTAAGTGCGGTAGGGACTGGGTTGAGTGCTTACATCTCGCCACCGCTGATTTTGGTATTTTCCGCAACGATTCGGCTCGACGGCTTTTTCTCTCTTCGCTGCGGATAATTCGTCGTCGTTGGTCGGCTCTTTTTTGAAGCTGTGTAAAAAAGTCATTGGTCGGAAAATCGTTAGCGCGGGGTTGGGATGTCCGACGGCCGTCAACGCCTATTAATAGCTAACCCGTTATTCTATTAACGCAGGCAATTAAATTGAATACTAACCAATAACACCATCCTACCAATGTTTCGTACTTTTTGTTTGTCTTCCCCAAAATATTCCAAAAAAGGCAATATATTGGCATTAGTTTCGCTGTCCGAAGTTGACCATGCGGTTATTGGTCTTTGTCTGACATGTTCAGCTCAATATACAAAACGAATTCGTGCTGTTGACCATGGCCAATTCTTTATTTACATGTCCGATGTTTATCGTACGACCTATGATCTCCCCGTTCTTTCAGATTAAGAAGAAGACGTTCTCACATCCACATTCGTGCAGCACTCATTATACTGAGTACAGCTTCTAGATCATCCCTCACTTCACTTCAAAATTTGATGGCAGGTTTGAAGAACACTGTTATGCAGCTATGCTTCCATTATCAATCGCTACGAGAATTAGACCATCAACATTTTAACTTGGTGCTGTTTTATGCTTTTACCAACGCTCAAGTAGAACCTGGTGACTTGGGCTCATCCAAATCAGTAGCCAACGTCCTCCTGGCGAGACTTGGAGTTTGGGTCAAAATACGGCTTCTCGCCCACGCAGAGAGCCCTCTTGCCCATGCGGGGACCCAGGTGGTCGTAATCCCAGGTCACGCAGTGGAAGTTGCTGCGGTTATCCCAAATAGCTAGAGCTCTGTTAGCTAGAGATCCGATAAAAGAACTTCTGCAGAAATCAATGATAATACATACCGACGTCGTTCTTCCCGGTCCAGCGGACTCTCGCCGTCACGTCGTGGTTATGGTAGAGCATGCCGATAATCCAGTCGAGGATCATCTTGCTCTCCTCCGGGGCCAGATCCTTGATGTGTGACGTGTTCTGGCCAAGGGCATAGATGGACTTCCATCCTGTGACGGGGTTGGTTCTGACGACGGGCTGCTCGTGGCGGAAAACGAGCCCGCTGTTCTCCGGGCAACCTCGGGCTTCGGTGTACATGGAGTACTTTCCCTCTAAAACCATCTCCTCAAGTTTCTATTTTCGAAAAGTTTTAGCAACCATCAGAACTCGTGTGGTTTAAAGGCAAAACTTACAGCACTGGCTTGAACGACTGTGAGCGACTCGAGGAACTTCTGCATCGGTTCTGATACACGATCATACAGCTGATTATAGTTAGTCATGAGGTCTTTCTTTCTTTCTTTCAAAGTATAAAGGAACGCCATCATGTACTTACATCACAGCCAGAGGCAAACATTGTGTCGCCACCAGTCTCAGGCACCTCGGTCAGGACAAAGACGGAGTAGTCGCCAGGCACGGCCTCGAAACCGAGATCGGAGTGCCAGTTGTTGTGAGACTGGACCTTCTTCTTGTTGCGGCTCTGCTCAGAGGCGTATATTGCCTTGCGGTCCTCGGAGCTGACGCAGTTGATGGTGTTGTCCTCGCCGCCATGGTCTCTCTCGGAGTTGAACAGGGGGTGGATGTGAAGCCCGTGGCCCTCGGGCCTCCCCGTAAGTTCACCCAGGCGGATGGCAATCTTCTTGATGATCTCGGTGTCGACGCCGTCCTGGCCACGGAAAACAACAACACCACGCTGGGAGACTTTTTATTCGCGTCAGTTTTGAAGAACTCACATGTCAAGCAGAACCATGAAAGTGTGACTTACCTGTGATTGCAAGATCTCTTAGCAGCTCATCCGAGTTGGGTGCGTTCAACCAATCCAGGAGCTTGGCCTTGGGGTATTCTCTCCCCAGAAGAGGCGTTATCTCAAAAGACTCCTCATTGTCCAAAACACCGGCCAGCTTGAGAGGGCCCTTGAACCTCGGCTGGGGGTGACGCACCGTCATGCCAATATCGCCGTTTGTCTTGGATTCGGTCATGATTAGAGATGTAGCTCTTTTTTCCTTTCTTCTGCTTTGGTGATGTACGGAGTACACGCTCGATCTATGAGAAGCTGACAGTGATTGGGTATATATGATGCAGAAGATCTTGATAGGGACAAAAGCAAGACCTAAATAGATCTATTCGAGGACACTTCAACTTTTTAACATGTCAAGCACCTCTTAGTTCTTAGTCCTCTTGCCCGAGCAGGAATGAACGAGGCCAGAAAAGCCATCGTCTGGCATGATGATCCTCCGCATCGTTCACCGCGATGTGAAACCAGGCCATGTTGTTCTGACAGCTTAGGGTATAACTTTCTGCGGCCGTATTAGCGAAGGGTTTACTTGCGTGGTTCTTGTCAGAACTTACGGTGTGGATACCACCTGGGAATAATAACTAATCTTTCCCCTGTGCCGTCTTGGCGGGCCTGAGTGGGTTTGCTTGATAACTCAATGTTAGCGCTGGTGGGTGGATGTACCCGTGTGGGAGCCCGGGGGTCGACTGTCTGTTGTCTCTACTTGTTAGGACCCCTAATCCCTGCTGTATCGAAGGAGCTAGCTTCTGACATACCAACAAACATGGACCTGTAGTACTCCGTACAAGGCTGAAATAATGTGGTTTGTATGACCTGACCTTGGGTTCTTTTACCCTTAGTCAGAAAGTGGTGTTGTTCTAAAGGTCCGTAGCACAGCATATGAAAGCTGACTCGAGAAATGGCCGATTGGCAAAGACAATCCTGGGTAATGTAACACCTGGCAATGAAGCTGCCGGGACAGTGAGACGGTGAGTCAGGCAGTAAGTATCACATCAGGGTCTAAAGTCCAAAGAGATACCTCTCGCTGAGTATTCCGTAGAGTGTACAGAAACGCAGGAAATGTGCCACCTCATCTCGGTCACTCCAGTTTGTTCACAATTTTTTATTTGGGCCTTCGATCTCAGCTTAGGGAAGAATCCTCCTCCTTCGACGGAGCGTCGGACTTTGCCTTTTGGTAAACGAATCGAAGCAAAAGATGACTTATCCTACAGCCGCGATAGATATATCGCCATGTTGCTTTAGTTTTGCATAACTACTTCTTCTGTTCAGCCCCATGTGTAGTTGCGTATTGAATGAATATTGTTCAATCATTTCTCTTCAAGTCCTTAGTTCACGTTCCTCCATTCGCCGCCTCTCTCCTTCCCCTCTTCTGTACAACGTACGACTTTTTGCCGGTCAGAGACGTTCCTTCCACGTGCGGCATTGCCTTTCTCCGTCCAAATATTGGTCCAAACATTGACCAGGAAGGAACAGGATGAAGTACGTCATCGTGACGGGTGGTGTCATCTCGGGCATCGGCAAGGGCATCATTGCCTCGTCGACGGGGCTGCTGCTCAAAGCCGAGGGCCTCAAGGTCACGGCCATCAAGATCGATCCTTATATGAACGTAGATGCGGGCACCATGGCACCGACGGAGCACGGCGAGGTTTTCGTCCTCGACGATGGTGGCGAAGTCGATCTCGATCTCGGCAACTACGAGCGCTACCTAAACATCAAGCTCACGCGCGAGAACAACATCACCACGGGCAAGATCTATCGCCATGTCATCGAAAAGGAGCGGCGCGGCGACTACCTGGGCAAGACGGTGCAGGTCGTGCCTCATCTCACAGACGCAACGCAAGACTGGATCGAGCGAGTCGCGAGGATACGAGTGGATGAGACTGGCGCGGAGCCCGATGCGTGCGTGATCGAGCTGGGAGGTACCGTCGGTGATATCGAGAGTGCCCCCTTCCTCGAATCAGTACGCCAGCTGCGGAAACGTGCCGGGAAGGACAACTTTGTGCATATCCATGTCTCTCTAGTGCCTCAAATTCATGGCGAGGCGAAAACGAAGCCGACGCAGCAGGCAATAAAAGACATTCGTGGCGTCGGCCTCGTACCAGATCTAGTACGTCCCTTGTTTTCTTGACCCAGCAAGAACTATTGCAAAGATATCTAAGCTAATGCCCAACCTACCTTTGAAGATTGCCTGTCGTTGCGTCAACAAATTGGAGACCCAGACGATTGAAAAGATTGCTGCTTACTGTCAGGTCGATGAAGAGCAGGTCATAGCCGTGCACGACATTGAGTCGACATACCTCGTCCCCATGTTGCTCAGGCAGCAAAAGGTGTCAAGTCTCCTGACAAGCCTGCTCAAGCTCGACAAGCTTGATATCCCTGACTCGCTGCGGAATCAAGGCGCTGAGACCTGGAAGGCATGGGAGACACTCACGGGTGTTTCCAGGCACCACCTGAAAGCAGTAAATATTGCTCTGGTCGGCAAGTATACCAACCTCCACGATTCATACACGTCGGTCATCAAGTCGCTCGAGCACGCGTCAATGGCCTGCAAGCGCAAGCTCAACATCATCTGGGTCAACTCTGAGCACCTCGAGCCAGACGCGCAGAACAACGACCCCGCCAAATTCCACAAGGCATGGCATGAGCTCTGCACGGCGCAGGGCATCGTCGTTCCCGGCGGCTTTGGCAAGCGAGGCACCGAGGGCATGATTGCGGCGGCTGAGTGGGCGCGCATCAACAAGACGCCCTATCTCGGTGTATGCCTGGGCATGCAGATGGCAGTCATTGAGTACGCGAGGAACGTCTGTGGGATATCCGGCGCCTGTTCGGAGGAACTAGACGGGCCCGGTGCGGACTCGAGGATCATCGTCAATATGCCCGAGATTGACCAGATCAACCTTGGCGGTACTATGCGTCTTGGCTTGAGGCCCACAGTCTTCCAACCTGGAAGCGAGTGGAGTCGCCTCCGCAGGCTGTACCGCAAAGACATGTCCCTGCGAGACTCGCTCGTCCACGGCCATTCCTTGTCCGTTAATGGTGAGGTTGATCCGGATGTGCCCGCGATCCTCGAGCGCCACCGCCATCGCTTCGAGGTGAATCCAGAGTTTGTTGAGCAGTTGACTCGGTCCGGATGTGAGTTTGTGGGCAAGGATGAGAAGGGCCAACGCATGGAGATTTTGGAGTTGAAGCACCACCCCTACTATGTTGGAGTCCAATACCACCCCGAGTACCTTAGCCGTGTACTTGAGCCCAGCAGACCGTACTTGGGCCTCATAGCAGCCAGCATTGGGGGGTTGGATGCTATGATTTAGGATAAAAGTTGTACTTGCCAGCGGTACTCCATACTCTGTAAATATGTGTTGTTATGAAAGGATTTCCATAAGGTATATGCCGTGTATTATAAAGGGTGCTAGCAAGGAAGCCATGAGCCCTGTGTGCCGAGCTAACTCTCGCCTATGTGCTACCGTACGTACCTTGCCCCAACATTTGCTTGCTCCTTAGCGTGGTTACTTGTTACTTACAGAGTATAGCCGATAGAGTAAAAAGTCCCCTATGATAATTGCCGATTTTGATAATACAACGGGGCTTTTTCCAAGCTAAGATTGTTAGTATTTTTCGATAGCGTATTATGCTTAAGATACTTAATTATATGCTAAATTAATGTGGTGAGACAAGTATTTCTAAATGAGTGTAATATCATTGGTCAGATCCCTCCCTGCTAGGGTACTACAAGTAAAGTGATGCCTTGACACCTACATGTACTCCGTCCTCCGTACAAAGAGCATTGTATGTTGTGCTCCGTACTCTGTATAGGCAGGGAATCTCCCCGGAGTTATAGTGCCGTGCCACGTTATTCAGAGATGAATCTTTTGGAGAGCTAGCTCAGGGGGTTAGGCTAATAAGGTAGGAAATAGAACATCCTGCTTCCTACCCTACGATGACTTTTTTTTTTCTCTTTTTTTTTTCAGCAAGTATTGAATTAATGAATTTTTGTGTCTATGGTTACTTTATATCTCTCAACCCAGCCTCTCTAAATCTAGGGACAAGGACTAAAATCAACTTAGTATTCACTGTCACTGACGTCCTGCTACGTACGATTACGTATCATATTGAAAGCTGTTGTGTATAGTTATACAATCTCAAGGACTGAAGAGAAATAGCCTTTTTTAAAACTTACGCCGAGGTTATTATAAGATGATTGATTGGAGCTTTCTGTGAAGTAAGCTTGTGAAGAGATGATCTTAATACAATGTTTTGTTCTTTTTAACTCTATAATAAATGTGAATTCAAGTGGCTTACTCCGTACGCCAACTAAGGAGCCACAAGCCCCCTCTCCTCAATCTTGTAACCCCAGGGGTGCTGCACCTCCCCGTGCATAATGGCCCCGAGCCTCGCCCTCAGCTTCTTGGCCACCTCGCCCGCGGTCCCGTCCTCGCCCAGCGGCACCTCGACGACCCTGCCCTTGTAGCTGATCTCGCCGACGGGCGCGATGAAGAAGGCGGTGCCGCAGGCGAAGCACTCGACCAGGCGACCCTCGTCGGCGGCCTCGACGAGCTCGTGGATGGAGAACCTGCGCTCCACGACGTCGAGCTCGGCCGCGAGCAGGTCGCTCGCCGTCTCCAGCACGCTGGCTCTCGTGACGCCGGGGAGGATGACCTGCTGGTCCAGCGGCGCCGTGATGAGCTGCGTGCGACCTCCGCCGGCGCCGTCTCCTCCCTTCTCCTTGATGACGGCGACAAAGTTGCAGGCGCCAGCCTCGGTGACCCATTCCTCGGGACCAAACAGCCAGAGGATCTGGTCGAAGCCCCTGGAGGCTGCGGCGGCGCTGGCAACGATGGAAGGACCGTAGTTGGCGCCTACCTTTGAGTTGCCGAAGCCGCCCGGCCACGCGCGAACCATGTCCTCCTCCGAAGCCAGCAGCCTTAACCCAGGCCTCTTCTTCTTCTTCTTCTCCTGCTTCTGCTTCTCCGGGGGGCTTTGGTCACCGCTCTTTGTTGCCACCACAGGGCCCAGGCTCCCCGTCGGCTTGTCAAACTCGGGGAAGCACACCAGCATGACGTACAGCAGCGCCTCGCTAGCCCTCTTGACGGCCAGCGAAGCCTGCGTCGCGATGAAGGTGGGACGGACGTAGAGGAAGCCGCCAGGCTTGTCGGCGGGCAGCCACGTCGGCGCGTCGACGGCCGCGAGCTCGTGGATCAGCTTGACCAGCTCGTCGGGGTCAAACTCGGGGAGCGAGACGCGCGCGGCGGACTGCACCATCCGCCTGGCGTTGCGCTCCGGACGGAACAGGCGCGCTCGGCCGTCGACGCCGCGGTACAGCTTCATGCCCTCGAAGCACTCCGTGGCGTAGTGGAGGGTCGCCGCCGTCGGCATGAGGGACAGCGGGCCGTAGGGCACCAGCTGGGGCGCCTGCCACCCGCCCTTGGCCGCGTCGTAACGCGCCAGGATCATGTGATCTGTCGCCTCGCCCTGCGCCCACAGCTCGGGTGAGTCTGGGGCGGGAATCGGGCGCGGGGACTTGGTGAAGGTGTACTCTAGCCGTGAGGCGTCGAGACCCAAAGGTTCCCCCGTAGCAACGCCGTTGGAGGCCGAGGCAGAAGGGGCATTCTCAGCTTTCGAGCCGGACATGATGCTGGCTGGGCTGGGGCTGTTTCAGGTACAACTTGGATGAATTTGGGTGTTTCTTGTGACAGGGGTGTGTGTGTGGCGACTGAATGAATGAAGATTTCTTGACTTTGCTATGATCTTGAATAGTGGTTTAAGAAAGTATGATGAGAGGCGTGAGAGTGACGTATAAAGTTGAAAAATGTACTTTGTACTTTGTACTTGTATAGACAAAACCCAGCTGCAGACTATGCAAATAGACGATGTAACTCCAAAGAATGAATGGCAAGGTTGTGTATGCATTGGCAGCAGAATACAGAATAGATGCCTAGAGATCTAGATGCTTCAGATCTTGGACAAAACGTGCCGAGATGCCGTTTCTATCTACTCCATACCTCTTACCCTGGGAAGCGCAAATCGCATAGTCCTCTCTATTCCTTTGTCACTTTTTTTTTTCTTACCGCTGTGGATCTGGGTAAAGTTCCTCGAATGCTTCATTTGTAGGATCTGGATAGGCCTTCCTGTCTTTCCCCTTCAGCAAAACTAATCTGATTCCTTTAGGCCAACCGGCCGTACGGTTTTCAAGGGCAAAGGCTGGCAAAAGGACGATCGTCGTCTCCTGATAATCTTCTGACCGGTAGTTTTGCTTCTGACCGGAATTTTGTCAAGTTCCTGACGGTACAGTCAGAAAGTTGTCAGCCATGGGAGAAGAAGTTCGCTTAGGTGTAGGTATCTCGGTAAAAGGTCGATACATGCAAATTATACTCCGTACACCATGGGGGAGGGAACAAACTAACCATGGTTCGGTCAATGCGTAGGATTTCCAGCCTAGTCTCCCAGATATTGCGACATTTTGGGTGCAAATTTCTTGTTCTTGTCTGGGGATGCAACACTCCGGGCGGCTTTCGTTGCTAACTCGATCTTGGGTCAAAGCTTTCATTATACCCGTTCTATGTACGGCACATAGTAGTAGCAGTAACTCCGTAGTAAGTACTTCGTAGTAGAAGCCCAGGCTGTTTTGTTGGAGCTGCCAAAGGTTGCTGCGGGCACACTATACCACGGCTTACACATACACACACACACAGCTCATGCTACCCAGAATGAGTGATGTTTCGTCTCCTGGTCGGTCCTGGTTCTGTTCCTGCAGGCCCCTCCCTCGCCGTGGGATCGAATACAATCAGTGTTGGGGGAGAGGGAGGAGGAAAATGTATATAACGACCTTTTGCTCCCCCTCTGAATTTGAGAAATCACCGCCCACCGCACCCTTCCAACCCCTCCCAAAGCACGCCCTGCGCCTCCTTTGCGTAGTCCTTTTTTGCGAATATCTGAAGCAAGCTTTTTCTTTCCTTTCTCTCTCTTCCGGCTATAGCACGACCCGGCCCTACGAAGCGGTGGTTACTGCTCTCTAACTGACAGACACAAAAACATAAAAAACATCATGCTCAGCACAACTGATGTTGAAATGGCTTCGGAGCGACCCACGAAGTTCCTGCTTGTTGGTATGTGAAGAATTTGACAACGGCTTTGTTCATACGTGTTGCCGTTGAAAAGAAAAGGAAAGAATTTGCTGACTTTTACCAACAACAGGCGTCGGCCCTCATGCAAAGAGAACGTTTGTGAAGCATCTCAAGGACCTCAAAAATGAAAAGAGAGGGGAGATGATGGCGGCAATCGATGTCGAAGCCAAGCAGGCGGAAATTGAAGGATATGCCCAAGAGAACCTTCCAGGCGTTGAGCTCATCTTTGTGCCATTCTTTCGGCAAGTCATGCCAGAGGAGATTCAAGAGCGGCTCACGGAAGTGGTCGAGCGGCTTGAAATTGATTGCGTCATCATCTCAACCGAGCCCGAATGTCACAAACCGTACGGTCTCTGGGCCCTGAGCCTCGGCCTGCACGTCATCATGGACAAGCCCATCACGACTCGAAGGGATGCCTGCAACAGCATGCACCAGGCCGTTGGCATCGCCGATGACTTCAACGAGCTCCTCGACGCCTACGACGACCTGCAGACCCACAAGAAGACCATCTTCCTCATCAACAGCCATAGGAGGTACCACCCCGGCTACTACGGCACCTCTGACTTCATCGAGGACATACGGAAGAGGACGGGCTGCCCGGTCACCAGCCTCATCTCGACGCACTGCGACGGGCAGTGGAGGCTGCCCAACGAGATCGTGGACCAGCACTACCACCCGTTCAGGTACGGCTACGGCAAGGTGTCGCACAGCGGCTACCACTTCCTCGACACGGCCTACAGGTTCTTCAAGGCGGGCTGGAACCCGGAGAAGAGGCCGGACGAGATCGAGATGGTGTCGACGTTTGTGCGGCCCAACGACTTGATGAGCGCCTTCACCAACGAGGAGCACCGGCGGATCCTCGGCGAGCAGGGCTACGACGCGGCGTGCAGGTACAGCTCGGAGCAGCTCAGCAGCATGATGGAGGACATGGGCGAGATGGACGCCATGCTCCAGCTCACCTTCAAGAGGGGAGGGCGGGTCGTGGCCGTCGCCCAGCTGAACCTGTTCCACACTGGCTTCGCCCGCCGCTCGTGGGTCGATCAGGGCCCCACGCCCGACCTGTACAAGGGATGCGGGCGCGTCAAGCACGAGGCGCACGAGATCAGGAGCGGGCCCTTTCAGACCATCGTCATCGACTCCCGCCAGGCCAACGACAAGCACGACCGCAGCAAGCCCAGCACCGCCGAGCTGGGGAGCGACAACCACTTTGAGATTCAGACGTGGCGCAACTGCAAGATCCTCGGGGACGACGGCGACGACGACGAACCGCTCAAGGTGCACACCGTCAGCGACCTCGACAGGCGCTACAACACCCAGACGCCCGGCATCTACTCCGAGAACGTCAAGCGGGGCATCATCTGGGAGGCCCTGGACTTCTTCAGCGGCGCCAAGGGCATGGAAGATCTGGCTTCCAACCTGCCCGACCACAGCATCCCTGCCGCCATGATGAGTGCCGCCTATATATCGCATGTTCGCCGCACAGCCGGCCTCAACCCGGTAACCCACATTGACATATCCTATTCGAGTGGTAAGTAAAGAACCATCTTGAGTGAGAACGTTTTTAGCTAACACGAGACAGAATGTGAAAAGGGTGTTGGCAGAGCCGCGCTACGCGAGTCCGACTTGATCCTGCAGCCCATTTCTCCTCCAGAGTCGCTTTCGCCAGTAACCCCTTCTGATGGCAGCGACATCCAGACGCTGCAGACCCCAGACGCTCTCGGCCTGTTCAGCAAGGCGTTTGAAGGTCGCCGGACGTCGGGCTACGCTGTCCCCGTGGTCGGCGAGGAGAAGGTAGTATAAATAGCCTGTATGGTGTGTGCTTTTGTTACGGCTAGGGAGGATAAGGATACCGACTGGAGTTGAGCGTTTGCTTTATTGTTTTGTTTTTAATCTTTTATCCATTTCTCTATACGAATGTAGCGCAAACAATCTACATAGCAAATCAACAAGAAACAAAAAGAGTTGCATATGCTTTATGCTTCTTTCTCACGGTGTGTGTTGTACAAAGTATCATTAATCCACTTCTTTTCCAACTCTCAGTCCTCCGTCTCCGTACCCCTTGAAGATAAACCTACTCCGTATAAGTACAAGTAGTAGTACTTAGATTTGCGTGGGATCTTGAGGGACTGGCCAAGACTAAGCCACATGTCTGGCAACCTAACAAAAAGGAAAAAAACTCCTACACGCTGGGGAACGAGGGGTGAATCATGTGAGCGACAGGGGGTGTATTTGATGAAAGAACCAGGGACTGCTGCTTGTTATGGAGTTTGGCCCCGTTACGCTAAGGCATCCAGATCGTCGGCAGCGCCAACCGACCCTATGTGCATATAAGAGGAGTTAGTGTACAATATCGCACATCCCGCGCGGCACATCTTTTTCTCTCTCTCTCTTTTGAACCTATTGTTTCAAGCCATTGTTAGTCTGGTCCCACCAGACGAGAAAAAGTATTATACAATATACTAATAACTATCAAAATAGGTTAAAAGACTGTGTACTCCGTAGATGATTCGAGATGAAGAAACACACTAAACCTTGATACTGATAAAATACAACCCGCTTCTGGCTAATTATTATGTACAAAATGGCATCTGCCCGAATGGATAATATAACATCTGAGCTTTCTCGGGGTAACTCCGTAACATGCTGGCCCGTCCCCCCCCCCCCTCCCCCCCTCTAGGATGGGATTATTAAATATTCCTTCGTTCCATTACCAAAGACCCCTTTTTTTTCCCTTACAAGTAGGTATATTGCAATGTTATCATTTCTCGATAAGTGAGCAGTCTTGCGTGCTGCTCCCTCCCATGGCGAGAAAAAAAAAAAAAAAAAAAGCTCGTTTTGAGGAAGGGGTGCTCGGTTGCAGGTCTGTACTTGTATGTATCGTCGAATGCGCACGGTTCCTTGTTTCCTGCGGTATTCGGTATTATACTCCGTACCCTTGCGCGCGGGATGGTCCATCATCCACACCAAAGCAAAAAGCAAAAAGCATGTAATACTCCGTAAATTTAAAGTATGTACATGATTTGTTTGCTGAGACCGAAAAGTCGGATTGACCACCCCCCTCTCCGCGGAAGCTCAATAAACTGATATATCAAGTACTTGTATAGGCGAGACGCAAAACCCCCCTGTCTAATAACCAAACCTGCGCGAAATCATGCCATGGTGCTTTTCGTAGGGATGGTGCTCCGTCCGTTTTGTTGATATTTTGGAACCCCCCTGTCAATATTGTTGAGACGTCATGCATGCACAGTGTCCAGACTCCAGACGCCTCTCAGCAGCAGTAGCACTCAACGCGCGACCCAGGCAGGTGTGGTAACACTAAACAGGGTCGACACACACTCCTGCGATATAAGCTCCCATATATGAGGGAGATCATATAATAAGTTGTCAACATATTATGTTCTGAATATAGCGCCCGTATATCTCCGACTCCAATTCTGCCTCCGTTTCCCTCCTCCCAATCTCCTTTGCGCCTCTCTATTGTTGGATGAGGACCATGACCAAGCGGAAAGGCGAAATCGAAAATTGCTTTTTTTTTCTCGAGGCTGCGACTAATGCAACCACATGTAGGGTGTGATGTGTATGTGCGTAATTATCGTCTCGAGGACTGTGCCAAACAGCGATATCAGTCTTGCAGGTCTCCTCCCCTGCTGCAGCTCACCCTTTGAGGTTGATTTTCATTACAAACCCCAGCATGCGATCCAGCTTCGACGCACTAACAAGCCGTGGCCTCATCGCCCAAAGACCTGCAGTGATGAGAAAAGAGACAGCAGTCATTGGCTCTTGTACTTGTACTGTCGACCCCTATCGCAGCGAAAACATCAGTCGAGTACTAGTACTTGCGACAAGTCGACCTGCCCGAGTACCAGCATGCATGTACTCTACTCTCCACTACCGACGCCTTATTATGCATACACCTTCTCGAGGCCCTGTCAAGTGGAAAAGCCGTTTCGCCACTGACAAAAAGTAATTCGACAAAAGAAATTTGAGGAGAAAGTTCCGTAGTAGTCAAGCAGCTACCGGACTAGGAATCGACATGGCCGAGAGAGCCCAAGTAGACATAACGTAGACTCCGTTTGAAAGGAAGGTACCGAACGTGTGTTCGATGCCTGAGACCTGCAAGTTTCCCCCTGCAAATCGCCCCCTTCTCCTCTTCATATGATCTTGGCACACGTCCTTTCTTTTCTGAACCCGCGAGGCGAAAAGAACCGACATCGTTCTATACTGGATGAAGGTATCAAAGCACCGCAGCTGGTGTGGCAAGGCCCGACTGACAATGACTGCAAAAACCATACAGTGCTGAGCACGTTGTGGACAATCCCTCGAACTCGGCAGTTCGTCCTTTCGATTTGCAGCAGCACGTCAGCACATTGATCAAGGGCATGGATTGCATCCTCGTGTATTCTTCTCACACTTCTAGAGCATGGGAAGAAGCGGTGAGTTCGCGATTACACGCCCTCTTGTTGGTGTGTGGTTAAGCGCTCTGATCGAATCACCGAGTTGCAGCAAAGGACAATCTCGTGGATACGGCTGTTGACCATCATCATCCAAGTTTGACGACTGTGATAGGTACTCATTATCAGATCTCATAACTGTCTTCTCTACTTCAAGGTCCAGGTAGCAAGATTCTGGCCCATGATCGAGAGAAAGTGGCCGTCATCTACAGCATCGATTGCTTGCGGCCCAATGCCCGCATCCCCCACATCATTCCCCCATTGCACACCCCAATGCAATAGTTGATTAAAACTTCCGCTTCTTTTTGGATGGCCCGGCCGCGGCCTTCTTCTCTAGTTCCCGCTTGAGTTCTTCGCGGCGCCTTGCAGCACGTTCTTGCGAGGTCTCCCTCTTAGCGCCAATATTCCCCTCTTTCTCGATGCTTCGGCCACGAGCCTGGGGAGATGCCCTAGACTCTGGCTCGGCTGATGGCTTTTTCCCAATTAAGCCAATCTTCTGTCGCGGAGCGGAGCTTGCTGGTGGCGCCTGTAATTCTTTCTCATTAGACGCGTCCTGCTGGGCTGCACCCCCTATGCCACCAATGCGACCAAGTCTTCCTTTCCGTGGTGAGCTTTTGGCTGGCGGTGACGGCGGTGGAGAGGGCTCTGCTAAAGATGCAGTGGCATCCTCGTCAACGTCTGATGCTGTCTCAGAGCCCCTATCCTCCTCTAGAGCATCTCGTTTACCTTGTTCGTTCTTCCTTCCGCCAACCAGACCAATGTGCGATGGGGTGCTTGCAGTGTGTGAAATTGGTTTCGCAGGCTTCCCTGGAGGCGAAGCTGCGTCGTCACTCCCGTTATCACTGCCTTCAAGCGCTGCCGATGCATGCCCCTTCTGTTCTCTCTTCGCTTTGATATGAGGTGGTGTATCTTGAACTTCAAATCCTCCATCGTCATCGTCCTCGCCCTCAGTTGCCACATCGTCTGCCGCTGGAGGAACTGTTTCATGGGTTGATTCGTTGGTCTTATCATTGTCTCTTTGAGATGAGCGGATAGGCACGGGCGTTGCTGATCGGAACGACTTCCACCATTGATCAAGTGCAGGAGAATCCGCAGTATTAGTCGGCATCGAGCACGCAAGCCCCCCATCTCCAAAAACAGTTTGAAGAAGGGCATTGGCGTCTAGCTCCTCTTGAGAGTCCTTTACCTCCTTCTCCCATTGATCCTTGTCGAAAGGTGCAAGTCCTTTGATCTTGTCCTCAGCTGTAGCTCTAGTAACCTTCCTCTTGCTTGTTAAAGAGGTAAAGATACTGTCTAGTCCCACGCCTCTCTCCTCCAACTTGTCGAGTAGCTTGGTGAGTACGGCATCTTTTTGGGCAAGCATGGTAGTGAGTGACTCAAGCTGATGTCGACTGGATTGCTGTGCCTGGATCAAAGGAAGAACAAGCCCTGTTGCTACCGAGGAGGCTGGTGCCATCCGAAGGTGTATGGGCCACTTAAGTGGCTGCAGACCAGATATCTCACAGGTAAGCCTAAGAGTAAGCCCCCCTCTTCCTGCATCGGTAGTCGACGCTGGTGAAAGATGAAGCGATGTCTGCTCATGGCCAGGTTGCGATGAATCAAGAGCGGACCGTAGATGAGTTAAGAACTGAGCCATGTTCTCTGGAGTGTCGCTTGGGTCTATGACAGTGTTCTCGGACCATCCTCGCATACAGATCGCTTTACGCTCCATTTCCTCGATCCAGATGTTGGCCAAATCTGTGAGTCGAATTGTGTATGAAGCGGCTTGCACATCGATAGATACGAGCAGCTGAGGCACACTGCTGGAGTGCTCCACGGGGAGAGCGCGCCATATCAAGTCCATGGTAATTTGTCTAGATACGGCGTCCCTAGATGTTGGATGGAATCGGAATGAAATGACACTGATAAGTCGGTGGTCTCTCCAAGACGCGTGCATGCAACTCGCGTCCGGCAGTAGCGGGGGTTGAACTGGACCAGATCAAATCGCTATGCGATCGGATAGCTGAAGGCAGCAAAAGAAAGGCCAAGTACGAAATGATGTGTTTTTGCTTCAGAAAAAAAGGAGAAGAAGAAGAAGGCCAAGTAGCTGATGAGAGCTGTTTTGTTCGTCGCATTCTGAAGGTGGGAAACCCGGCACTGGGTATTGAAGGCAGCAAGGCGACAAGGACCCCTCCACTGAATTTACAGGCTGCAGGCGTCACTCCTAACCAGGGTTCTTGTCCATGCTTTAACGAGAACCGGTCAGGCGGGATTAAGCTGTTAGCAAACATGACGCATGGTCCTATTTGCGAGATGTTTACTGAGCCACGACATGAAGAATCTCAAAAAATAAAAGAAAGAAAGAGGACCGAGATTATGAAAATGCTGCGACATAACAGGTGGGTACACGTCAACAGCTTTTAGGTCTTTATTCAGTTGGCAGGAGCGAGATGACAGATCAAGCCACAGTACGCCGTGCAACCTGTTGTTTCCGCGAGCCCCAATAGAATAGAATCTTAGCATTAGAAGAGAGGGTTAAAGTATCAGTATGCAAGAAAAAGACGGTAACCATAGATAGATGATCATCATTAGGGAAGGAAAGTAAACTATTATTATGATGCTGGAAATTTGTTCATAACCTTGCTTGCCCATAACTCCAACATGTAAACTAGGGTAGGTGGGGTAAGCTGTGAACTGTGGCTGAGTGATTGTTCAGGCACTTGCCGATCGCTAGCCGTGAGCTTGAATCGAAGCTAACACCGCGACAAGGCTCGATCTTCAGGGACTCCATGACGTTGCCAACATCGAGCTGAACGAGCTTCAGCTCTTTACGGTGTCTACCGCGCCATGTCGCTCCTCGCTAGTAATGGCACCGCGCTTTGTCACAAAGTAACGCGCGTATGGTTTTCTTTCGGGTAGATCTGTCTAATCTAATATATATTGTAGGAAGCCTCATCCCTTTCATACAACCTGTTTGTCCCAGTCGTTGCGAATCCCCTCAGGTTTCGACCATTCCTGATTACCGTGAAGAAATTTCCCACTGCATTTCTCCCTGGTAACACTTTGTCTCACCCGAATCTAATTGGAAGCTCGCGATTGAATATTGCTACTATTAGCACCACTATGGCCCCCAGAAAGGGCGCGAAGCGCAAGATAGCCTTACCTGAGCTGAAAGCGCCAGAGTCGAAAAAGACCAAGATCAATGGCGCTTTAAATGGCTTGCGACAGCCTCACCCCCTCGCTGACGAGGCCGAGAAGAACGGCATTGTACTGCGTAAATACTACCCTCCCGAGATGAGCAACGCGCGAGCCCAGGCCTATAACGACGGTGAAATCACTCGACCTATTGAAGAGCTCAACTCAGCCTTGGACGATACGGCAGGAGAAAGAAAGGCTGTCAAGCCACGAAACGCAGTCGTGTTCTGGTTCAAGATGGATCTAAGAATTAGCGATAACAAGGGCCTCGCTCTTGCTAGCGAGAAGGCCAAAGAAGCTGGTATACCACTCATTTGCATGTACCTTGTGAGCCCGCAGGACTTCGAAGCCCATCTCACTTCGCCGCCACGAGTGGACTTTATGCTCAGAACCCTCCAAGTCATGAAGAAGGACTTGGCCAAGCTCGACATTCCTCTATACGTCGAAACAATAGAGAAGAGGAAGCAGCTACCAGATCGGATCCTGGAGCTCATGGAAGAATGGAGAGCAAACCATATTTTTGCCAACATTGAGTATGAAGTTGACGAGCTTCGTCGTGAGGCTCACTTGGTACGCGATCTGGCAGAGAACGGCAAATCTTTCGAGGTTGCCCACGACACGTGTGTCGTCCGCCCGGGACACCTGACGACGGGCACCGGAAAGCAGTATGCTGTGTACTCGCCCTGGTACCGCGCTTGGGTAGATCACATCCACAAGAATCTGGACTTGTTGGAACTCTTCGACCCGCCTCACAAGAACCCCAAGGAGGCGCGTGAGGAGTACAAGCAGCTCTTCGACTCCGATATCCCCGACGCACCCGAGAACAAAGCTCTGAAAGACGAGGAAAAGAAGAGATATCGTGCATACTGGCCTTGCGGTGAACATGAAGCCAAGAGAAGGCTTGAGAAGTTTTGCGAAGAAATGGTGGGAAGCTATCACCACCAGCGCAACTTGCCAGCCAGCAGTGGTACTTCTTGTTTGTCCGTCCATCTATCGAGTGGTACGATAAGCAGTAGAACCTGCGTCCGTACCGCGAGGGACAGGAACAAGACCAAGAAGTTGAACGGAGGTCTGGATGGTATCATCACATGGATCAGTGAAGTGGCTTGGCGTGACTTTTACAAGCATGTTCTCGTCAATTGGCCATATATCTGGTGAGTAGTACATCGAGATATCCACCCATGGCGCATGGCTGATGACTGTAGCATGAACAAACCTTGGAAGGCGGCTTATTCCAACATCTCCTGGTCTTACGACGAAGATGACTTCAAAGCTTGGTGCGATGGCAAGACTGGCTTTCCAATCGTTGACGCTGCTATGCGCCAGCTGAACCACTCGGGATATATGCACAACAGGTGTCGCATGATCGTTGCCTCTTTCCTGTCCAAAGATCTTTTGATTGATTGGCGCAAGGGTGAGCGGTACTTCATGGAGCACCTTATCGACGGTGATTTTGCCAGCAACAACGGCGGATGGGGATTCAGCGCCAGCGTTGGCGTTGACCCTCAGCCATACTTCCGCATCTTCAACCCTCTTTTACAGAGCGAGAAGTTTGATTCTGATGGAGACTACATCCGCAAGTGGGTACCTGAGCTGGCTGATGTTAAAGGGAAGGCGATCCACGACCCCTTCGGCCGTGGAGCTGGGGACATTGCGAGGAAGAACGGCTATCCCGAGCCGATTGTAGATCACAAAGACAGCAGGGCTCGGGCTTTGAGCGCTTACAAGAACGGGTTAGACACCGGAATGTAGAGTGAGGTATTCGCGATGTTGCCTAATGACGGTATATTAGTATGATACCGAACTTAATTGTCCATTTGCCATGTTCTATAAATGTATGACCCGTATCTGTACCATAGCTTACTACTTGTCAGCTACGGCTTTTTCAAGGCCATTGCTCAATCTGCGGCATGGAGGTTATCGAGGTAACCCCAGAATCCTCAGTCATGGGCCGACTCAGAGAGTCAAGACCGAGGAGACTTTGCTAGCCGGGTTCTTGTTACTCAGTTGCACCATCACGACACGATCTTTCGCAAAACAGGTACTGGAAGCACAAGGAGAGTTGGTGTCTCAAATCGAGCCGAACGCCCTGAATTGGGTATGCTAGCAGCAGCCAACTCTAAAACCACCCAACCGTCCAGGTCTGGGACAGAAAACCCAAATTCTAGATCCGAATGCAAAGAATGCTCGTTCCATTTTTTCCCCTCTCGTTCGCTTCGTGGGCTCAAAGAGCATGAGGTCGTCAAAACAAGTTTGAAAAAAAAGAGTTTATTTGTCTTTTGTCCTCCGCTGCTCCCCTAAATCTCCGTCATCCGATTTTCAATTCCCCCGCTCTAGATGCGCTGCCCGCTCCAGACGTTCTTGAGGAAGCCGTCGCGCTGGGCGAGGCGGTTGAGGGAGTCGTCGCTCTCACCCATGGCGCGGACGAAGCCGCAGAGGGCGAAGACGTGGTTGTCGCCGGGGATGGCACGGCCGTTCTCGTCGACCTTGGCGATGGAGATCTGGACAGAGCCGTGGTCCTTGGCCTTGATGATGCGGTTGGTGGCGCTGCACTTGCGGGGGACGTAGCTACATGTCGGATACCCGGATCAGTATTTCAAGATTCCCTTCCTCATGTCACTGCATGTGTCTGCAGTTCAATTTTTTGGGTTCGGTATTTCTTACAGATCGACGATCTCGCCACGGTCGTTCTCCATTTTGACGGTTGTGTAGGAGGTGAGGACTTGGGGAAAGGTGGTGTGTCTGAACGGGGAGTTTGGACTCGTTAACCGGCGCTGAGGTGGGATGTTCTGATCGATATCGTCAAATTTGGTGTGCTTGGATAATTTCGTGGGGCGGCTTAGGAGGGCTTTTGTGCGTCACATGACCTATCATGTGATAGCGCGGCAGTTCCGCGACCTACCCCTCGCTCCTAATGCACCCGGACCGATGCATGTCATGGAAAGGGCGGGCTCATCAATCCATGCGCGTCGTTGATGTAAAAGCGCGCTCGTAATTACATCCCTACAATGAAGTAACTGCTCTTTTGCAGGACTCCTGTAACCATTTTGCGCCTACTAAGTTGGAGTTGCGCAGTGCGCACTCGACTGACAACACCATGGATCATGACCTCCCCTGATGTGTTTAGGTCCTCGCCACGCAAACTAGCTCGACGCGAATCACACCTGACCGACTCCTCTTCTCCTGATTTACCGCTTTTACAAGACATTTTGTCGCATAATCCTGCAAAGCCTCCACCTTTTAAATCCAGCATTGCCATCAACGTTGGAAACAAGGACCGCGTTGAGAGTTTCCAAAGCGCTAGGGACTCATGGAAATCTGCTCGGGCCGCCGATGGTCCTCCAATAATAGACCTGGTGGCGAATGATGATGATCCCTTTGCCTCTTCCATGGAAGCCGCCGCCGAACATGCTCCGAAACCTCGGAGACCTCCATCAAAAACGAAGGCAGCTAAACGAAGAGAGGAATCGACTGAAGCTACAGATTCATCCACCGATCGATCATGGAAGAAGTACAAATCAATGCCTGAGACGCGAGAAGAAGGCGAAGTGCAGAAAGAACAGGCAAATCTCGCTGATGAGGCAGCCCAGAAGTCTTCGGTGCGTAAAGGGGCCTCGAAGAAGAAGACTGGGCTTATGAGCAACCACTTCAAGAATGCCGCCGAACCGCAGCCAACTTCCAAAGCCCAGAGAACGCCGCCGGACGAGCCCCTCCGCTTGGAGCAGGCAATAGCGCGGAGGATGGACTGGACACCTCCCAAAGAACGACAAGCAGTGAACGCGGACGTGGCAAGAACCCCTTCCGTGACCCAAAACGCTGGCTCATCAATGGACCAATCCCGTGGTGTTTTTGAGAATCTTCAGTCAGCTTTTGCATGCGCGGAAGTACAGAAAGAGTCAGTTGTAGTTATTTCGGATGAGGATTCTAGCTTCATAAGGAAGCGTAAGCTTGTGGAAATGGTAGCAGTATCTAACGCAAAGTTGGATCTTGACGCCGCCGAAGAAGTTTCTGAGCCTCGTCCAAAGAGCAAGGCTCCCAAGAAGAAGGCTCGCACTATTACGGAGCTTGCAACCTCGGCCTATCGGCCAGCACCGGAGCCGGAACCAGTCGAAGTTCCTTCTGCATCTATGCTCAACTACGTTGTTCAGGAGGGCGAGGGACCTAAAGCAGACGCTGAACGGCCGAAGGGGAAAGGTGAAGGCAAAGGAAAAGCGAAGGCCAAAGCACCAAAGAAGACAACAAAAACGACGAGAAAAAAGGCACCACCAAAGCCTATTCTCCATTCGCCCTCAACTGCACTGAAGGAGATGAAAGCGCAGGATTTTGTCTTTGGCACCTCGAGCCAGCTGGCAGGAGAAGAGTCTCCAACTTTTTTACGTGATCTACAGGCTGCCATCAAGAACTCCAATGAGTCTGGGGCTATTCCTCTTGACCTGGGTATAGATGATTCAAACGCCTCCAAAATACGAACCTCGAAGCTCTGGGATGCTAGTGCGCGGGATTTTGATGGGGATCTCTTCGATGTCTCAGTAATTGATGTGGCTACTAATTCAACCAAGTTGAGTGAAGCTGTCGATGCCAGTAGTCCATGGCGCCTGGAAAACAAAGAGAGTTTGCCCTTAACACAAGAGGATCGAGCGGCACTAGCTGCCGCACAAGATCCATTCGATGAATCTTCCAATGCTCAAGTACCACTTGCTGAGGCAGCGGAAGGCCTCGAGGAAGATGACTCATTTCTCTCTAGCAGCCAAATCTCAGTCAGCAGCAATATTGGAAAACGAGCAATATCGGCAAAACTACCCCTTAGCGAGGTAACGAAAGAAGCGCCGGACCCCAAGGTCGATAAGCAACTTATGCAAGCTTCAGCAGCCCAGTCCTCCGCAGTGGGTTATGAAGCGTTCACTGATGCTCAGTTGTCCAAAAAGATTGCTGCTTTCGGGTTCAAGCCGGTGAAGAGAAGGACTGCGATGATAGCGTTGCTGAATCAATGCCAACAGAGCATGACCTCTGTGTCGCAGGACGGAGCTCGAGCGGCTTCCACGCTCTCGTCAAGCAAACCTACAGCCCCTGCAGCTGCCACCAAAAGCCCTAAGCCGAGGGGTAGACCTAGGAAGAACAGCATTGTTCAGCCCACAGTGACATCGGAATCGCCGACGGAAGCGACTGAGTCGCCTAAGAAGCCTCGTGGCCGACCGAGAAAGTCGAGCGTCACTGATTTGACGGCCGCTGAGCCGCTCACGACATCTGCGACAGTAGAATCGCCGAAACGGTCTCGAGGACGGCCCAGGAAAGATAGTCTTTCTAGTTCGCCTATTCGGTTTCAGGAACCCCCGCCCTCGGCTCAGCCATCTGGCTCACCTCGAGGACGACCAAGAAAAAACACATCGAGTCCTACTAGGACAAGCTTGTCGAGAGCCAAGGCCTCTCCCAAGGCTACAGGCTCGACATCTGCCTTGTCTCAGGCCCCGAAGCGCAGCGCCGCAGCGTTCAAGGCCATGATCGAAATACCAGACTCAGCATCTGAAGACGGGAGTGACGCGGCGGCCTCACGTTGCTCTTCCCCAGATTCCGTAGATTCCCCCCCGCCAGAGGTGGATATGACGGTGTCAATGGAGGAAGATGGTGATCTCTCACTGATGGTGGGCGCGACGGACACAGATGCCCGGCTGTTCCGCTACATCACCAAGGCTGTGAAGTCGGCACCTCGAACTACTGATCCTCTTAACCCGTCATGGTACGAGAAGATGCTCATGTATGATCCAATTGTACTGGAGGATCTAACTATTTGGTTGAACTCGGGTCAACTGAGTATGGTCGGGTATGATGGCGAGGTCAATCCCGGGTTAGTGAAGAAGTGGTGCGAGTCAAAGAGCGTGTGCTGTCTTTGGAAAGTCAGCTTGAGAGGCAAGGAGAGGAAGCGCCTCTAAGACTGCCTGCATCGTGCTTTTTCGTAATTGGAGTGTGGGGAGCAGCATCAAGAGGCGCATGAACATGATTACAGGTATTTTCTGGACATGAAACTATGCGGCGCGGTTATTTTGGGCAGGCGAATATTTCATATAGCATATACCCATTAATAGAACGTTACAAGGCTAAGATTGAGTTCAAACACAATCAAATCAATCTACTCCGTATATTATTAGTCTCACTATATAGTTGTTCAGGTGCAGGGCGCATTCATGTCCGAGAACATGCGGTCAACAGTGGACCTCGGCATCTCCAAGCTCGACCTGGGGCTTTCCCCCGCAAACCGGGAGGACGGCAACCCGTCTTTATTAGACAGAGCAACTCATGCCCAAAAAATGTCTTTTATAATATATAAACCCCTGCCCCGGATTCTCAAACGATGCAATTCCCTATCATTACCCGTCAGAAATAAACCACCACAGCAAAGAACCATGACGACGACGACGACCCATGCGCCTCCTCCCCCGGCTCCACGCCCCAGCTCCTCCATCATCATCCTCTCGCCGACGAACCAGGTCCTCCTCCTGCACCGCGTCAAGACCTCGACGTCTTTCGCCTCGGCCCACGTGTTCCCGGGGGGCAACGTGGACGCGCTGCACGACGGGGAATTGCCACCGGCGGAGGAGGAGGACCCGGGGAGGCTTCACGCCGACGGGCCGGCGTACAGGGCCTGCGCCGTGAGGGAGTGCTTCGAGGAGACGGGCATCTTGCTGGCCAAGGGGAAGGACGGCAACATGCTCAGCTTGAGGAGCGAGGGCGTCAAGGAGCAGGCTAGGGCGGATGTCCATGGGGGAAAGGTCAAGTTTCGGGACTGGTTAGAGTCGGTGGGCGGCGTTGCTGATACAGGTTATTACTACCACTCCCATCCAAAACTCATCTTGTTGTTTTTCACCGTTAACACTTTTTCTTTCTTTTCTTTCTTTAAAACACAGATGGATTGATCCCTTTCACCAGGTGGATAACGCCGACCAACATGCCAAAACGCTTCACGACGCAAATGTACATCTACGCCCTCCCCCTAGCCACGACGACGACGACGACATCCTCCTCCTCCTCGCTGCCATCATCATCACTCCTCGTCCCCACGCCCGACGGAGGCAAGGAGCACACCGAAGCCGTCTTCGCCCCGGCGTCGACCTGGCTGTCCCGCCAGGCAGAGGGCGAGGTGATGCTCTTCCCGCCGCAGGCCTACCTCCTCACGCTGATGGACCAGCACCTGCGGGCCGCCGGGGGCACGTACCAGGAGCAGAGGGACAGGCTCATGGACTTTGTGGCCAGGGTGCCCACGGCGACGACGGGGGCCAGGGCAAAGGAGCACGCCACTGCCGCCATCAGATGGGGTGACAAGGTCATGAGCCCGCACAGCCTGTTCGTCAGGCAAGGCGACGGGAGGATCGTGCTGGGCTTGGACAAGCCGGGCCCTGAGCTCAAGGGTACCGGCCGCGGAGGAGATTGGGAGAGGGTCGTGCTGGTCAGGTTTACCAAGGGTGGGCCGCGGGAGGTCGAGGTTAGGCAGAGGGAGGATGTGCTCGAGGAGGAGAGAAAGGATAAGAAGGAGAGCAATTTGTAAAAAAAAAAAAAAAAAAAAAACGCTGTTCCGTATATAGTCGTGGTGGGATGGTAAATACTGTATAGATATCGATGGTGGTACAAAAAATATGCTAATATGCTACTGATATCCCAACTTGATATGCAATCCTTCTCCCAGGGGTATCACAAAACACCATTTCACCCCTTATAGCAAAAGCTGTTACAAATCATCATCCAACGCGCAGCTCAAATAGCGTCATATCGCCTTCATACACCTAATATGCCAATTACTAGAACTTGGCCTGCGGCGGCTGATTTAAGCTCTGCAGAGACTGAGTCCAGTCTTGCCAGTCAAAATCACCGCTCAGCATGTCCATATCTCCTGATGTGTCAATCTTAGTATCTTCCGGCATCCCGTATGGTTCAGGCCATAGGTATGGCGGAAGGTTGTCGTCTTTGGCCGCGGGATTCGGGATTGGCATCGGCTGCTGGAACCCCATGCCGTCTGCCATGGCTGGGTATCCATGCATGGGTGTCGTGGTTGAAATAGGAATACTGGCAGCTTGAGCACGGCCGAAATGCTCATCGTGGACTGACCAGAGATTGGTTAGAACCGTATTTGGGTTCGCCATAAAGTCGTCCATGTAATCCATAGCGGCGTCAGATAGGTTGAGTTGGCCCACGGTGGAAGCGCTCGATGGGGTAAAGAGCTTCTGCTGCTGTATGGGAGTCATCTGAGCAGGGCTGTCCATGATGCCGGCTCTCGAGGGTACTGTAGGTCGAGGGTTCCATTCAGGAACGCCACCCTCAGGCCGGATCAGCTTCCACCACTTTGCCCGTACCTCCTCCATCCGCCGTTCGTATCCCGGAACAGGGCCAAACCTTGATTCCACGGTCCCCGTTCGTTCCTTGAATTCCAGCTCGCGCGCCTCTTCTATGTTATTGCGCAAACGGGCGATCTCTGCCTGTCTGTGCCTACGCGCTCGGAGGTACATCTTCCGCATGGGTAGGAAGACAGCTGCGTGGTCGGCGCTCTTCTCGATTTCTACTGGGGCTCGGTCAAAGGAGCAGACTGCCTCCCAAGAACGTTCAACGAGCGGTGTCCAAGGACGGCGGCAGGTCTCAACCAAGTTATACGCGATCGCGTGCCAGTTGGTATAAGTCATGTACAACCATCGGTATTGCCTGCAGCGAGGATCACTATTGAGCTTCTGTCCAATCTCAACAATCTCAATGGCGGCAATGTAGCAACGCTTTCGAGTCTCGTCCGAACATGAATCAGAGTTTGGTCCGGAGAACATGTGCGGCTGGTAAATCATCAGGCAAAGCTTACACAGGATGATGCGTGCGACCAAGGCAATCATCCAGTATAGGGGGTCGGCCTCGTCAATAACGCGGTTGAGGAACCTGTGTTCAATTCGCTGATAGACGTTCATTAAAGCCTTTTCCCTTTCCTCCATATCTCCAGGTAAACCTTGTTTGTTATTGCATTCTATGAACCTCCGCAGAAGCACAAGAATCTCGTGCCTGACGATAGATACAGCACAGTCTGAGGGACCTTCCCGTGGCGGAGGTGCGGTGGTAGAGGTAGGACTGATGTCGGCATCGTTGATATTCGAGGGCATCTGGGTATCGAAAGTCGATTCCCACACCGTTAGGTCGGTGCCAAGCTCTTCAGCAGAGCGCAAATCAAGCGCCAGGATAGCCCACCACAGGCGCCTGCGCATCTCAGTTTCGTAAGGTGTCATGTCAAAGTTGGTGCCATCCCTGTGAAGGCCCATGCCTTGAGCTATGCGGATTATGAGGCCGGTCAGGGTCCAGCAAAACCGACTGTCGTCGAATCGCCTGACGACGATGATGAAGAGAGTAAAGGCCTGTAAAACGGTAAAATCAGAGGTATTGAGAAAATTAGCCTTGGCGAGGCACTGCTCCAAGGCGAAGCGAAATTGCCTACATAGATCCTCCCTCTTTGCGCCGAGTCTGGACTGAACCTGATATACTATTAGCATTTCCGACTTGAAGGTTGGGTAATGTGGGTGGGCGTCGCTGCTCACCTCGTCATCCTCCAAGGATATCACGGCGGAGTAGTATATTGCAAACACCAAAGCCTCCATAGCAGGAGAGAGGCTTGTCGGATCCTTCCGAATATCTCGAAACACTAAATCCAAGGTGGGAACGTGGAGGATCTTGAGAAGTGGTTCGACATTTTCTTGATACATAGTCCATAGAGTAGGGATCTGAGAAGGCGCAGGGTGACAACTTCGTACATCGACATCGGAGGAGCGGTATCCGAGAATAAAGGCGTGATGGTCATCAACTACTTGGGCCGGCGCTGCCGAAGCTGTGTCAGGCGTATCGTCGTAGTCAGAAAGTTCCGAGTCTTCGTCTGTGAGCCGTTGGGTATCCTCTCGAAGGGCAGAAAGCTTCCGAAATGTTAGCAGAGAAGCCAAAGATTAAGATGGGATTACATACCTCGTCATTCAATTTTGACCAGAAAGCATTACTGACATATCTCGTGCTTCCCTTGTGATCGTTCAACACAAGCCGACCAAGCTGATTCTGAACATCCTTCTTCCTCGCAATATCACTGCTCTGATCACTGAAAGAATCTGCATCTTTTGGGCTGGGACCTGCAGATCCGGATACAGCACGCTCCCCACGTCCATGGACAGCCGAGGACGCTTTGCGAATGGTTGCCATGTCCGGAGAATTGGCAGAAGATGGTCCCTTGCCGCCCACGGATTCAACTTCGACCTGCCCACTCAGCTCCTCCACGATACCTTCCAGCTTTCGCAATCTCTTGAGCAGTTCCACTTCTCGCTGGCTCGAAGTCTTTGGCGGTGCGCTCGGGTCCTTGGGGCGCGGTTGTCGCGGAGCTCGTCCCGGCGCCGGGAAGACGCAAGGAATCAGGGCACGGCGGCAGTTGGAGCAGGGCATCTGCTTGTCGCATCGGACTTTGCGCCGTCGGCATGTGACACAGGACCGCGGGTTCAGCGCAGGCTGCCCGTTACCACCTGGAGCTTCAATGGGACTGGAGTAGGCATCGGGGCCTGTGGTCTGGTATACGGTCACGTTGTTGGGGTTTCGCGCGGGCGGTTGCGAATGATCCGGCGCAGGCGGCTGCTGCGGCGACGTGGAATTGCTCATGCTCGGCGAGTCGTTGAAGTTGTACGAAGCCATGTTTCTGGATGCGCCAGTTCGAGTCGGTTTTGCGTTTCGGGGATCTATTATCTAGTGTTTGATCGGCGAGTGCGGAAAAGACGGCCTTGTCCGTTCGTTTCGGCCGACGGATGCAGAAAGCCGCACGGCGCCCGGGTCTTGGCTCTGTGAATGCGACGAGGATGTCGCCAGTAACATGACAGCACCGATGACTGCAGGAGGAGGTGATGTTAAGAATCCCCGCGAGTTCCCATGGCAGAGGGGAAAATGATGAATTGAGCAAGAGAGGTAGAGACGGAAAGAGTTTAGAGGGTAAAAAGACCGAAATATGCAGGTGCAGAGGCAAGCACTACCCTAGTCGGAGCAGTAGTCGCAGTTTAAACCCGACATAAGCGCACCTTATATGTAATGCTACAGTGGGTGTGTACTTTTTACTACGGGCCGGGCTGGCTTCAAATCTTCAATTTCAGTTGGAGCGGAGGGCACGGGCGGCTGTCCCGATCCACGGCGTCCACGGGGGGGGAATAGCGGCCAGTACGGGGGGGATACTACCTATCAACAACTGCAACTAATAATAGACGATTGCCCCTCCATTCCCCGTCGCGTCGTTACCTGCTGCAGCAGCGAAAGCTTCCCCCTTGAAATTTCCAGGGCTTGCTGCTATCCTTCCTCGGAGCAACACCTCGCCTATTTCGGAGCTTTGTCTAGGGAAAGGACTTTGTTGTTTTGTAAGCTGCAGAGGCAATGCGCGCAACCAACCCCGAGACCACAAGCCCCCAAATTTGGCAGGGTGCCACGCCGTCGTAACGCTAAAAGCACTCGATTTCGCCATCCCGTCTAATCCAGTTTGTGCTACATCGTGACTCCTGCCCGTCAAACTTCAAGACCGCAACCGGCCAAATCCATCGGGATTTTTTATTGAACCAACCAGACTTTGCGCTGTATCACCACAAAAAAGAAAGAGAGAAGGAAAAAGGCGAAAAAAAATAAAAAAGAACGGAAAAATATCTTTACCTTGTGCATAGGACTAAAAAGACTTTAAAATCTTTCAGCCCATGTCTATTCCCAAAGCCCCTTGATTCTTGATCCTTTTGCTCTTGGTCATATTCGGCTCATGGCCAATGATGTAAATGTAAATCGTGTTGATCTAATCATCTCTTTAAAGAACTCACATGAGTCAGAACCAGAGCACCGCTTTCGAGGTCGAAGAGGGCGAGAATCGGTAAGCACTAAGCTACGTCTGAGTAACTCCCCAGAATATGCCACCGACGTACCTTGACTATCATAGCCCATTCGAAACGCCATTGCCACTCGTGGGTGTCAGTAGGCCGAGCTATCATCGCGATATCTCCGAGCTATACCACCGTACGGAGTACAAACACTGCTATGCTAATGCTAATAGCACAACAAAGCTACCACCAACGGCTCACCCTTCAAAACCCTGCCTGCTGGGCATGTAGTATGTATGCCCTTGGTAGCTGAGCGCAAACCACCCTAGTCCAAAACTTTGTTGAACCCGCCCTCATCGGTCTCGATCCACCGATTCTAGCAGCACGTTCTTGCACATGCGTTGCGCACATCATATCACACTGGTGGCTGTAAAGTTTTTGCGCTATTGCCAAACCCCATCAAGCGTTTGCACTACGTACCGTCGCACCAGCACCGTGGAGAAAGAAAGAGAGCGAATAAGCTCACAACCTTAAATACTGAAAAAAGTTGTCAAAGAGCATCAGTCTCGTGTCTCGATTGTTGATAATTAATCATCCTGCGCCCGGCGAATCCGGAATCCGGCCGCACACACTACCTTGTTAGCCCCAGTTCGACAGCGGAAGTTGTTGCTTATGCTATTACATATCCATATAGCAGTAGTATACTGAAATGTCGTCACCGGTTGCAGTCATAGCTCATAGGTCCTCGAATTCCGCGTATCAGCGTCCGATGTAGCTTTGCCTCCTCGTTGCATAATTGCATGCCGGTTTAGCATTCATTACTTGTAAGTGCTGGCGGCCCCGCCATTCAGGAATAACAACTCGTCTACAAGTAGGTTCAAGCACCTAATTGGATCGTAACGCACGCTCACCAATCGGTCTTTTCCAAGTCATACAAAACGTCGTGGAGAAATGCACATCGACTTACATGCTGTGATTTCTTTCCGCTTGGCGGGCAATTTCCCTTGAACAAGATGCTCTCGAGGGAAACGGTGTGACGGAATTACCTGCAGCCATTTTGCTACATCATGTTGCATGATGGGGCTTCAGGAAAGACACGTGAGGGGTTTTTGGCGTCCACCAAAAAAGAGAGAAAGGTGCTCTGTGTTGTAACATTCAGAACTGTGACCTAATACCACTTTGTTTGTTGGACAACGCATCCCAGATCGTCGCGGAATCGCTACTTTTCGCTTTAACTTGCTGCGGCCTCTCTTTGAAACTACGATCAACAAGAAGCACCGTCCTAGGATCCAGCCAAACTTAGGTCCTTTATCCGTAACGTGCGTAGTAGGTGGTTATGAGTCGGAGGAGTGATGCGCCCACGTTACCGCATCCAAAAGGCTCTGCCACATCCTATCTCGGGGCAAGGGCATGACCTCTGAAAAGCTGAATTTCTCAACCCCGCACATGGAGTATGTCAACCAGTTCGAGCCCAACCAACTTAACCCAGTGGACAACCATTCGTTGGGCGTCTATGCGATGAAACCCTGTGGCCAGAGATTGCTGTTTAACGCCGTACGGCGACGTCAGCAGAGCCGCAGAGTTGACGGAGGTGCTGGACGTCGGCACCTCTTATCCTCTGTACAGCAAGAATTTTGAATGCAAGTAGAGCTTGGCGCGCGGGCGGGCGTGCCCCGCGTGATTGGTAGACAGGATGTTACGGATGGTAAGCAGTAAATCACCTCTGGGTATCCGGGATGCGGTTTTCAAGGATGGTGTAGCTTGGCCCTGTCGCATGCGCTTTCTGGGAGTGCTTGTTGTGCATGGAAATGTTGTTCTGGGATCGCGACCAGAAGCAACCGGCGCACAAACGGTCTTCGTAGTCGAGCGCATGAAGCGGTTTTCTCACGCGCCCACTTAAAAAGCCTCTGCAAGTCGCAACAGCAAAGCGAAGTTGCAGACGCCATGATATCCTATGAGAAATCATTAGGCACGATGCGTGGCCATGCATGGACATTCGCTGGCCCGCAGTTCCTCATCTTGAATTGTCGTTCGGTCCCGGTCACTGCAACCTCACGAACCCTGTGGACAGCTATGACAAGATCGTCGACCGGTGAGAAGAGACCTAGCCAGTCAGATCTCGCATGAAGTCCAGAGTCTGTAAGTCTGCCACAGCGAGGTGCTTGGCAGCTTGGTAGGGTTGATAGGAATGCGGGCGATCATGGACAATTGCGACTTTTTTGGGGGGAAATCGTCGGAGTTTGCTGCTCCCCTCCCCGCCAGATATCCACGCGGAGCCTCAATGTACTTGTTGTCGGCCCTTCATTGGTGAAGTCGATGCTGAAAACGATCTTTATATGTTTTGTAAAACTATAGCACAAAGTCATATAGTACTGATAAGTTAGAATGATGGATATGAAGGATGATAGAGCAACATGAAAGCCGGTTGTCTATAAAGGGAACAGCGAGGCCCCCCAAGTTCATCGGAAATTGAGAAATCCAAAGGCTAGTATCAATTAGCATACAAGCTCTACTTCAAAAAGCAACACATACCTTGGCTTCAAGAACAACATACGTTTATATTCTTTCGGACCTTACCACACACTCAACATGGCTCCTGAAAATACTACCCAGGTGTAAGTGACACTGCGGAGCACAAACAAACCAAGCTCATCATCACAGCCCCAAGCCGGATAACCTGCCAAATGCCAAGGCAAACCTCAAGCCAGGCGTTGAGTCTTGGCTGGCCAACAAGGAAAATCCGGTTGACAGATGGCTCCAAGGAGCACAACAAGCCGCACAAAAAGTTCCCAGTCAGGGTAATGGCGCCAGCTCTGGCGACCAGAAATGAGATGGTTTCCCAATGTTCGGAACCGGCAGGTCAAGTACACGAATGCGACCTTAGTAGTACTTAGTAGTACTCCGTACCGAGAGCGCTGGAGGACAGTTTTGAGGGTGGATTTCCTAACGAATATGTATCAACTTGATCGTGGCGAAGATAGAGGAAGATGGCAGTTATGATAACGAAACCCAGATTGACAAAGAATACGAATTGTTCTCATCTCCTTCTCCTCATGAAAAGTGCATCTTAAGGCAGGTACGGCTTAGTCATCATCTCTCGATGGTTCGCATTCACCCTAAGGTTGGTTTTCTTTAGCACCAAGGAAGGTCCTAAAGCGGTAAAAGCGTAAGGCGCCATCCAAATCATAGCAAAAGTCACGTGCAAAACGGCCTTCGGCTGCTTCTAGGGTTTCCCACCCCACAGACTGCCCAAGTGAATTTTTGTGCTTGCCCCGAAAAGTATTACCACTCGACGACAACCCCCCCGAGACGAGGCACCGATTTCAATCACCAACTCAACGTCCGCCACAACTCCGTCACAATGGCCAAGATTTCGTAAGTTTTCCCTACCTACGGGCGTATCTGTTTCCGAATATCTCGACGACTTCGAACTTTTTGGGACGTGCAAGAGGTGGACATGGATAGAGGAAGTGGGGGGTGGAAGAGAGAAGTTAAAAATTTGAGGTTTAGGCTTCATGGGTGTGCACGGTTTGCAATTGAGCTACATCTGAGAGGAGATGTGGCCTCCCTTTGCTCTGAGCCAAATTTTTGAGGGTTGCATGGTTTTCCTAGGATGTCCCATCGGCCGAGTCGCGAGAATTGGATCAGAAACACACCAGGCCACGAGCTTTTTCCAGTACACGAATGCTAACAAGCGCACAGGCGTGGTGCCCCCGGTGGCAAGCTCAAGATGACCCTCGGTCTCCCTGTGTACGTTGCGGCCCCGACCCTCGAACCGGCAAAAAAATACGTCGCCAGGCTAACAATTCGATCTGCAGCGGTGCCGTCATGAACTGCGCCGACAACTCCGGTGCCCGTAACCTCTACATCATCTCCGTCAAGGGTATCGGTGCCCGCCTCAACCGTCTGCCCGCTGGTGGTGTCGGCGACATGGTCATGGCCACCGTCAAGAAGGGAAAGCCCGAGCTGAGGAAGAAGGTCCACCCCGCCGTCATCGTTCGCCAGTCCAAGCCCTGGAAGCGCTTCGACGGTGTCTTCCTGTACTTTGAGGACAACGCCGGTGTCGTACGTCTAATCTCCCTTTTTCCCAACACTCTAAAAATACAAGGGAAAGAGCAATGTTCTAACTGTCGTGACTTTATAGATCGTCAACCCCAAGGGTGAGATGAAGGGCTCTGCCATCACTGGCCCCGTCGGTAAGGAGGCTGCTGAGCTGTGGCCCCGTATCGCCTCCAACTCCGGTGTCGTCATGTAAAGTCGCGGGATAATGGGCAAAAAAATTTAAAACGGGTTACTTCTTAAACGGCATTCAAATGAACGAAAAAAAAAAAGCGAAAACTTTCTTCCAAAACAACGACTTTTTTTTTGTGTCTTCCCGCCGTGAAGAACGAGGACTTTCGCGTACACGAAACACAAGGTATGGAAGCGGGCGTTGTCACTACCGCAACCTTTCTCGGATGTGATTTCGTGAAACTTTTTTTTATTGGACGGGACGATGGCGAGCAGGGGGGATAACATCTCCCCCTTTTCCTAATGGTAGGAAAGGGTGTCCTTTGCATTTCGGCTGCGGCGTGTAAGGATGATTCATACCAGGCATCAATCAACAAGGATAAATACAACACTTCCATGTGCAACACATAGACTGCTTTCCAATAGTGATTCCAATGTTGCCGCTGGACTGCTCGCCATGTCCGCTGCTGCTAGCACTCATTTTCCAGTCCCTCGTCGAAAGCCATCCAGTAGCCGCATGGAATAGTCTGCGATGCGTTCCACGAGGCTAATAGAAGGGATAGCTGACTACTATGTACATGTGCTCAAACCTCCCGAACTTGTTGCCCGATTCGACAATTTGTGAGACGCCTGGTTGACGATGTCTCGCTGGGCTGCCGACATCTGTGTCCTTACCCTGCGCTCCAGTCAAAGGCTTCGGTCGTGGACCTGTACAACATTACAACACTGGGAAAATAGTTAAATGGTTGAATAGGTCTATTTGTATTTTTCAATCATCACTTTGCATTCCATGTCTGGTATTTGCGTATTTTTCCCTTAACCTCGTGATTCAAAGTTTCTGCAGAAATACGGCAACCATGTGATTCATGCCTGCTGTTGTTTACAGAGCTCTCATTGCAACTATTACGACATGTATCACGGAGACACGTAGAATGGTATCATTGCTTGAAATCGTCGTCATTATTTGCACACGCTATGATATATGCATGCTGTACGAAGTGCGCTCCATCCATGCTAGGAGTGCCGTAACAAAGAAAAGAAAAATTCAAAGCAAATCCACCCTTTCCCTTTTTATTAGGCCTATAACGCCACGAGGACCATGATACATAGTCATGTCAACAAGTCCCCGTATGCAAAGTCAATGTGCGTTGATGAAAAAAAAAAAAATCAAGATAATAAGAGACACACGAGAAAAGCAAAATGTTCAAGATGGATGGACTCCGCGACTGTGTTCTTCCCCTTGCAGCCGGCAATGTTCAATGTTGTTGCTCCCCCCTCCCTCTGCTGGTGAGGAAAAATGTAGAGCTGAGAAGAAAGTCATGTCGATCAAAGGCGTGCTTTTCTTGCATCTCGAAAGGCATATGGTCATGCAACAATCCAAAGAGAAAGAGAAAAAAAGTGTAGTGTACAAGATGCAGTAGCCTCAGTCGTAGGCTAGAATGAGTATTGTAAGGTGGTGGATGTCATAGGTATTTGAGAGCCTTCGCGAGGCTTCTTTGTTGGCTGAGGTTCTCCCCAGATTGTTGTAGATGTTGTAGATGTGGTCGAGGCCTTTCTGAACTCTCCTTGTCCCTTGGAGAGAAGTGAGAGTAGTTTGCCTTTACTCGGGGCGGGGATGCTGCCCAAAGTGGTTCCAAGAGCTGAACTTGATCTTTGGAGACTGTAGAGGCTGCATAGAAGTCGGCGTTGTCCCAGTCGGAGGTGTTGGTGTCGGCAAGGGAGCGTTCTTGTTGATTTTAAATGTAGGCCCACCAGGCCTGCCTGGCTTCGGAGCAATGACGCCCATCTTCGCCTCCTGCGCGGCTTGTGCGGCCTTCTTAGCAGCCAGTGTGGCCTTGCGTTTCTCAACAGCGCCCGCCATGTTTCCGTTTGCCCAGCGACCTAATTTTTGTTAGTAACGATAGCAGACTGGTGAGCATCAAAGACTTACTTTTCATGGAAGCCGACATCTTCTCGGACTTGGTCATGGCGCTGTAGTCCTTGGGCTTCTCGCCATCCTCGACACTAGGTTGGGATGTAGGTGTACCATTGCGTGTGTCCTGGGGCGGGGCGACTGCTGGCTTGCTGATCCTGATCTTGGTAGTCTTGCGCTCTCCATTTGCCTGGCCATGGCTCTGGCCATGGCTCTGGGCAAAGCTGGGCATACCGGACTCGGTAGTGGGGGTGATGGACATGACGGCATCGCCGTTTTCGCCGCTCGTCTCGGCATGCTTGTTCCTCTTCCGTGGCCTCTCCTGGCTATCACCATTGAGTGTGTCAGAGTCGTTGATGCGGAACCGCTTCTGGCGGTAGGGTCGGAAGAGATAGACTGATTCAGCAGTCTGGGAAGTTGACTCGGATGAAGCAGTCGAAGGACGTGATTCACCATTGTCGGAGATGGTGGACGATGGCTGGCTCAGATCCTTGTTCTTGGGGATCTTAAGAGTCAAGATGTGACGCTTCCTGGGTGGCTGCTCCTCGCGAGGCTCATCTTCCACCGGAGCTGGGGGAGCCGCCCTGGTTCGGCCTCTACGACGGACCGACTTAGGTTCCTCCTGAGAACTAGTCAACGCGTCCTGGGTAGGTGCCAACTCTTCGTGAATGCTGGGAACATTCTGCTTCGCACGCGGACCTCGCTTGCGCTGAGGTCTCCCTTGGGTAGTGGTATCATTGTTGGTCTCTGGCTCGGTGAAGCTGGGAGGCTGCACGGGCTCTACTTCAGCATTTGCTGCCCTGCGGCCCCTGCGACCTCTCGTCGGAACCGGAGTCGAGCCGCGGCTAGCGGACTCAACTGAAGGCTCATACAGCTGAACAGGCTTTCGCTGCCTCTTTCCAGTGACCTCATCAGCCTCGGTCGCCTTGACCGTCGGCTTGGGCTGGTTGCGAAGTGATCGCGATCGCGTCTCCTTGCCCTCTCCGCGCTGGAGAACGGGATTCTGCTTAGAGATCTTGGAAGGATGCGGGTCGTATTCGAACCCGTAGAATTGGGCCATGAGACGATCTTGAGACTGAAGGAAGCGAGTGTCGGTAAGCCTCTCTGCGGCTCGCAACTTGTAACCTTTCATCTGGAACTCGGGCTCCTCAAAGTTGACCCCTTCAGCGTTCAAGTTTGCCGTCTTGGACTCGTATTTGGCGTCCGCAATGCGTCGCCGATCGGCATTTTCGAAATCATCAACCAACTTGCCACAGCGGGCATACTCCTCTTCCCAAGCGACAAGGTTTACGTTGATCGCTTGACAGACTTCGTAAAGCTCATCGGTCGTCAATTTTTCGTAGTCATCGAGTAGCGAAAGGTACTCATCCTCTTCACGAATCTTGCGGAACTTGTACCTAACGTGTCCCGCAGGAGACTCTGGTCTTTCGGATACCTCGACATCTTCTGCGTCCTCATCTGCGGCGGCTGGGGAGTTGAACGCAGTTGGTTCCATCGAGTCCAGGATAGGTGATCCTGGGACTGGGGTGTTCAAAGCTGTGGGATTCTCGGTGCCGGCAACGGTATCGACGTTGTCGTCAGCGGCGAAGTCTGCATCACCACTTTCTTTTTCAGATTCCTTCTCTGCGGAAGTCTGATCCTCATTTGCAGCTTCTTCTTCGGCTGCTCGAACCAAGTGCTCGGGGTAATATGTGTATTCGCCATCAATATATGGAGTGAGCGAGCAGTAGCGTCCTTCCGGTGCAGGCTGAGACTTCTTGGAGCTGGTGATGCGAGGCGCTGTGGGTCTGCTAGGAAGAGGAGCATTGCGAGGGAAAGCAGTGATCTCATTTGATGAATCATTCTGATCCTCAACAGACTGGACAGGCAATGGATTGGCCTGTCCATCAGCAGTCTCATCCTGAACTGATGTAGATAGAATGGGCGACAAGTTGGGTTGCAGTTCAGAGGACTGCGATTGCTTGGCGGGCAGCTGCTCATGTTGTTGTGGAGCCGCAGGCTGTTCAGGCTGATCCATTGATGTATCAGCGGAGGACCCGTCAGTTAGGGCAGGCTGATCATCATTTGATGCCGTGACTTGGATGTCTGGGATATTGTCAGGCTTGTTGGTAGCTTTAGTGGTGTCGCTAGGGGCTTCCTCGTATGTGGAGGCTGCTTTTGGCATGGCCTCGGAAGAAGCGCGGGATGTGGCGGACTGTGCAGCCACTGATGCAGCGAGTAGAGGATCGACTGGAATATCATGGCCTTGCGAAGCGTCGCGTGACTTGGCAGATTGAGAAGACTCATACCTTTCCCTTTGAAGCTGATAGTTGGGGTCATCGGTGAAGGGGTGATACTGATAAGGCTCATCATTTGACGCGACGCCGTAAGCATTAGACGTGTTGTAGCTCTCATTGTTGGCATGATCAGAGTTGAAACCTGTCGCATAAGACATGGCAGTCTCTGATTCTGGCGAAGTTTTGATGCGTTTAGAAGATGGCGAGTCGGAAGCGTCAATATCTGCTTGCGACTGGTTGGCGGCAATGTGGTTATTGGTGGTGGTGGTGTCAAAGGGAGTAAAAGCTTGCGAAGAATTGATGTCATCCTCGTCAAAATAACTGGAATATGCCTTGACCACTGAAGACTTGCGTGAGGGATTGCGACGACGTGCACTGGGCGACTCGCTCAAGTCAGCGGTGGCTCGTCGCTTAGGGCTCCGGTTGATGAATTCTTGAGCATCCTCACTTCCCACTGACCTGCGCTGTCCGACACGCGAGGCAGAGGAAGTCGAGTTTGGCACCACAACCTCATCATCAATGAGAACGGATGCGTAGTTGACGCGAACCCTCTTGCGAAGGCTGTGACCGCCCTTTCTGTTGTCATCATCATTTTGATCATCTGGAGCCGGTGTGTCGTAGCTATCATCAAGGGTCCGCGAACGTTTTCTTGAGAGAGGCATGGACCCGGCCAGAGGTGACGAGAAGGTGAAGTCATGCATGGAAGTGTTGCTATTTGACCTGCGACCATGAAATGAAGCAGCTTGCTGCTGCGGCGTGTTGTTGGTCGTCAGAGCGTGTGTCATTGTCGGACTGACGGGAGAGTGTGGGCCTGGGAGTGGAAGGGATGCTGAGTCTGAGTCTGACTTTGGTGAAGATGCAGACCAGTTGTTACCGTTGCCAAAGGTAAAACCTTGACGACGAACGCCCGCTCGACGTGAGCGATCCATGCTTGTAGGGCAGATACAAACCACTTGGATGCGAGTAGACGGTCAAGATTTGCGTCTGGCTGCTGATCCGAGAAAGTGGGAAAAAAGAGAAGAGATTTGAGTAGGTAGGCAAAAGGTAGCAGCAGCAGCAGCTTGGCTGGTTAAAAGTAAAAGGGACAGAGAGAGAGTGCCAGGGCAATGGGGATAATGTTGTGCGTTGCAAATCAGTGAGCAAATGAAGAATCAGATGCGTGTGAATGCGATTATGAATGTGAAATGGTTAAGAGAAGAAGGGTTGGTGGGAGAGGCGCGGTTGAGTTGGCAGTGATAAAATGCCCTTTTTCGCCTGTCCGTGTCATTTGGCTTCAGATTTCTGAACCTGAAGTGAGCAGCGCACGAGGCCGACGGGTGTTGTGGCTTCGATGGGTCCTTGTTTCTGCTTTCTGCTTCTGCGCTTCTGCATCAATGGGGTACGTACCATTCAACACACACGGCTCCAGCCACGGTTCAAGGCCAATCAATCGCCAATCAATCCTTTCACACCTTGATTCGGAGAGGTTCGGGTGGGCCCGCCTCACATTAAGACTTGCCCAATCATGTAGCGCAAAACGGGTGGACTAAGCCGATTTAGGATGACCCAGCCCCGTATCGTGTTTTTCCTTGCTTGAAAAAGTCATTCCATTCTTCAATCTGAAGCAAGTTTGAGAGGTCAGGGCTTTGAATGAAATTTGTCAATAGCGATGATTCAACTATTGTCACAATTGTTGATGGTGTGCAATGCCCATTGTTCTCCATTAAACATCAATCATCTACGGAGTACTCGGTATATACATGACAACAATCTCAGTAGCACTTTCCAAAAGTTGAATAATAGGCAGATATACTAGACACGTCACGGCTACGGCGTTGGGCATTGCTACAGGCAGTAGGTATTAGGAATGGATAGCAGGTATCAAAGTTGCAAGGTGCATCATGGCAGTTTTGGCCCGTGGCAGCCTGACGAATACTTGTTTTGTTTGGCTTCTTGCGTGTTCCATGCCCCTATCCGAGTGCTTGCAGTCCAGTGCAGCAGGCTTGCGGCGCTACCGATTCTGACCCCTAAAAGTAGGCCTGTGGCTTGTGTCAAGTGCCGGCAAACTATTGTAGTAGAGCTGTGTAAAGTGCGACGGGTAAAGTATGCAAAGATGCCCTATTACCGGAGGCCGTTTCTTTAACTTTTTTTTGTTAAAATAAAAAATTTTACCCGTCACCTAAACAGTTTACAGAAATCCGCATCAGACTAAACTTTCCCTCTTCGTCATCGCCCACTTGCATTTGGCAGTTGCAATATGACGCAGTATGGCGGGTGGTCAACAGTCTCTTGCATCGCTCCCATTGGAGCACATGGCTCACGTGGCGACGTGGTGATGATATTTTAATCAAAATCGGATAAAACAAGAAGTGTTTTGCGATGAATCTATTGAAGATTTCAATTTCATCTCTTATGAAAGCGCGTTGTGGTAATGGCCGACGTATTGAGGCGGCATAAGGGTGGGTTTTCGGAGTGCTTCTCAGGCCATATTAAGAGATTTTTTCTTTTCTCTAATGCAAACACGTACCTTGTACGAAGTACGGAGTACTCCGTACTCTACTCCTCCGTATGTACTTGTAGGTACTTCGAGCGGTTTTAAGCTTCCTTTGTGTGTCTGCCCCGGGGAATCTGCGGGTCTCTCAAGCTTCCACTGAAACCCCGATCCACTGCATCTCCCATGCTTCTAAACCAAGGGGCACCACCCATCACGTCACCCCTCTCGGACAACCTTGACTTCATCCGTCTTCGGGTCGTACATATCTACGACCACTCATCAACCGATCCGGCACTTCACCGGCCATAACGTGTCAATTGCATCCACTCTTCAACGCACCGCGTCCGGACCTTCGATTCACACAAACCTCCTTCATCATGCCACCTAAGAAGGCCAAGCCAAGTGAAGCCGACGACAACCTTGACGAGCTCTTCTCGGGCATCGGCGACCAGCCCAAGACCAAGAAGACGGCGCCCAAGTCTACCAAGCCCTCCGCATCAGCACCAAAGGCCAAAGGCAACGATGACATCTTGGCCGACCTCGAATCGCAGCTTGCTTCGCAAGAACCTTCATCCCGACCGCACACCCCGCGACTAAAGGACGCTGCTGGCAAGCGTTCTCCTGCCGTCGATGAGAGGGCTGCCGCTGCGCGCAAGTCAACGGATAGTGCTAGGAGCTTAAGGACAAGCTTCACACCCAGCGCCACCAGTTCCGAGCCTCAGGATTTCGAGAAGAAGGCCGCGGCGGAACCAGCTGAACCAGCTCCGGCGGCATCGTCTGGAGGCGGTTGGTGGGGCGGCATTCTCTCGACGGCTACCGCCACGGCCAATGCTGCAATGAAGCAGGCCGAAGCTGCTTACAAGGAGATACAGCAGAACGAAGAAGCCAAGAAATGGGCGGACCAGGTAAAGGGTATTAGAAATATCGACGTCGGGGCCATCAGGAACTACGGTACGGCTTGATCATTTACCATGTACTTCTAATATCACTACTGACATTCCTCTAGGTGATGAGCTCCGCGCGCGCGCCATACCGACCTTTACCAATATCCTTCATACCCTTGCACCCCCGATCAGCTCCCACGAGCGCCTCCTCATCCACATCACCCATGACCTTGTTGGCTACCCGTCCCTCGACCCTCTCATCCATGAGGTCTTTGCCCGTGTCATGTCCCAAGTTGAGGGTGGTGATCTGCTTGTTGTACAGCGCGGAAATGAGAGCCACTCCCGAGGATCTAGCGACGGCGGCTCAGGCTGGAGGGACGGACCGTGGTGGAGGCAGGTTGATGCGCCCCGTGACCTGGGTCTCGTCAAAGGCCTTGTCGAGGGTACTAAGCTCTGCCGCGCCAGCGCCGACAGCTACGCCAACGAATATTTCGCTGCCCACGGTGGTCTGGACGAGGCCAAGCTCCGAGCTACGGAGGTTCTGAGCGAAAGCAATCCTGTTCGTACCTCTGACCTCTTCCTCTCGGTCCAGGCTATCACTCAGGATGGCGACAAGACGCTCTTTGCTGGCAGCTCTAGCTCGGAGAAGGAGAAGGAAGATTCAGCTGTGAAGGAGCCTGATACCGCAGAGGATCTCATTTGCTTCGCAATTTACATCCTCGACCCCGTTCACGAGATCCAGTACTCCACAGTCAGCCAAACCGTCCCAGCACGCTGGGTCCGGTGGCTCGATGCTCCTACGCCCCTCACTCCCCGCTCTGCCGACGAGGAGCAACCCGAATCCGAGCTCGCCCTACCTGACGACATCCAGGAGATTATCGACAACGGCGGCGTTGATCCCCGCGAGTGGGTGGCTGAATGGATCGAGGAGCTCCTTAGCTTGTCTGTCGGCGTCGTCGCGCAGAGATATGTGGCCAAACGGATGGGAGTTGGCGAGGGCGGCCTCGGCCGGGGGAAAAAGAAGGTTGAGGACGTTGTGTTTGACAACGGCGGCGAGGCTGCTCGCGCCGGTATTCTTTAAACTGTTTTATGACCCATGTGATCAAGTTTTCTTCTCACGGCTGTTGTAATAGTACTACGTTATGAACCGTACTAGTAGTACTTAGGAGTTATTGATTTTCAATCAGCTATTATATCGAAATATAACCCCTAATCACCGACACAAAAACGTGGCATTTACAGGCCTTGGCCCTCCTTTCTCTCTACTGTACCAGCCACCTTGAGCTCGCCCTTTGCGGCCCGCGTGGCAGTCGCTTGATCAACCAACTTCAAGGGTCTGTACTCGGGGTCCCACATCTGCTCCCTGATCCAATCCTCCAACTCGGCCTGGTCCGAGGGTATGCCCTTTTCCGTAGCCATGCCCTCCTCGACAGCGGCGCGGATCACCTCCCTGGCCACGCGCACGCTCACGCTCCTCACGTCGACGACGTCGGGCAGAAGCGGGGCCTTTGGATCCCCGAGGGCGGGGGACATGGAGGACACGGCCCGCACGGCGGCGACGAGCATCCTGTCGGTCAGCAGCCTCGTGCGCGAGAGCACGCAGCCCAGGCCGATGCCGGGGAACACGACCGAGTTGTTGCACTCGGCGATCTCGATCTCGCCCCAGGGGCCCCGGACGGGATCGAACGGGGAGCCCGTCGCGACGAGGGCCTTGCCGTCGGTCCAGTGGAGGAGGTCGTGCGGCGTGGCCTCGTGCAGGCGCGTGGGGTTGGAGAGGGGGAAGATGATGGGTCGCTCCGTGTGGGAGGCCATGGTTTTGACGATGGACTCGGTGAAGGCGCCTGGCTGGGTCGAGGTGCCGATGAGGACGTTGGGTCGGACCGTCTGCACTACTGATTCCAGGGATTTGTCTTTGCCTTGGTAGGAGGATGGCTCCTTGACGTATGGTTTCTGTGCGTCCGAGGTTTTCACGTCAGTGGTGAGTAAACCAGGTCTATCAATCAGCCTAGATAGTTTTGGTCAGTTCAGTAAGTCAAATTATTGTCCAAGATTGAAAAAATAAAAAAGCGAGCGTACCAGATTTGCTTGGCAGCTTCTTCGTGGGAGATGCCGGACTCGGTCGCAATGGCATCACGGACCTGGTCGGCGATGCCGCAACCAGCGGATCCGGCGCCAAAGATGACGAGGCGGATGTCCTTGAGCTTCATCTTATTGACGTGGAGACCGGCCATGATGGCAGCGAGGGTTACGCAGCCGGTGCCTTGAACATCGTCGTTGAAACATGCCATCTTGGGCAGGTACAGGTCCAGTATGCGTCTCGCTGTGTTCAATCACTCAGTCAGCGATGATATCCTCCCTCAAGTTTTGTCATGACTGCAAATGGAGGGGGGGCTACTACCGTTTGTCAGACCAAAATCCTCAAAGTGAATGTAGGCTTTTGGATAAAGCTGCCTCGCCGCTTGGACAAAGGTGTCTACAAAGTCGCTGTACTGCTTCCCGCGAACACGCTTGTGCCGCAGGCCGAGATACAGCTCGTCGTCCAGGAGCTCCTGGTTGTCCGTCCCGCAGTCCAGCACTACGGGAAGAGTCCTGTTGGGATGGATGCCGGCACAGAGGGTCGTGAGGACCAGCTTTGCGACGGAGATGAGAACCCCGCCGACACCTTGGTCGCCTATCCCCAGGATCTCTTCACCATCTGCGGTCAGAATTGTCAGTACTTGGGTTCGGTATTGGTTCGTATGAACGAATAGGAGTTGTCCCTACCGGTGACTACAATGTAGTCAATGTCCTCCGGATTGCCCCATTGAGCCAAGTCTGGTAGCACACGATCTGGGTTGTGGATGTTCAGGTAACATCCTTCTGGTCTTCTGAACAATCTTGAGTAGTTTTGGATAGCATCGCCCTCTGTTGGCGTGTAGACTACACCAAACATCTCCTTGAGATGTTCTTGGATCAACTAGAGCTCTTGTATTAGCTTGTTTTCAGCTCCAATGGCCGAATTGTCAGGCAGGAAATGAGCACTCACTTTATAGTATAGCACCTCATTCTGATCTTTCAAGGACGTGAGAAAGGTGTTCTTGGCCAAAGCACCTTGCCGGCTCGAGTATTGCTCATAGGCTCGTTTGACCTGCTGGTCGAGCGTCTGCACATTCAGAGGCAGCAGGCCCGTGAGTTTGAACCGCTCGCGCTCCTCGGTCGGAAAAGCTGATCCTTTATTTAGATATGGGGTGTTGAGGAGAGCTGTGCCGACCAGAGCACAGTCGATGGGACCCGAGGTGCTGAGGGGCAGATTGGAGAACTTGGATGGCTTGGAAGAGGCCGCCATTGTGATACCACGACGATGGACAAGGCTATATGGCTGGTAAGGAATAATAGGACGCGATCGAGCAAGACGATGCATTGGAGGATATGAAGAGAATATATTATGATGCAGTAGGGACTATTAGGATGATTTGTGAGATACCGTGTCCATGTACGGAGTACCTCCTCACACTAACTTTACTATGGGTGACATCATCGCATTGAAAATCGGCAGATCACGATCAACGATAACCCAATAGTATGTAAAAAAGAAGAAAAAAAACGTACGATAGCTGACATATAATGTAGAAACGCTTGGAGCCTCGCCTGTGTGGGTAAAAAATATAAAGACAGGCATGGACTATGATGGTCCTTTTGGATTTTCACTCTTGCAGCTACAGAAAAAAAAAAAAGGCCCAATCTTTCCCATGCGGGAAAGATTTGACCCCCTTCCTTTCTGCTATCAAATCGTCAGCCTCCTCCCGACGCTTTATACAAAACGTACTCGGCGCGGAAGACCTCGCGTGAAGCAAGACTCGTAGGAAGTTTTGCCCACTGGAATAGTGGGCAGAGTGGCTGGGGGGACGATACTGCGGTTTTTTTTTTTTCACCCTCCTTTTTCCATTTCTTCCCATGTGCGTTTTTCGGCGCTTCACGGGAATGACAACATCATGGACTTACCGTATCAACTCCTGAAAGATATCATCAAGCAAATGCTGCTCATCTTAAAGGGCGGCGTTCAAAAACAACCATCTGGTTGATGCGTTGCCGTTGCGGAAGTTGAGGTGAAGACGAAATTTTTTTGCGGCCTGTGCAAGATTTGCTGAACTAAACTGTGGCAGGGTCCTCTTGGCCATCACGTGATTCTCGCTTCCTTCCCAGTCGTATCAGAGGCTTTCCTCCTGTGCCATGCACCTATTACCCTACTTCTTTAAAAATCGGTATTCTATTTCAGAACGTGCTAACTCTACTCGAACTGAACTGCATTGCACATCCATTATCATATAATTGATCGAGTCGAAAAGACAAAATCACAAAGATTGAGATGCCATATCCTCTTCACGGCCCTGCAAACAGCAACAATGGACATATTCCAATCGCATAAACAGAAAGCATCCAGTCATCATTTACACCATACGGCAAGCTGCTAACTACTATTCCGCCTCTTACTCTTATGTCGCCATGCGTATGCTCGTATCTCATAAGCCTTCATCAATGTCAGCTTGTACTGCTCGGGGTTGGCGCCGTTGGGCGTGCGGTTAGGCGAGTCGTAGAATGTCACCGCCAACGACATCTTTGCCAGAGTTGTTGACGATGTGCTCAGCAGTAACACCGTTAACGGCGAGAGCAGCCCTTGGAAAGCATGTCCTCGACGGCCCACCCTGAACCGTGCATGATGAGCGACATGGACCTCTCGACGGCGTTCAAGACCTTGACCGAGACGAGGTTGGCCTTCTTTGCGACGCCGTACATGACGCCGGCGACGGTGCCGGGGCAACATGAGTGTCGTGACCAACGTCATTCGTCCTCCATGTCGAAGCCGGCCCAGCCAAACTTGGCCCGGCCCTCAACCTCGCTGTGGGTCAGGCCGATGCCGGTGTCGACGATGTAGGCCCACGTGTCCTGGCCGGCCGCCGCATCGTCGTAGACGCAAGAGCTAGCGCCGGGCTGGCGGTGGGAGATGGAGCCCAGGCCCCCATGTAGCCTCCTCCTGGCTGGTGAGGGCGCGCTTCGCGTTTGCGGGAGTGCACGCCATTGGCTCACTGGAATATGGGCCTTGAACGTCGGAAACGTCTTCCTTGAGCTTGACAATCTATTAGCCGTCCTCGACGCACTGAGGGGCAAAGGACCGGGGGGCAGGGGCAGCAAAGGCCGTGAAGACGAGAGCTTCCGCCGCGACGGGCAGGTTGAGGACTACAATGCTAAAGGTAATATGCGAGATAACTATGTCTTGGAACGGAAAGGTTTGATGATGAGACTGATACAAGAGGACATCTTGGGGAAGCCAACATGGCTTACAAGTATATAGTTTATAGGAGTTGATAAGCCACGGGGAAGAGTGTGCTTTCACACATGGATTCCGGAGAGTTTCTTTTTGATGATCATGTCTAATTGATGCTCCGTGCTGCTGAAGATCCGGCACTTGGGATCATCGATGCAGACTTCAACTCACATTCCAGGGCCAAGACGGGCCGGCCAAGCGCCAAGACTCTTTCATGCTTTGCCCTTTTTCAGCACCACCCTTCACATACGGAGTATAACCCCAGACGTTGAATTAATAATCAATGTCCAGACCGTTTGAAGCTCGGATAACCTTCAGCCATCTCGCCAAGCCATCAATCCCCTGTCTTTTTTTCTTCATCTTTTTTTCCCTTCCCGCGACAACTACTCCGGAGGTCCATATTATTCTACATCAGGGCCATCATAGCCAATGAGAAGCTCGCCATAACTTTCTTTCCCCCCCTTTTTTTTTTTTTTTTTGGCGGGGAAAAAAGCGTGCATACTAGTACTACGGAACACCGTCAGTGCTGGATCAGACACGGGCTCGGATACCTCTGCTCCGGATGGGCTGAGAGAGGCTGGAGAGAGAGAGAGCCCTTTTGTCGGGGAAGCTTGCTAAACTCACAAGCTTATTATAAAAAAAGGCGGTAAATGGATGGAAATCTTGAAGAAACTACATTTTGACATATAAGTGTTTTTCTGATTTCATACTAAAACCTGTAATCATTTGATTAAAAAAAAAAAAAAAAAAAAAAAGAAAAGAAAAGAAAAGAAGAAGAGGAAAAAAGAGAAAATGTGGACGTCTTCAAAATCTGATCCCGAGACGCAGCAGCAGCGGCCCGAGGACGACAATCCAGCTTCTGCGAACGACAACAGCAACAACAACAACCTCGCCCTCGACGACGAAGAATACCCAGAAGGCGGCACAAAGGCATGGCTCGTGGTCCTTGGCGCGTGGTGCGCCATGTTCACCTCCATGGGCATCCTCAACACCTTGGGCATCCTGCAGGCGTGGGTGCAGGAGCATCAGCTCTCGCACAAGTCCGAGTCGACAATTGGCTGGATCTTTAGCCTTTACGCCTTTTTGCTGTACTTTTGCGGTGCCCAGGTTGGTACGTATCTTTCTCTCCGATGTTGAAAATTATAACAATCAATTCTTGTTTACTTGTGTATGTGAGAAAATCAGATTTACTGACAGGGAGGTAAAAAAAAAAAAAAACTGCTGCAGGACCAATTGTTGATTCTCACGATATCCGTATCGTCATCATCCCCGGATCGATAGGCATAGTGCTCTCCCTCGTCTTCCTGAGCTTCTCGGAAGAGTACTACCAATTCGTCCTATCCTTCGGCGTGCTGGGAGGCATATCGGCGTCCCTCCTCTTCAACCCGGCCCTCGCCGCCGTGGGGCACTGGTTCTCCAAGCGCCGCGGCTTCGCGACCGGCATCGCCTGCACGGCCGGCGGCATAGGGGGCATCATCTTCCCCCTCGTCATGATCTACGCGGCGCCCAAGGTGGGCTTCGCCTGGTCCGTCCGCATCATCGCCCTCATCTGCGCCGTCAGCGGCGTCGTGGCCTGCTGCCTCCTCCGCAAGCGCCTGCCGCCGGGGGACGGGGCCGCCTCGACCATCGACCTCAAGGCCCTGGCCGAGCCAAAGTACGGCTTCACCACACTGGCCGTCTTCCTCGTCGAGTTCGCCGTCTTCATCCCTTACTCCTACATACCCTCCTACGCGCTGCACAGCGGCTTCGAGCCCCAAAAGGCCTACCTCCTCAACACCCTTCTCAACGTCGGCGCCGTCCCCGGCAGAGCGCTGCCCGGTTACGTGGCCGACCGCTTCGGCATCTTCAACACCATGTGCGCCACGGCCTTCACCTGCTCCGCCTTCATCTTCACCTTGTGGCTGACCGCCAACGGCGACGAGACCATGACCACGGCCTTTACCATCCTCTACGGTTTCTGGTCTGGCGCTGCCATTGCTCTTACGCCCGTCTGCATCGGCAAGGTCTGCAGGATCGAGGATTATGGCAAGAGGAACGGGTCGACGTTTTTCATCGCCAGCTTTGGTGCCTTGACCGGTATTCCCATTGCAGGTGCCGTGATTCAGAGCAATGGCGGCGGATACAACGGACTCATCATCTTGGCTGGCTGCTTCTATACCGCATCGTTGGTGGCCTTTGGCTTTGCGAGGGGCATCGCCGGAGGTTGGCAGTTGAAGACGCGTTTCTGATTCTTCTTCTACATATAGATTATACGTATAGAGATGTCAGGGCAAAATGGATCATGTAATGGCAGGATATTCATCTTCTTTATCTTAGTTCATGATCCTTACTTTATGCTGTGCCCATGCTCATTGCTTAATTCAACATGCCCAGGTACCGCGTCGTTATCACTGTCGAAGCTGTTGCGCCTCGTACGCCAACAGTAACTACCTCACCAGGCACAATGTCAATCAGATTGTCGTCAAATCTGACAGCATCGTCCTCGGTCTCCAAGGCGACGCCCTTGACAGGAACCTCCGCACTTATAGCAACAGATTTAGCATCCTCAGACAGCTCCGCCTTAAGGTTCTTGGGCTTCTGAAGATGGAGATACTTGAGCGGCTCAGGCCAGTTGACGTAGCGAGCAATCTGCTTGCCGTCCTGGATGAGATACGACGCCACGACAGTGCGCGCCTCGAGGCCCTCGTTTGGTCGTGGGACCGGTACATTGAGTGAGTAAATCTCCGTCGAGCGGTTAGCAGGTAAGATCTTGCCGGCGGCTACGGTTTCTGAGTGAGTCTCCTGGCCTGTCTCGACATCCCACGCCTTCAAAACGCAGTCGACAGTCAGGTCCTCGAGTTGCAGATTCGAGCCCCAGGCCTCAATCTTGATGCTGGTTTCAATGTCCACCCGGGTATGCTTGTTCTTCGGATGCTTGTGCTCCCGGCGCGTCATTCCGATAGAGATGGGTGCCATTTCTCGCTTGACAGTGTAGTAGGCGTGTTTGGGTCGGAGGTAATAGTCGCAAATGGCCCAAGAGGTGACAGGCCAGCAGTCGTTGATCTGCCAGACAAGCGCTCCAGCGCAGTACTCCCTCCCCGGGCCCCTCCATTCACGCTTCCACAGACGGTACGCTGAAGCCAAGCACTCGGCTTGCATCAATTGGGTGGAGTAAATGAAGTGCTCCATCGGATCAGGCCCATATCGTATGTTCTCTACGAGGTAAAGGGCAATGCGTCGCTCATGGCCGTCAGCCTTGTTGTGGAAATCTACGGTAGATGATTGAGGGTAGCGATCCGGATCATTCTTCCCCTCTGGCAAGAATGAGTCAATGGTCTTGATGGAAGGGAAGGCTTGCATGCCAAACTCGGAGACAAAGCGCCCCCCGAGCTTGTCAAAGTTCTGATACTTCTCCTGATTACCGTGCCAGACGTTCCATTGATGAATATCACCAATGGTAGGATCTCTGGTGTCTTTGCCGCCCCATGGGCTACCGAAGTGATAGTAAGTGTCTGGGATCAGCTCTTTGCATACGTCGGCTAGAGTTTTCTCGTATATGTAACGAGCAGGGAAGTCCGTCTTGAGCCAGTTCTCGGGGTTCTTGTCTTCTGGAATGTAGGTCAGGTTTTCGCTCTCCTGGTACTGGTAGTCTTCATTGTTGCCCGCCCAGATGACGATCGAGGGATGATGTCGCAGCAACTTGACGTTTTCCTCGGCTTCCCTCTTGATAGAGTCTAACATTTCTGGCCACGTTGGGTAGTTGCCGCATCCAAACATAAAGTCTTGCCAGACCAGAATGCCAAACTCATCGCAAGCATCGTAGAAGGCCTGTTCTTCGTAGATGCCACCGCCCCAGACGCGAATCATGAACTGGTTGCCATCAGCGACAAGCCTTACCCAGTCACGGTACCTCTCCGTTGAGATTCGAGGAATGAAGTTGTCGGCGGGGATCCAGTCACTTCCTCCGCAAAAGATGGGAATGTTGTTGACGCGGAAGTAGAAACTTGTGCCGGGTTGATCTAGTAAAGGATCCTGCACGAGCTCCGCCTTTCGAAGGCCAATCTTCTTTGAGCAGACATCGGCCTCGTCATTGTCCTCAAGAAGCGTGGCTCTGAGGTCGTAGAGAGGTTGCTTGCCGTAGCGAACAGGATACCATAGCTCGGGATCATCAACGCTGATGACCGCGCTGGCTTCACCACTGTTGACAGTGGCTTCCGCAGTAAGTGACTTGTCTCCGTCGAGACTAAGATTCAACGCAATTTTGTCAGCTTCTCCCTCGGTCTTCATATACACGTGGACTTTGGCTGAGGTGAGGGAGTCATCGATCTCGATTGTAGTCCAAAGATCAGCGATACGCGACTCGTATACTTCTAGATATACCGGTCTCCAAGGTCCGCAGGAGAGCAGTGTTGGCCCCCAGTCCCACCCCTAAATGATGATTAGCTTAGAAGCATACATCATACAGAGAAACAGCTTACCCAGTGATATTGGGCCTTTCTGACAGCTAGTCTTGAGATGTCGCCGTTCCAACAGCCCCATTTGTGATCAGGGTACTTCTCAACGAGCTTCCCCCCCCTCAGATACGCGGAGTCGAACGTGATGACCATGTCGTTCTGCTCGCCTTCTTTCTTCAACGCCCCGGTGGCATCCACCCTCTCGGGGACGAACATGTTGTCGGTCTCAAGGATGACCTCCCCGTTCAACACCACGGTGGCAAAAGTGTCGAGGCCATCGAAAGCAAGCACGGCCTTCTGACCCTCCTTCACGGCGGGGGACCTGAAGCTGGTACGGTACACCCAGGCGCGTTCGCCAATCCATTGAACCTGGAGCTCATTCTTGCCAGTGTACGGGTCAGGAATGAGCTTGTGGTGGAGGAGGTCCAGGTGAACGTTGGTGGGGAACTGGGAGACTGGGAGGTACGAAGCGTCTTCCTTGTCTGACTGCTTAAACTGCCAGTTCTCGTCGATGGGGTAGACGGCCTTTGCCATGTTGACCTTGCGCCTGATGCACATGGTTGCAGGGAAGAAACGTGTACGTGTATGGTGAGCAAGTCCAGGACAAAAGGACACGACGACGTCAGAAATAAGTACACAAAAGCCTGCCCTTAGTCAGAAACAGGGACAATAGGTTTGGACATCCCGAAATCATAGGCTAATATGCGGCGATAGATCCGCCGAGCACGCGACGAGGGGGCTCTTCGGGGAAGACTAGAATTACTGCCCAGTAGAGAGCTCAGAGGGAGGCGCTTCAAAGATCAGTCCACTCAATGACTGGAGCTCAGGGTTGAAATCAACTATGCACGTGCTGGCCCTTCGCTAACGTCACAGTGTTTCATTCTTGCCGCCTCCTCATTCACACCCACGGGGAAGTCACGCCAGCTGTAGCGCCTTCTCTCTCACTAAATTCAAGGACAACTGCACTTGCGCCTCTACAGGCAGGCGCCGCTTCCATTATCAACCGCTAGCTAGCCCCCGCCGTAGTTGATGGCAAACGCGGGGCTCCGATTCTAGCGGGGGATCCAGCCGCTAAAGGTCAAGGTAAGGTAGGGGCGGGGCTGCTCCCCTCCGTGCTTCGGCAATTTATCATCCCGTTCACGCCAATTTATCCGCCGCTGCTAGGAAAGTTATGGAATTTGCCAGTCGACGATAGTATGTGAAATTGATCAGTAATCTCAAAGGTTTATAGCATCACATGCACAAACGGCCGATTGTCGTGCCGTGCCGTTTGTCGTATCTTGCAGAGTGAAGCTGCAAGGTGGATCTATCTACGCCTTATCAGCTCGGAAGGATGACTTCCGCAGCCTTGAGAAGTAGTCGCCGATAAATCACGTAGATCTTATCATACGGTAACAGGCTTTGCAGAGGGCAATAGATGAGCATTGTTTGGACGAGAGCCAATCCAGTTTTGGACACGAGAATAAAATATTTAGCGAAAGTTTTCCTTGCGCATCTATCATTATCAACATCTTTCAGCACCACCCATGGCAAACATGAATACAAAACATGAATTAAAAGAGAGGCTTGCTTGCTTGCTCGCTTGCTTGATTGTCAACTCCAATGCAACAAAGAATCATCAACAAGATGTCAACATGAACAATCTTGCAGTAGTCATTAGCAGCACCCACCCCGGCCTCTGCGATGGCTGGTCAAGGTGAAGACCTCTTCCCATTCCCTGAGACCCCAGTTGTTCTGCGAGCGGCTCTTGCCCCTCCGCCGTCTCCTCAGCCCACTAATACCATCGATATCGGCTGTTCCTCCAGTCATTGTACTCTTAATACTAGCTCCATCACTGGCCGTATTCCAGCCTCCGTTATCGCCGTACTGGATGCCGCTCATCGGGTCGTCTGGGTCAATGTCGCCGAGCTCAATCTTGGTCAGAATCATGCGGGCCAGCCGTCCAAAGATTTCTTCGACACCTTCACCATTAAGGGCGCTGGCCTCGGTGACGACTTGAATGCCAGCAGTCGATGCCCACCGCGTAGCTTCCGTCGTAGAAACTTCTCGGCCTTCGGGCGCCACCGTGGCTCGCTGGGTTGCCGCGCTCAGAGATCCGCTATGATCTCTATAGGTACCCGTACGATCTCTATCACCCCACGTATGCGTGCGGTCGTTGAACGTTCCGGTGGTGGAAACGGAGGCCGAGCTCACGGCCGGGCCCGCGGGGATGGTCGAATTGGATCCAACGCTACTAGGTGTCGGCGGCGGGAGGCTTGTGTCGACCAGGGGGTCTGATGCGAGATCTAGCTTATTTCCGACCAGCATAAGGCTGAGGTTCGGCGAGGCCAAAGCTCGAGCATCGTTGAGGAACGGCTGTAGGTTGCGGAACGAGGCATGAGAGGTAATGTCGTAGACTAATATGGCGCCGGCTGCCCCGCGGTAGTACGATCGGGAAACGGAGCGAAAGCGTTCTGTACCTGCCGTATCCCAGAGCTTTTGAGTGTCAGCTATGGCTCAAATACCCTTATATTCTTGTTTGCCGTACCTGTAGCTTGATGCGTTTCCGCCGCGCTCCAGTCCCGACTTTGATAATCTTGCTCGCAAACTCCACGCCTATGGTCTGCGATGACAAAACCCTCCACTCGTTCTTCACAAATCGATGCAGTAAACAAGATCTACACCGGAAGTGGTGAGTTATTTGTGTCCGATAGTAAAGTGGCCGCACTAAAAAGAAGAGAGAGAAAAAGGTTATCCATACTTGCCGGTACCGCTAGGTCCTAGGAGAATAATCTTGGCGAGATAGTCGTACATGCTGTCGAGCTCCTGCCGAAACCCTTTCGTCAATTTCTGCTGCATCGCCGTCGTTTCCATTGTCTTCGAACCTGTTCTCCCGCCGGCCCGCCGCTCTCCTCGCTCGTGCCGGATGACCGGCGTGGTCTCGTCATGATGGGCGGTCGTGTGGGTTTGATCCTCTATTGATGATACCAAGTATTCGCTAATCAAGTCCACATCAAGTGGAAGCTACAGCTCCGAAAAGTAGGCATGCAATGCAGGTTCGGGGGGTTATGCGGAGGAATGTAATAGCGAGGAGGGCGTTCGTGCCCCAATCCGACGCTTGGTGTCGACGCCAGAGCAATGATGTCGCTCTTCACCGCAGGGGGGTCCGGATCCGTTGCGCCCGCCGTAGCCATGTGGTTAGGTAAGCCTCGATTTGCCATTTTCGGGTTGCACCAGCCTCGTCTTCTCTAACGATCCGTGTCTTGGGTTGGTCTGACACGACATCTAAAATTTTTAAAGATGAAGTTTCATGCATTTGGCACGATGGAATGCATTATTTTATGTAGTAGGCAGTATTATGCTTACGGGGCATGATGCAGCTTGTTTTGGAATTAGCTAATAATATGTGCAGGCTGAGTCGGGTCTTGCATCACCAGCCACCGAGCGCTGTGACCGTTATTAGACGCGGCCTGAAGCCACACTTTTCCCCAGCTGTTGGTAGCGAGCGACGTTTAGCCGTTGTCGCCGTTGGCTGCGCCGTACCGAGGTCTCTCCTGCGCCGCACGGGCTGGAAAGTTACAAAGCCGTCTTACTGATTCTCATGAACGATCCTCCCATTTTTTAGAATGAAAGAAATAATAATATTCACTCGCCCTAGAAACTTAATTGCAAACTGTCAATAGTCTGAAAAGTCAGAAAACAAACAGCAAGATGCAAATCGAAGGTCGCACGTTCATCATCTCAGGCGGGTAAGCTCACTTATTCACATGTCATCGCGATGCCCCGGACTGACCAAGTTGCGTACAATAGCGCTTCTGGCCTTGGTCAAGCGTGCGTCAAGGAGATTTGCAGAGCAGGCGGAAACGCGGCCATACTCGATATGAACGAGGAGAGCGGGCAAGAATTCGCAAAGACGCTCGGCGCATCTGCCAAGTTCTTCGAGTGTAACGTCCTCGAAACTGAGAACGTTGCCAAAGCTGTACAGGGCACCGTGGAATGGGTCAAGCAGACCGGGAAGCCTTTGGGGGGTGTCATCCCAGCCGCTGGTGTGTCTACGCCGGCTACGGTACGGCTTTTGCTCTCTCTCCCTCCCTCTGTGTGTGTGTGTGTGTGTCTTTACCCGGGTTCCATTGCTTACAAGACCTTGTTTTCCAGATGCTCGACCGGGACAACAACCCATTCAGCCTTGATGACTTTGACTTTGTCATGAATGTCAATGTACGTGGGGTAATTGATCTCGTCAGGCAGACCCTCCCACACCTTGCCAGAGGTCCCGGGACAGGCCCAGACTCGGAACGGGGCGTCGTCATCATGGTGGCCTCTGCCGCCGCCTATGACGGGCAGAAAGGCCAGGTCTCCTACTCTGCCAGCAAGGGCGCCGTGGTCTCCATGACTCTGCCCATGGCGCGCGACCTGGCCCGGCATGGAATCCGCGTCGTCACAATCGCCCCCAGCTTGTTCGAGAGCCGACTGACCGGCATGATGAGCGATAAGGTGAGGAAGAGCCTTGAAGGGGCGATGGAGTTTCCCAAGAGGGCAGGGAGGCCCGACGAGTTCGCCCAGCTGGTGCGACAGGGGATTGAGAATGTAATGCTGAACGGGGTCGTAATCCGATTGGACGGTGCGATGCGCATGCCTAGCAAGATGTGAGATTTGCTTACGCGGGGGCGCCGGGTTGCTTCCGTGCCACTGCAGAAAGCCTCTTATCCATACGGAGTATATATAATATGCAAGTTGGAGATGCTCGTGTGGCAATAAATGAAAGAAGAAGTGTGACACCGCTACCACCATCCCAACGACACCCCTGATCCCATCCACTCTATCCACGACCTCTTGCGGTGGACTGCCTCAGGTGGCTAAAGGCAACGTCCAACCCGCGAACGTGAACCATTGTACAAGTACGAAGGAGAAATGATAGCATCATGCACGCATGATCGAAGTCATTGTTCATCTTGTAAGGTGACGGTTACCGAACTTCGGCCCGGGCCGTCATGTCGTGATCATCGAAGCTAGCGGAGTTTAGGCGGCAAAAATTGTCGACAGTGTGAAGGCAAAGCCAAGGTAAAGTCCAGCTCAAGTCCGCGCGGAGCATCCCCAAGGCAAGCCGGCTTTCCAGGATCGGAATTAGAACGGCAATTCTGTGCGCTGTTAATAATAGGAGTAATAATATTAATAAGTCCTCTGATATGATGTACTCCGTAGGGAGTACCATACACACGATTCATTTGCGCGCTAAAGAACCGACCAACCGACTCGTCAAGAACACCCACCCTACCACCGCTTGAGCCAAACATGGAGCCTCGGTAGTGATGGAGTACGTTCGTGTTGCAACGGGCAGTGTTTGCCGGGGCAAGGGAGGGGGGGGGAAGAAACTACCGACATCAGGATGCATTTCGACCCAACAAAGCAAAGGAAATGCTGCAGGGAAAGTTGGAGGAAGTAGAAGCCCAATGTAGCCACGGTCCCTACCGATAAATGCAGAAGATGGGAAAATGACGACAGAAGCCCACCGAAACCCACCAGCACTGCATCGAACCATTGGCTCTTAGTTCCGTCTAGCACCGCTTCGGCGAAAAAAAAAGGATTTCGTGCGGGGAAAGAGCATTGGGAGAGCATGCATCAAGTACAATGTAACTCCCCTCCGTCCTCCGTACACATCGACTTTGGTGCATGCACGTAATACAAGCCCATGACTCCAACAACCTAGAACCTCCCTTCCCCCTCTTTATTTAGCGTCAAAGAGATGTGATGTGTGCTTTTTTAAGGTGTTGTCTGATTTTCTGTGTAGGTGTGGTGTGGTGTCGTATGGTGCGGTGTGTGTGGTGGATGACGAGAAACAGAAGCAAAGAATTGATAAAGGATTCACTCGAGCCAGTCCACGTAAACAATGTCTCTCCCACTCGACATCGCAGAAGGCCTCGTTCCCGCCGCCAGCTCTGAAAAGTACCCGCTCTCCGAATTCGCCCTCTTTTGACTCCACCGTCGTACTTCTGGTTACGTTGCGAACAACTTTTTGGCAACTGGTAAACTGGGGACGCTCCTGAAAGCTCCATTTTCTTTTTCTGTGCTTTGTCACATTCATATCTCACAAAAAGTTACAACTGCGTATATATATATGTATATATGTATACATGTATATATACGGAGTATACCTTCTGATTTATGACTAGTACGGAGTATTAGGGAGGTGACCTTCACTCAGCCTGTCAACTTACACCAGCTCCAAACAAACCCGCCCGTCCTCATGAAGCCATTACAAGGTCCAGTCACGATACCCTTGATCAAGGTAGCCGTCCTCGACGACTACCAGGGTCTGTCAAGGGGAATCTTTTCACAATTGGATCTTCTTAGGTTCCAAGTGCGGTATTTGCCCAACACTCTCCCACCCTATAACCATCCCACGACCCCCGAGGAAGCCAAACATGCCTTGATTGAGCAGCTTGAACCCTTTCACGTCATCTGTGAGTAATGAAATGAATATTGCCAATATTCAGACTACCTGCTACCACTTTTGTGTGTGTGTGTGTGTGTTTTTTTTTTACAGAGAAAGACTGATGAGAAGGAAAAATAAAATGATAAACAAAAAAAGGCACAATGCGAGAACGGACACCATTTCCCGAGGAGCTCATCACCAGCTTGCCAAACCTCAAGCTCCTCCTGACGACGGGGACTCGCAACAACTCTCTGTCCCTCCCTACCCTGACGGCCAGGGGCATACCCGTCGCCGGCACAAACACCAACCTCGTCGCCTCGCCCGAGTCGACGACGCAGCACTGCGTGGCCCTGATCCTCTCCCTGGCGCGGGACATTCCCGGCAACGACCTCTCGGTCAAGAGGGGGGGCTGGCAGACGACCCTGTGCAGCGGCCTGGCCGGCAAGGTGTACGGCGTCGTCGGTCTGGGGAAGCTGGGGGCCGCCACGGCGAGGATCATGCACGCCGCCTTTGGCATGAAGGTCGTGGCCTGGAGCGCCAACCTCACGCAGGAGGTGGCCGACACGCAGGCCGTCCGCGCCGGGATTCCGGTCATGACCCGCTCCGGCGAGAAGACGTTCAAGGTCGTCTCAAAGGAGGAGCTCTTCCGCACCGCCGACGTCGTCAGTCTGCACCTCGTGCTCTCGGACCGGTCCAGGAACATCGTCGCCGAGCCTGAGCTCGCCCTCATGAAGCCGACGTCTTTCCTCGTCAACACGGCGCGGGGGCCGCTCATCAAGGAGGAGGCCTTGCTCGACGTGGTCCGGAGGGGCGCCATCAAGGGCGTGGCCCTCGACGTCTTCGAGCTGGAGCCGTTGCCGGCGCAGAGTCCTTGGAGGAGGATTGACTGGGGTTCTTACGGGACAAGTCGCGTCATCCTGACACCACACACTGGCTACTCGGAGGAGGAAATATTGAAAGATTGGTACCGGCAGCAGGCCGAGAATGTAATCAGATGGGCTCGCGGGGAGCCCATGAGTCATGTCATTGACTACATGGCCATATAGACCCCCTTTTTTCTTCTTGTTTTGTTCATCAGATACCTAACTTTCCCCTTGATGAAATCTTGTTTAATATATTCAACGTCGCAACGGACTTTCTTTCTCCCTTCTTTTTCAAGCACTACTACCATGTTGGGATTGCAGCATCGCCAGCTCCTCTTCAGCATTTCCTCCTCCCTCGCTACGAGGAAGCTCCTTGATCCCAGCCTTGTCAAACTGCACCACCCTCTTCCTCGCCTTCCACCCTGTCCGGACAGTCCACCACACCACCCCAAGATAGATGACAGGCATCAAGCCAGTGAAGATGACCAAAGCGACCCGAGCCGCCTTCTCAACGCCTTTGGGCAAGCCAAAATTGGTTCCATTACCATGGGCGCCTATGCTCGCCATAGCCCCCATGAAGATCTCCAGCACGTCCAGCAGCTGAAACGTGGTCCAGAGCGAGCACATCCACGCCAGCCGCGCGCTCCCCTGCCTCGTCTCGTAGAAGATTCTGTGAACCTCCCTCGTGTGGTCGTGCAGGATGTTGGCCGCCAGGCAGAACCGGAAGGAGAGAAAGGCGAGTATGGTCCCGTGCAGGAAGATTGATAGAAGGCTGCCCAGGCTGCCGAGGTCCGGCGGGAAGAGGCCGATGAGGCCGTAACCAACGAGGACGACTTGCACAAGACAAGCCAAGCAGAGGACTACCGCTCTTCGAATCGATTTGTGTTTCTCCATCTCTTGACGATCAATCTCAGAGCTTCAATCACTCCGTCATGGAGTAAATACAGCTAATGGTTCAATCGCACGGGGTCATGTATTTTGTAGAGCGAAGAGAAGGGGGGGAAAAGGTAGTTGTGTGCTTTGTATGCAAGGTCTACGTACGCCGAAGTCGAACGGATTTTGTTGGTTATGTAAATAAGCTGAAATAATAAGTCACTCCCGGGAAAATTTCCTTGAAAAGGCGCAGAGCAGGGCGCGCCCAAAATAGTTTCAATGCCCACAAGTTGATCCGCAAATGCCCTCTAGTGTAAGGACTATAAACGGAGGTTGCACCGAGCCCCGAAGAAACCCGCGTATGAAATCTATTGCGCGTTTATGGGAATAATAATCTCGACATGTGGTGGGAAGGCACACGATTTTCATCAATGATTGAAGCGAGTCAACATGTAATACTATTATTCACGCAAAAATTTGACTAAACCTCCTTAACATCGACAATATCCCCTCTCTGAGTAACTGCAAGCTCCTTCTTAGCGATTGATGCCTTGACAGGACTCTTTGTACCGAATATCTCGTCCATTTCTTCCAGCTAAAGCAAATATTGTCAGAAACATCACTTCTGGGCACCACAGCAACAAAAGACGGAGAAGAACTTACAGTGCGACCCTTTGTCTCAGGAAAGACAAGGTAAACGACCATGAACATGACAGCGTCCCAGATGGTAAAGATGATGTAGGTCTTCCAGCCAATCTTCTCCATGGACACGGGCCAGGCGAATTGATTGAGCAGACCAGCGGCGTTGACAGCAAAGTTGGAGAAAGCCATGCCCTTGGCTCGCTGCTCGAACGATAGTACTTCGACACAGTAAAGGCCCTGAAGAGGTGTGATTCCGACCGAGAAAACAGCGCCAAACACGAAGATGAGGGCCAACGTGACCTTGGACGCTGCCTGGTCGGTGTAAATAGCATCACCGTTTGCGTCATCGCCAACATAGGAGGCGGCGAACCGAGAGGAAGCGATCGTCATGCCGAGCCAGACCACAGAACAGGCGGAAAAGGAAAAGAGAAGCAGTGGGCGGCGACCGACTCTTTCAACGAGAAAGGCACCTAGGATTGCGCAGCAGAATTGTTGGCAGTTGTTGATCAATGTGATGTTTGCCTGCGACACCCAGTCGGTGTATCCGGCCGTATCGAGCACAGAACCAAGGAAGTACGACAGGACGGCATTACCAGCCCACTGGCCAAAGGCAGACAGTAAAACGTTGCAAGCCCAGCGATATCTGGCCGCGCCATCACAGTAGAGGGCACGATAGTCCCACCAGCGCTTGTCCGCACCATTCTCGTTCAGGAGCGTCTCGTACTCGTGCAGCTGAAGCTGGACCCAAGGCGAATCAGGGTTCCCGCTGCCATGGTACGTAGTCAATACCTCCTTGGCCTTTTCCTTCTTCTTGTTGACATAGAGCCATCGAGGAGACTCGGGGAGAAACATGCAGGTCAACGCAATCAGTCCAGAAAAGAGGGCTTGAAGCCAAGTGATCAGTCGCCAAGAATAGTCACCTCCTATCTCAAGGGCGCCACGAGCTGATCCGGCCGCAATGATGGCGCCAGAGAACCAAAGAGTGTTGTACATGGCTATAAACATTAACACCATCCATCTAAAACCATTAATGGGCGTGGGGGACTCGCTCACCTCCAACAACACCACGGAAAGCTGGATGGTTAATCTCCACGACATACATAGGCCCGGCAGCGGCGGCGATGGAGACACCGAAACCGAGCAAGAAGCGACCCCCCATGAATTGGCTTGGGCCATCGCTAAGAGCCTGAACGATAGTCCCGATGATGATGATGACGGACGCGGTGAGCATGCCTATGCGACGACCAAAGCCATCAATGCAAGGGCCGACAAAGGGCAAAGCCACGACGCCACCAATTTGGTACATGGAAGATACGATTCCAGCCCAGATACCATCATTCTCAACGCCATAGCGTTCCTTGAAAGCCGGGTTCTGCAAAAGATTATTTATAAGAGATCCATCGTAACCGTTCATGGTGCTACAGAAGAAGCCAATGATGGAGAAGGCGTAGATGAAAATCTGAGCCTTTGTCCACGCATTCGGCGGCTCCTTGATCATTGCTTCATTAAAGGCTTGATTGCCAGTGACGACTTTGGTGTCGAGAACCTTGGCCTGCATTCCGCCCACGGTCAGCTCATGCTTCATGTCTATTCGTAAAATCTCAAGCAACGTACAACGTCCTCATCGTGGGATTTGGAGCGGACCGCGTCCACTGTATCGATCTTTTCGGCCATGGTCGGTGATGCGCGACGGCGTCGGCGCCGAAGTTTGACGAGTGATGAAAGGTACTAGAGATGGGCGACACTCAAGGGATTGATACAACTTTTGGTCGAAAGTCGTAGAGCAGACACGACTGCTACGAGACGCAGACTGGAGATGCGGGGAGGTTATCTAATGGAAGCCACATGGAAAAATAAAATAAAAAAAGAACGGGAGCAACTTCCATTTTAATGAAAGTGAAGGGTTGCATCATGGCCTTTACCTTCGCTTGTGTGTGTGTAGGTGCCACAAACGGGGATCTAGAAGGGGAGGGGGGGGGGGGG
>PXOB01000007.1:23106-102907 GCA_003012115.1 Trichothecium sympodiale | reverse complement strand
ACTCTGTACTCCGTACTTTGGGATATTCTCCTTTTCCTGCATGCATCTCCCACTCCAAGACACCAATGCAACCTCAGCCACCCCGCAATCCCATGAAATCTGCAAGGCAGGTCATTGCTCACACTCACACAGTCGTCAACGCCCCGAGGAGCTGGTTGAGCCTAGAACCCCCGGCCCCTTGATTTAATTTAGAAAACTACTAGTAGTCCCCCCCAACCAGCGGGTAGGGCGGCACGACTTCTCGATGCTGGAGCGGCCATGTGAACTCTCTCAGGCACATCAAGACCTGGGAATAATTCGTTTGCTTTGCTCTCCAAAAACGCCATAGGGCTTTTCTTGAGCTTGCATTGGAAAACTGACTTGTCTTTTTTTTCCTTCTTCTTTTTTCCTTTCCCATGGCGGGCAATGCGAGGGCGGGCAATTCCTCTAGGTTTACGGAGTGCGTTATACGAAAGTACAATAGCAATGCTACTACCACAAAAATTTGTCCGAAATCCTTCGCAAATTATAGGTCTCATCGATCGCCATCCAGACTTCAATAGCGCTTCGAGGCTCCTCCTTCATAATGGCTAAACGGGCGTCATCAAACCGCCCATCGGCTCTTCGCACATGGAAATACCAAGTTCCCATTGTCTCATTGTCTCAGGCCTCCGACTATATTTCCTAGCTCGCCCGTTTCAGATCTCCCTGTGGCAAAAACGCTTCCACATGGCTAATGGGGGGGGGGGGGGGGGTTAGCACTGCTCTTCAATCCAACCACTGAGCGCGAGGCTCCAAGTTTCAAGCTCTCACCATCGCTTGTGCAAGCCTGGCTTGCATTATTAGTATGTGTACGGAGTACGCAGGCACGGCATATCGCAGGCACTCATTCTGCATCAGTGGGATAAAGTGTGCAGAAGGGGCCCCGAACAGTAACCACTGTTGAGGCCTAGCGCTATTGCATTAATATGCCAATTAATAAGAAAACATGAAAATGATACACACGACATCAGCCAGCCCTAGCGATGGAGCTCGAAATCGGCAGTTCGTGCTGAGTACGGGATACTCTGTAATAGCCATCCTACAGCTACTACTTTTACGTGCGGAGCGAATTGTCCGATCACCACCCAGGCGTTTTCGGTCTCGATACCAGCACTACACTGCCATCTCAACAAGTTCGCCCAAACCCTGGCAGGGGACATCCCTATTACATTAGCACTACGTCGACAAGGTCATCACTCCGTGCCTCACGCGCTAGCTAACAATGCCAGTTAGTTGCGGCTCGGTGCGCTCGCTCAATCAAGCCTACGATGCCCGTGCGATGCAAGAGGCCCGTCTCCAGAGCTCGCTGAGCTATCCATTTACAGACAGGAAGCTGAACGGGCTGAGACTGAAGCCCTGCAGGCATGCCGTTGTGCCCCAATCGTGGTTCGACCCTGGACATTTGTCGAGTTGGTACGGACCCGCTGAGATCGATTGCGCATATCCCTTGCAGCCAACTTCTCCATGCATGCAGCTGTGCCGCTGAACCTCGTTAAATAACTGGTCAGTGTGCACCTTGTATCATCAAACCCCGGACGTTGTGACCATCATCTGATCAATAATCCATGCTCAATCTGTCAACCACAGTCAACATGGCTTCATGTGTAACGGAGTACGGAGTACGGAGTACCTACATGCAAATGCAGCACATCACTGCTATTTCCACTGCGTTGGGCCTGAGCATTTCGTCACTTTTGGTAGCGCGCTCGAAACCAACAACACGCGACAGGGTCCAATCCTTGCGCTGCGCCTCGCCATCTGGGCTGGTTCCTGGTGCAGCACACACCGGCTAGTTCAATGGGTTGCGACAAGCTGTGATTTACCGTAACACAAGCATGGGTGGTCCTGATCGTGATGCTTTGAAGCAGTGCTGCTGCAGCTGAGGTGGAGGTCAGCAATAAGTAATTTTGAGTGTCTGGGTTGTGCCTGAAACCCGTCGATCAGCATTATTGTCCTTGGATGTACGGCTGAGGACACCGGCCGCACGTTTTTCGACTGCTTATGGCGACATGTTCCTGAAACAAACATGAGTGATATATGACGTAGAAAATGGCCATCTGCTGATGAATGTTACCGATGATCAGGTTCGGCGCAGTTGATCCTGGAGTCGTCTGACGGGGCAAAAAAGCTTGGTGGTGATACCGACGGAACTTTACGGATGGGATCGCTATCTCAACGGCAGCGCATTGTTGCACTGAGCTGTTATTAGCAAACGTAGCTGGACGGACCAAGCCTCCACCCCAAGCGCAATCACCACGTGGTTTTACCCGGGCCAAGCCAGGGGCAAGCGCCCGTTCCCAAGCAACCAGCGGGCTGCAGCGCCCCGTCCCTGGTGATCTATCATATTATTATCCCAAATTCTGACTGGGCGCTCAATGTCTTGGAAACCTTGGCGCACTTGCGATGTTAACTTTAGAAGCCTCCATACCTTGCAGGTCAAAAGCGGTGTGCTGACGCACTTCCCCGCACTGAGGTGTGTCGCTGGCCGTCGAAGCAGAAAAGATACATTCAACCAATGTACTCCGTACCGTGGCTTTGAGATGATTCTGGGTAATGAATCAGATCCGAGCCAGCCGCGACACCGCTAATAAACCATGGCAGAGCTCAACGCCGAGCTGTAGCCCATAAAGCGAAAGGTAGGCCATTGGCGGGGTGGCCCTCAAAGTATCTAGATATTCTTCTCGTCCCAGGGCGTTAGTAGGTGAGCAGGAAATATGTAGAGCAGCATTGTTATACAACTAGAATTCAGATTGGCAGTGTCAAGTGCCGAGGTAGAAGTCGCCACGGCATTTCTGTTGGCTACTGCGATCCAAGTCCATTGCCATGTTCAAAGCCTCCAATTCAGTATTCCAGAGATGGGGAAAACATGTAGATCAACCGCAAAATCTGACGCTGATGCTGACGCTGACTTCTCCCTGCTAGAGCGTAAGACCAACGTGAGCTAGGTATATCGAAGACGCCTCGCCCTATTCTCGCTACTTCTCGCGACCGACCACCTACAACCCATGCAGTCTCCAAAGTCCTAATCGCTCTCCGCATCCTTCATGCATCCCGGCCGATTGGTAATATGCACGACCCTTGTTGGGGCTATGATTCACCATCCCGAGGATATGGGAAATGTCTATTATGCATGAACCCCTGCTCGTGTTCGGAGTAATCGGTTGCCCTCGGCTTTGGGCGTTCGTTGCACAAGCTTGCGCCCTTGACTCCAGAGCGGTGCTGTACGTCTGACTATCTCGATGGATTTCTCATCAGGCCCAACCATGTATCACGACTGCGGAAGACCCGTTCGACACGAAACAACATGCAGCTTATATCGCAGATGCTGCGGCATGAGGAGAGGATGAGTCGAGATATGCAGCCGCATTTTCCGTTTACTCCATGGATATTCGGACGCACAGTAAGTGCAATATGACTTCATGGCAAATCTTCGCCAACTGGGATCTGGGTTGAGGATATCCAATTTTCCATCTTTGCTTGTCCTTCGGGCTTATGGGTGTTATTTCTGGCGGTGGGCCTTGGCGCGCCCATGCCTTGTGAGGTCTTTTCCCTCTTCCTCACGACGAGACAAAGGACTCGCCCGTAGATTGAGAAACCCTCATATGAAACATCCATGGCCATCTTCTTCTTCCTATCTTCGTCACCCTCCTCAACCCTCTCTCTGAGGCGTTTGTTGGGCGGTTCTTCATAGTCAGATTCCACACTGAAAATAGACTCTGATTCGTCAATCTCAGCATCTGGATCAAAGGTTGTACCTCGTTGTCGCTTAGACACCCTACTCGGTTCCGGAGCCTCGGGGATATCCCCAAGGCTGACACCATGTTCATCCTCGTCTTCGTCTCGAATCACTACGTTCTCAACATGCGCGTCCACGTCCAGGGGTTTGTCATTGGTAGCTCTCATTAGCTTGTTTGTGTTGGAACGCAACTTGGTCTGAGTCCTGTCATGGAAGTGCTTATGCTTCGTCAATATTGAATGGCGCGTGTTCGTTTCCATCAGAAATATGGAAACCTCGAAGTCATCTGAGCATTTATCGTCAGATCAGTGGCTGTTGACGCCATGAGCGAGCAGGGGGAGCATGGCTGACCTTGGGTAACAACGTCCTTGATGGCCTTTTTCTTGGCAGACGATTTCTTTCGGCTTCTCTCTTTCTCTTCGCGTAGCTTAGGTAGAACCCATGGCCTCACACTCTCAATGACTCGAGGAAGAATAGGGTCGCGTGGGTTCAACAGCCACGAGTGCACGAGGGCAGGATTGTCGAGATAGATGCGACACTCGAGGACCGAGTACTTTGTGATGCGAAGGTACCGACGGACTGGTGCCATTATGGCCAAGGCCAAGGCCTCGGTTATTGGTCGATTACTTACTTTGCGTTTGGTTAAGATAGATTTAGGATCGAGACCGCATTGTCGGTAAAAGGCGTGTGATGACGTGAAAGAAGTGGCATCACGGCTGTGACGTGCCTCTCCGGAACGGTCAGTGGCCCACTTTTCAATTTCACCGTACAGCGGTTGTACGGAATACTTTCCGCCTCTTATTGTGGTGATTGACTTTAAGCCACATATTATAGTGTCACTACTACTGATGTAGTGGGTGGGTATAAACATACTAGCATCTGACTTTATTTGAATATAAATTTCTAGTGTAGTTTCTTAAAAGTGTGGGTTTCGTCGTCAGCCTATGTAGAATATATGGAATGATGAAAATCCAATAGTGAACTGCCGCATAACAGAGACATGACTTGTGATGGATTATCAAAGCTCCCTCTGACCTATGTACCTATGCGTGATATCTGTTTACTGCTAGTAGGATTACTAGTGAATATGTGCCGTCATTCTTATGCATGTATGTACGGAGTACAGCCACGCGTTTTCCTTGGCTCATTCTTAGGGTAGGCAAATGATCCGGTCGAGACGTATTCCGCAGGTTGGATCTTTTCTCGCCAAGGCCTATACAATCAAACCATCACACGGCTGTTATTAAGCTCCAATAACTTGTATCCACCCCTTGCGTTATCTCCTTAGCGAAGAGAGGAGGCTGAAAAGCGGCTTTAGCATCGGTCAAAACTCCATGCGAGGAGTACACCGAGGCAAGCGCCATGCGTGTGCTTGGCCTTGATAAAATATCTCACTACATAGTGCTTGAGGCATATTAAAGAAAGTCGTTGCCTGCGCTCGTTGCTATTAACAATGGAATGGTCATCGCTCGATCAAATCTCTCATAGGTCAAAGGTTGCAGTTCATGAGGGTGTTTCAGCTTCTCGCGGCAGGACCACACGTATCGATTGCTATCATGCACGACATTATTGATTCCATTCCTCCTTGCTCCAACTTCAATAATTCGGGGTCAAGCTCAGATTGGGAGATCCACTTGGGGACTAAGTCCCAGTAATAGTAGGTGGGGGGCCCGTGGCTTGGTCAAGAAGTGATCCCTCACGAACGATGGTCCAGGCGCGTATTTGAAACAGTTTGTGCGACTCTACAAGTAGTACTTGTAGGTATTCTTCAACATCAGGCTGACACTATGAAGTATGCCTACCGTAGCAGCAGCTAATTCGGAGGGTTTAGACTGCATAAACGTTACGGACTCCGTATCGTATGCTCTGCGATAACTGCTCAAGCCCATAAAGGCATACAAGTAGTCAGTTCAGCTGATTTATCGATGCTGGGATCCCCCTGAATCTATACCGGGTCTTGGGCTCAAAGAGCTTGACCATCATCACGAACTGAGCTGTTTACCGACCGCCTCAATTAAGCGAGTTTAGACAACCACCTCGTTTGTAGGTAGTCCAAGAGCTATAGATGCTGTTGTCTGCTGAGAGAGGACAGTATTTTCCTTGTTTCCTTCTTCTTCTCTCACCTCGCGGGAAGGCGATGAAGACTGCCTACCTATATTAGTGTAAACCTCAGCTTAGGGCATCTCGGCCTCTCCCGAACCCGAGCTACCAAGGCGACTTTGAAGCCAATGTTTGGGGAATTCCAACAGTCGCGTCGAGTACGTAGTCATAGTCTTCTCGTGTTCGTCAATGGCGCATGCTGATGAGAACGGGCGGTATTCTACTTGTATGTGTGTCAGAAGTGTGGCGTTTCCCTTTTTCAGCTCTGTCTCGGCTCGCAGCGATGGTTCCAGGGCGCATGGCCTGGGCCCTGTAAAATCTGTAGGTCTATGACTCGTCTGCCTCAGATTAAGCGCATCATCGTCAAGATCTAACCCACAATCGGGCTGTAGAGAGCCAATCGCGATGTCCCCGCCGGCATGCCCCCAGTTCTCCATGCCGGTGTGTCGAGAAGCAGCAAAGATTTGTCGTCGACTGTCCTCTACTCCGTATTAGGTAGCGGTTCCTGCAGGCCTCGCTCATCTGGGCAAGGTGTCTGCTATATTCAACCACCGACAGCTAGACAATACACCGGGGAGCCCACCCGCTATAGACCAAAGTTCGGACTGAGTGCGAGGAGCAGCCGCCTTCGGACATGTTGCCACCATAATGTTAGTGGTGAAAGCATGAATAAAGGTGTCCCCGTCCCCGGGGGGAAACGCCTCCTCCACGAGTTTCTGTGCATACAGCATAATGACGACCCGAGGTTTTCCTCCTGCCAGGTCAGACAGAGAGTACTCGTTTCTCGAAGCGCTTGCGATAGGTCCAACAACCGAGCAGCTCTCCCTTGTCCCCAGAGAGAAGCTCGGCCTGTCATCGACACCTTCTGCCACATCATCTATGACGGCAAAGTCACCGGGCAGCCCAGAATACAACAAGACATTTTTCCTCGAAACGGCAAACTCACCATCTCCTGTAAGACAGCAATCATACCGAAAACCTGCTCAGATGGCGCTACACAGTGCCCCCAAGGCGCAGACTCAATGCCTTGAAGTCTGCAGCAAGACGACAAGGTTGGGAGATCGCATATCGGTGCGCATGCTCGAGTATCTTACATCGATCAAGCAGGCGAATCTTCCGCATGGTCTCGACAACCTCGCACATGGCTTTCTGTCGACCTGCGAGACACTCCTCACTCTAGAGGCAGGCTTGGTTGAATGTGGGCGCACGGGGCAAGTCTTTCCCGTGGACTTGCTTGGCGAGTTGGAGAAGAAATTCCGAATATGCCAATTCGACTTCAACTTGCTTGATAATATGCTAAGCAGGGCGCTAGAGGCTGAGAGAAAGCACGGCGCCATGGGTAAGATGAAGCGCGGCTTCAGCAAGCTTTTCGGAGAAATGGACTTTGATAAGATGACACACGCTCTTGAGCAAACACGAGAGAGCTTGAGAATGAGTGCGCTCATGTTTCAATGGACGTTGGGAAACGAGAAGATCGAGAGCGGTATGGGTATCGGCTATACTGGCCTGGCTGCTGCGCTCAACAGGTTGGATAGTAGATCTGGCAAAGCAAAGACGGCTGGATCAAGCAACGGCTCCAACAGTTCCCAATATCAGATGTCCCAACCTCACATGCCTCACATGCCTCAATCACGACCGACCGAGATGCCTCCGCTTCCCCCGCTGCCACCGTGGACCGAACGATCGCCATCTATGCCAGAGAGCGTTACCCATGTCCAATCACCTATTAGTGAAATCCGGCCATGGCCTGCCACGGCCGTTAGTACCAGCTCGGTTGGGTCGAACGAGCGGGTGGCACATTTAGGAGCGGTTGATCGACTTAGCAACTTTGACGAGGCGTTATCGCACCATACTGGTGAATCAGCACACGACGGCCTGATCGAGGAAATTGCGCATCTAGACCTGGGCACCTCTAAAGGGGCCATTCGTCTCAAGGCTGACCCCGGGTCTATGCCTCGTTGGTCACCTCGAGCCAACGTTGGCTCAGAAGGCCAAGACTACAAGAGCGCTTTGATTGCTGCAATACGAGGACGAAACCACAAACTCGTGGAACAATTGCTGGATCGCGGCTGCGCGCCGAACGCTGGGCCTGATGTCTTGGTCCTGAATGAAGCCGCCAATGGCCAGGATGTCGAAAGCATCCGTCTGTTGCTTCTCTTTGGCGCTGACCCGAACGAGCGTGATCGGGAGGGAACCACTCCTCTTGGCATATCTGCGGAAAAGAACTTCCTGAATGGCGCAGTCATGCTGCTCAAGTATGGCGCAGATGCTAGTCTGCGATCTGGCCTTGAACAGGAAAGCCCTCTCGCGCTCGCCGTCAGCAACAACAGAGCCAACTTTACGCATCTCCTACTCATGTACGGTGCCGACGTTACCCAGATGAGCTCTACTGGCAATACCATGCTCATCACTGCTATCAACAAAAGAACACCGATCAGGTCAATCGATCTCCTCCTCGAGTATGGAGCCAATCCCAATGCGAAGAGCAAGGAGGGTAAGACGGCTCTTTTCGAGGCAATCTCCTGCGTGCGAGTCGATATTGTCACAAGCTTGCTCAACCATAAAGCCGACCCCAATCTTCCCGGCCCGAAACACATGCTTTGGCCTGCGGCGTATCAGGCGCCTTGCCTACAGGTTCTTCTTGCTCATGGCGCCGACCACAAGAAGACCCCAGGCATCATGGAACTGGCGTCGAGTATCAACAACATCGAGTCAGTACGTATCTTGCTCAAGGCCGGTGTCAACCCGAACGCGAAGAAGGATGGTGTTTACACTCCTTTGTGTACCTCGATCCGCGACGATCACGCCGACATTTTCCAGTTGCTGTTGAGTAGCGGAGCAGATCCTAACTTACCGGCTAGTGAATACCCTGCTTTTAAGTGCATCACGCACGACCGCTTGCGGTACTTGCCACAGCTAGTCGCCGCCGGGGCTGACCTTCGTAGCCCCAAAGGGATCATGGAGACTGCAGTGAACTCGAACAACATGGAAGCTGTCCTGTGGCTCTTGGATCAGGGAATCGACATTAACGAGAGGAACCCGAAAGGCCATTCGCCGCTCTCAACAGCCATCCGTGAAAGGAACGTGGAAATGGTTGACCTGCTCATAATGCGCGGAGCAGATCCAAACAAGCGTGGCGAGGACTGGCCTGTCTGCATGGCGGTACATACGCCACAGATTTTAAAGCGGATACTCTCCGTATTGTCTGAACCTCGCGCTTTCAAGGGTGTCATCGAACGAGCTGTCGCCGCTGGTCAGCTCGAGTCAGTCAAGATGCTGCTGGGTGCTGGCATTTCGGTCGAGGATAAGAACGGTGGTGTCTTCTCGCCACTCACCACAGCCATTCGTGAAGACAAGGGCGATATCGTAACTTTCCTGCTCGACCCCAATGGCGGCAATGCAGACGTCAACGCCCCTGGAGAGCATCTGCCCATCGTCAAGGCTGTACGTCGCTTCCACGGCGAGGACACCACTATCATTGAGCAGCTGCTTGATCATGGGGCCGACCCGAACAAGATATACCGTGGCTGGAACGCCATGTTCCAGGCCATTGAGAATGGTGATATCGATGTTTTGCGGTTATTGAAAGAGAAAGGTGGAGGTGTTGACATGAATGTTAGGGATGACATGGGCCACACAGTGCTGGAGATGGCTGAGCAGCGAGGCTGGGATGAGGCTATCAGCCTGCTGAAAGGAGAGAGGGGGAGGAAGACAATGTGAACCGCAGGATTCGGAGCGATGACACTGGAAAGTGATGGTTCATTTTGTTTCATGTAGATGATACGGGACGAATGTATATGTATGTCATGGTTATTTAACGGCTGGCTGGGCTTATTTGAGGAAATCGTAATATTGCATACTCATCATTTCATTCGGAACGGATTGCGCGAGCTGCTAGGTGACTTTATCAGTGGCAGGAGCATTCCCTCAAATCAAGTTCAACGTTGCATGATTGTTTGTCTGTTGCGAGTGTATGTATGTAGTGACTAAGCCGGGGGGGGGGGGATTTGTAGTGGGCTTCTTGCACTGAGCGAGGGGCTAGGTAGCTGGGTATCTAAATATAGCTCCACTCTAAGGTAGGGTAGTTGGTGGCTTGCGTGCCAAAGTTGCGTGAACGATTCTTAGCACACGTCAAAAATATGACTTATGACTTGACGACAAACCAGCCTCAGGCTCGGTGATAGGCTGAATATGGTCAAAAACTGGAAGTCAACGCTCAAGTTGCCTTCCTCTAACTTCCCGTGAGTCTTTCTTTTCCTTACCATGCGTCAGCTATCGTACTAACAAGAACCTCTCATAGAGCCCGGCCGAACCCAGCCCTGCGACAAAAGTATTTGAAGCAATGTTCTGACGACTATTACGCCTGGCAGACTGCCAACCGACCGAAAGAAGATCCCTTTATCCTCCACGATGGCCCGCCATACGCCAATGGACCTCTGCACACGGGCCATGCGATCAATAAGATCCTCAAAGACATGATTATTCGGACCAAGGTTCAGGATGGCAAACGTGTTGTATACCGGCCTGGCTGGGACTGCCACGGCCTCCCAATCGAGATGAAAGCGCTTGGGTCCGACGGAACCAAGGGACTACCTCCCGTCAAGGTCCGAGATTTTGCTAGGAAATTAGCAACAAAGACTGTCAAGGATCAGATGAAAGCTTTTAGATCCTATGCCGTCATGTCGGACTGGGATAACCCGTGGACCACAATGGACAAGGAGTATGAGATCAGACAGTTACGGGTGTTCCAGAAGTTGGTGCGCCGGGGTCTCATCTATCGAAAACACAAGCCCGTGTATTGGTCCACGTCCACGAGGACTGCGCTGGCAGAGGCCGAATTGGAGTACAAAGAAGGTCACGAGTCAACCGCTGCCTTTGTCAAGTATCGCATTGTTTCGGACTATTCCACCATGATGTATTTGCGTGATCTTGAGGGGCCGTTGTACGTTGCCATCTGGACGACAACGCCCTGGACGTTACCAGCCAACAAGGCCATCGCTGTAAATGAGGACCTGATGTATTCTGTGCTACGAGTTGATGGATTTAACTTGCTTGTGGCTTCTAGCCGTGTTGAAGCCATGTCAGAAGTGCTGCCATCTGCCCAGGTGATTGTGCAGGATATACCTGGATCTACGCTGAGCGGCCTTGAATATCTCAATCGCTTACAAGATGCAAAACAGCCTATCCTCGCAGCAGATTTCGTAACAGCAGATTCTGGAACTGGACTGGTTCATATGGCTCCGGGCCATGGGCAAGAGGACTACGAGGCTTGCGCAAAAGCTGGTATTGATGCCTTTGCTCCTATCACAGATGATGGGCATTTCACCAAAGAGGCATATCCGGCTGACCCTGAGAGACTGTCTCAGGGACCTACGATACACGAAGGTGGTGGCCAAGCGGTAATGGACATCATTGCCGATGACGTACTGAAGACGCATATCATCAGACACAAATACCCCTACGATTGGCGCACGAAGAGACCAGTCGTAATTCGTGCTACTGCACAGTGGTTTGCAGATGTCGGAAGTATTAAAGGCGATGCACTAAAGGCGCTTGAATCTGTCAAATTTATCCCTGAATCTGGCCGAACCCGACTTGAGAATTTCGTCCAAGGGAGAAGCGAATGGTGTATCTCTCGTCAACGTTCGTGGGGTGTACCTATCCCAGCGTTGTACGATGCGAGCGGCGAGGCTGTCATGACCGAAGAGAGCATCGAGCACATCATCTCTGTCCTTCAGCAGCGCTCATCACAAGCGTGGTTCTCTGATGCTCCTGATGATCCGGCATGGGTTCCTGCATCCTTCCAAGGGAACTTTCGGCGGGGAACTGATACGATGGATGTCTGGTTCGACAGCGGCAGCAGTTGGACAGAGACCAGTCAACAAGCTGATGTGTATCTCGAAGGTTCAGATCAGCACAGAGGCTGGTTCCAGTCCAGTCTCCTGACTTACATCGCTGCGAAGATGGCTGATGGGGCGGCAACGATCACTGCGCCCTTCAAGACCCTCATCACGCACGGCTTCACTCTGGATGATCAGGGGAAAAAAATGTCAAAGTCTTTGGGAAACACGATCTCACCCGAGCAGGTAATGGACGGTACTCTTCTACCCCCTATCAAGCCGAAGAAGGGCGACCCCCGTCCTGATGCTCTTGGTGCCGATGCTCTTCGCCTGTGGGCGGCAAGTGTCGATTACACATCGGATATTCCCATTGGGCCTTCTGTCCTTGCTCCCGTGCATACCGCCCTGATCAAGTACCGCACAATTATTAAGATGTTGGTGGGCTCCTTGCATGAGTCCGCTCGAAAAGCGCCGTTGACCAGATTGGACCATATTGCATTAATGCACCTGAATGACACGATGAAGCAAGTGCAGGAATCATTCCATAGAAATGAATTCCACCAAGGGACTCAAATCATCAACCGTTGGATTGCTAATGAGCTATCGTCATTCTACCTTGATGCACTCAAGGATCGCCTATATTGCGGTGATGGCGGTGGCGTGCTCGAGCCAATCTTTGTGGGCTTCTTGAGGATGCTCGCTCCTATTACACCCCTTTTGGTCGAAGAGGCCTGGGCTCACCGCCCTCAATGGATGATTGACGACACTTTGTGCGAGAATCCAGCACGTCACATTTACGACACTCCCATCATTGATCAGAGTCGAGTCTCTAAGGACTATGAAGCTCTGAGGGAGGAATGGAGTCTCATCAGTACTCTACGCGACGCTGTCAAGGCTGGTCTTGAAGACGCACGCGACGCCAAGCAAGTTGGCAGCTCGTTACAATGCTCAGTCATTGTGGAAGTCGAGGGGAGCAAAGTCTTGGATTGTCTCGAACGATGTAAAAGTGACCTAGATGTCTTCTTTGTTGTATCATCTGCTGATGTCAATGCTCCGATACCCCAGGATCCAGAGTGGTCGCATACAAGGGAGTTCACATGGCAAGGAGTCCAAGGCAAAATCCATATCCTCCCACCAAAGGAAGCCAAGTGCTCCAGATGCTGGAGATATCTCGCACAAGAAGAAGACGGCTTGTGCCAGAGGTGCGACGATGTTGTCGCCAACCTCGAGTTGTCTTGATTGATGCACGGCAGGACCAATCTAGTATATTAAATAAGAGGTGTATTATTACTATAGATAGCATGATGAACTTTGCATACAAATAGACTAAGAGAATTTTGCATTGCACTAATAGTAGGACTAACGTGTTGTTATAGAATTGATACAATGAATTGTGTCCGAACTGCTCTAGTTGGGCTATTTGGATACCTGAAGTTCGGCATGTGATGCTGCTACGGTGCTACCAACTTTGTGGTGGGATGACGCTACTTCTACCGGGGGGTAAAGGGTCCCAGCCAGCCAGTGCAGCCACAGACGCACTACTACGTAGGTATGCACGGAGTACACACCCACGGACCGCAACACGGAGCAGCGATTGCGCACGTGAAATAGCTATTGAGATTGCACACCTGCTTCGGATGTTGAGGCCTATATGCGATTTTTTCTAAACTTCGATAATTTTCTTCATCTTCAAAAGCTTAAAATATAGAATACACAATGGATACGATGGCGTTTTTTGCCCCTGAACGGTAATGCGACGACTGCAGATGCGACGCGACAACGCCGAATACGCAACAGCGCGATGGCCAACCGCCCTCAAACCATACGGCCGATGACACCGGATGGGCGACCGAAATCGAACTATGAGACGGGCGAGTCGAGTATAGCTGCAAGTTTGCACAATGCGATACCCGAAACGGCCGTGACGACTGGTGTCATAGACTCCAGTCCAGCGACAGATCGTCAAGAAGGCCTTGCTGGATATGATGGGCGGACCAGGAAGAAGAATAAGAATCGACTTAGTAGCGGCTTCCTACTGAATGATGCTGCGACGGGCGATCATGGTCGTTGGTCGAGAAGAGTCTCTAGGAATCTGCTGCAACACAAGGGCAAGGCAGTGCCTAAGACGACCGATGCCGTTGACCCTCATTCTACCCAAGACCTTGGACGTATGTCTGCGTCTTCGAGGCAGGGCAAGGTTTCTTCGGACGCATCACCAAGGGCAGGTTCAGAAAGAAGCGAGGATAGGCCAGGCTCCAACCAAGCGTCGCCATCACCGCCGAGGAAGCCGGGTCTCGATGTCGATTCTACGCAGATAGTCAACATGGCCCTCAACCTCAGCGAATCTCGGAGAGCTGCTGCGCACCGTCCTACAGCCCAACCTCCACGCCTCGCCCCTATCCCAGACTCTCCCTCGGGTAGCAACCTGAGACAGCACCTGCAGCAACAACGGAGGACGTCCCGTAACATATCTCCAAGACCAGGCCAGCAAACGAGAATACCTTCTGGATTCAAGCCGGACAGTTCTCTTCAAAACAGCTTCGAACTGAATCATGAGAGCCAGTATCGGTACCCTTTCTCGGCTTCCACGTTGGCTAGGGCACAGAAAGCCAAAGAGCATTTGGAGTTGATGGCGCTATATAGAGAAGCTTTGCCGCATCTTCCTCCGCTGAAACCCCGACACGAGAATCAACAAGAGCCAAGTTCTCCTGCATCTCCGAGCGGTGCTAAGAAGGTGTTTAGATTTGACACTCAGGACCATCAACATGGACCTGGTCGGCCATACAACCCATTACAATACATAAGGAACCGTAAAGTCAGGGCTAGAGAAAGGAAAGTCATCGACGGAGAGCGTCAAGGCTTTGGGGATGTTGAGTCTGTCAGGAAGTGGGTGGATGCCATCGTCCAAAAACAAAACTCGGCAACAACAAGCACTGCTGGTGACAAGGGCTTCGAGATGCCGGCTTTCCCTGGTGCAGAGCATGATGAGCCACACAACTCCCCAGAGTCTGCCGCAAAAGCTGCTCTCAGGACGCGGCGTCCCCGAGTAGATTGGTTTTTCGACCCTTGTGATGTGGTGGCTGATGCCTACTGGGTAGAGCAGGGAGACCACAAGACACTCATAGAAGATCGACAATGGAGAAAGATATTCCCTGCAAAGGCTGGATCAAGGCCAATATCTCGGCAAATTGACGAGCTTGCTCCAGGAATGGATAATCAGCTAACCGCAACCACAAGCCTCGTCGAGAACCCTATGAATGTATCAGATGTTAAGGGCCAGATCCCCGATGGAGAAGCTGCTGGTGCTCGAGAGCGGGCCAGGCTAAAGTTGCAAGATATGAAAGGCTTCCATCACAAGCATACGAGCTCGTTGCACGGCCATGACTTGAAACGCTTGCGCAGAGACTCCTCATCTGATTCCTCGGACAGTGAAAGCGAGCCAAGACTCGATTCAAGAAAGAAAACGAGACCAAGAAGGAAGAATACGATTACTAGCGATGCGAACGATTTACTCCAAAAGCAAATGATGGAATTCGTAGCCCAGGAAGCCCGAGAGAGAGAGCTTGAAAACCTCGCCGAGACTAAAGCAGAACATGAAGAGCCGCTGCCACAGCAGACGAACCCAGAGAGGGGCACAGATTCCAAGTCTAGCAGCGTTACACACAGCCGCAAGACGTCCGTTGCAGAGTTGAGTGAACCGGAGCCGAAGACCACGAGCACACCGAGACTAGGATCTCCCGTCAGATACCAGCCAGGCCGTCCCAGCCTGGAGATCCCTGATCGTCTCGGGCGTAGCAGGCGAGCCTCAGATGCATCGATGCAGAGCTCACCAGGATTGAACGGCCCAAGAGATTTTGGGCTTTTCACGTTGGCGCACAATGTTTCGGGGCAATCCAGCCGGGCGACATCACCTACGAGAAATCCCATATCAAGAGTCAAGCAAAAGCTACGAGACCTGGGCGCGAAGGACCATACTGTTGAGCTGCAGCCAGATGACATGGAAGATGAGTGCAATGATGCTGGCTCCATCCCTGATCCTACATCGCCTGCAGAAAAGACCCTCCCGCGACTGAATGATGAAAGCTGGAAGGGACACAAGAGCTCCGGCAGTATCCGCGCGCGCCCTGAGGATCAGTCTGTCGGAATTCGCAGCATCTTCAAGGGGCCACGCATCGACACAGTCATTCGTGGTGGCTTATCAAAAATGTCTGAGATTATTTGGAAGAAGGATCCCAACGAGTCGTCTTCCTCCGACAGCTCTTCTGAGGACTCCGATAGTGATGCGCCCAGTGCGAAGCTCACCAAACCTAGACCAACACTCTCAAGACGAGAATCCAAACGTCAGGAACAGAGTATGGGACAGGCCAAGCACTTCTACGACAACCTCCCTCATTTCCAGCACGTTGGAGATGTGCTCACCAAGACACATACCAGCAATGAGCAGAGATTGGCGGTGTCCCCTCCTTCGCGGCCAGTGAGTAGACAGTCCTCTAGGTGGGACAAGCTCAAGCCACCCAGGATCGACGTCAGCACCACCTCAGGACCAGCTTCTTCTGCACCTGCTCTGGTCCAGGAGTCGGATGTGTCTGATGTTGACTCTTACCAGCATAGCGCAGCGGACATGGACAGGCACGTTGGTGATATGCTGGATAAACCAAGGCCAACTAGCCGTCACTGGTCCATCACAGACCACAATCTTACACCCCAGCAGACGCGACTTACAAAGAGAGAGGTTGCGCGCATGCGAGCCCTCATCCTCAGCTCTGGCATCAAGGCTATGGAAATCACCCGTCGTGCACACGAGAAGCAGAAGCCTCTTTGCAAGGAAAGCCTGGCGATTATTAAAGCAGACCCTCGCCTCCAGCCAGGCACGACCTCGTGGAAAGAGATCTCCAAAATCATCCCCGACTGCAATGACCTTGAACACTCGCAGGTGCAGACTTGCGATATCTACCCCCTGGCTTCCCGTGCTTTGGAGATGGCTATTCGATCCTCTAGCCAGCGTTGGCAGTCCTCCGCAGACACTTTTGCTTACACCACCGCGCCATCTTTGCAAAAGCGCATCTGGACTGTTCGCTCACGTTTGGAAGATGAGCTATCCGCAATGACCCACCAGGCTGCTGATGATGCTGACGAGACGAGCAAGGAGCTCGCGCTCGACCAGCCTCTCAAGGTGAAGCATGTGGTGGACGTTATCGACAAGCTGCTCCGTCAGCGCCGACGCCGCTTCAGATGGCTGAGAAGGGGCATGTGGCTTGCTGTCGAGTGGGCGCTTGTGGGCTTCATGTGGTATGTCTGGTTCGTCGTCATGATTCTGAGGGTCGCATGGGGCATCGGAGGCGGTGTTCTAAAAGGTGTGAGGTGGTTGCTTTTCCTCTGAGTAGATTGTGCATCTACTTTGAAGATCCCACTGTGTTAAGGGACATCCCCCCCCTTTTCTTCTTCTTCTTCTTCTTCTTCTTTTTTTTTCTTCTTTTTATTTACTTCTTGTTACAATACTTTTCAATGATGGCGCGGCAACAGGTGTGAGGTGCAATCGGTGGCGTGCATCCTCCTCACTTAAACTGCTTGGCTTAGTAAAAAGATTGAGGAGGGTGTAGAAGGAGAGCTCAAAAGCACAAGACGCCTCTTTCAAGCCGTTGCTTCTACCTATCTCCTCCCTACCCTCGATAATCTCGAAAGATCAGAAGATGATATTTATCTATACTTGTGGTCCTTGGCTGGCGCATGGTTTGGATGCATACTACAAGATGCGGGTTTCGTCTCGTAGCATGGCACAGCCTGTATCAGGGGCCACGAGACCATGAAGGCGAAGAATATCTTTTTCCTAGGTCCGATACTTCCCCCTTCTCATTACCCGATTCTCTTATGTTATTATCGCATAGCAATGGGGTTTATTTTGCGTTTTAATATCTTTCTCATTGTCTTTAGCCAAGTCGAGCCGGCTTTACTCGTTCTCTCATGAATACTATTATTTCCCTTGTCACATTGCGAGAGTTGAATCGCTCCATATATCCAACACAAAGTGAAGAATTCCGCATTACACGTTGTAAGATTTCTAGAATAAGTTTCTATGTACTTTATTATTACATTGAAGAAATCTAGATTGTTTTACGAAATGAAGAGAAAAGAAACCCCCTTCCACTACTCTTGTCTATCTGACGCCCTCGCCAACTTTTACTAATCCCTACTGACAGCTAAAGATAGGTCTATTGTCCTGGTCCAAAGATGAGAAACGAATGATTTTGGTTTTCGTTCCCAAGGTTTTTTTTTTTTCGTTTTTATTCAATTCTCTTCTTGCCCTCCTCAGCATTAAGGTATCTTGCTGTGCTCAGGCCGCGCTCGTGCTTAGCGACAAAGGAGCCAAGCATGGCGTCCTTCCTTGCCTTGGCAAAGTGCTCGTTGAAGCCGTCGACGGCATAGGGGCGGGGGTTGAGGCGGGGCCAATTGACCTGTTTGTTATTGGTTAATCTTATAGTTCAAGGGGGTTATATTAAGGGGCAGGGGGTTACTCACGTAGAGCATGCCGTGGCTGCGGACAAAGTTAAGGCACCATGCTGCGACAACGACCCAAACTAGGAGGAAGAGCCTGATGGTGATCTTACTGGCATCAGGGTCGCGGCGTGTAAAGAAACCCACAAGGATGATGAAGATGCTGAATGCGAGGATATAGGGAATTGATTGGATCATCACAGGCCTCTTGTCCATGAATACCAGAGTTGTGCCAATGTTGGCAGAACTAGGCTGGTAGGCTCCGAGGAACAGATCGAAAGAATCTTGGCGCGGTCCGTCAAGGAAATTATTCAGGAAATAACGAGTGATGCCGATGCGGCCGTCCTGCAGCGCACCCATCTTTGTGCGAACGCCGAATCGGGTGACGTCCGTCTTCATCGCCCCTGTGCCAGAGTATGACCTTGAGACGACATCTGCATTGTCTGCCCAGAGGTTGCGGAAGAGAAACTCGAAAGCCGGATCTTCATCCTTGAAAGTAGCTCCACGCGCCATGAGGCCAAGGTCCACGAAGATGCGATCAAGAGTGGCGCGAGCAAACATGCTCTGCACGACGTTTGTGCGGTCAAGGCAGTCCATGCAGTTTGTGCGCATGACGCTCTTCTGTTGGCTACGGGCATCGATACGGCCGTCATTGGCACCGGGCATGTCAACGCCGCGGAAGTATGCTTGGTGCTCGAGCTCATTGGCGAGCTTCTCAACAAGAGCGTATGCTTTGTGCATCTTCATGCCCTTGGTCTCACTGTGGAAATCGAAGTACACGTAGTGAATACGGTCGTACTGTTGGTGACGTTTGTCAGTGTCGATGATGTTGAATTTCTCGGGAGTGAGGGTATTGGCCTCCTTCTTCTGGCGCGGTGAAGACTGCAACGCCTCAACCATCCGTTCATAGGAGGTCTTGACGCTCTGCTCACGACCCTTCTGGTTGACAAGGTTGATAAGGTAGTTGTCACCATAGAGGCTGATCTGCTCGTCGAAGTGTCGACTTGCAGCATCCAGGGCTGCCTCGACGGGCTTAACAGCCAGCTTAGGCGTGTACTTGAGGCTGTTAATCTCAGCCCAGTATGTGGGAACGCTGCCTCTTGTCTGGACATAGGAAAAGACCTGCGTCTCCTGATTGCTTCCACCTAACTTGCCGCTTTGCATGTTGGGACTGCCAGCATATCCGCTCAAGCTGCTGTTGTTGTCATTCAATATGACAATTTGCTCTGTCTCGTTGTAATTGGCAACATGACCCTCTTCATCAACACCACGGGTGAAGAATCGAGTCCCACCTCGATACCTTGACCGTCTCGAGATGAGCGTAAGGGTCAAGGATGTAGACTTGAACGTGGTGGGCTTAATCTCAAACATGCCAAAAATGATGGGCAGGATGAAAGGATCGGCTCCAGGTTGGGGACCAGTTTGGCTCCGCGAGCCTCGTGCCCGGAAGTCAATAAGATCAGACTGAAGGTACTTGTTGAAGAAGAATCGGTCATCGGCCCTCATCCACAGAGGTTTGGACGTATCAGCCATGGACTGGCGCTGGAACGAGTTTGTCAAGTCTATGGAGTACGAGAAGTACATTGGCCCGTTGGCCAGGAAGGTCTTCAACAAGTCAATGAAGACATCTTCGTCAGGATCGTGAATCTGGCGCTCGCGCATGGGGAGAATCTCGGTCGAAACGACTTTGTACACCATCTGCCCCTTAAGGCGGCCCACGGGTTGGGCTTTATTGATGATAATCACATACTTGTCTACAAGAGTCACACAAATATCAGCCCTGGCTCCCTGCGAAGAGATTCGAAAGACTGACCTAATCTCAGCTGGATAACGCCTAGAATACCAGCTATGCTAGAGACGCGGGAGGCACGCTTGGCCGTCTGCTGAGAACCTTCGCTTAGGCGGGCATCACCTGTCGGTCGGTCGAGGATAAGCGCGGGCGCATCGGGAGAGGAGGGAGAGATGAATGTATAGGCATCGTTGGTGACCCTAATGTTGATGTCCCGATAGGGCAGCTTAGAGACTTGTAAATGCGCCATGTTTGATGGCAAGGGGAAGTAGTAGCAAGAGCGTGGGCCCTGATCGGCCGTGTGGTTGATCGGCGGTTATCACAACTTGAAGCAGTCGCAAAAAACGAGTGTCACGAGGTGGTAATTGTTGGGTTGGAGCCGAGTATTTAACGACCCTTATTGTTTGGTCGCTGCCTCGGGATTTGGCAAGAAGGCCAGAATAGTTAAATTCCAAATTCCAGGAGACGAGAGTACATGCCAGGTCAGGCTGAGCTCAGTCCAAGCAGGCCAGTCAAGCCCCCCCGAGACGTCACTGATTGAATTGCGCAACCCAAACCTCCCGGCGCTCCGTGTGAACCCCACCAAGCCACACGCGGCCCTGTCGACTCTCGCGGGACAGTTTCCCATAATCTTGTGATTGGTGGTGCTGCTGACATAAGGCAGCCATTGACTCTCGACTCATCGCCTGACCAACTGACTTGGGTGCACTGACGTGGGTGCCTTCGCTTCGGTGCCTCAAGCCAGCCGTCTTTCCGCCAGCGCCCAGCACCCAGCACCCAGCGGTCCCGTTCCACTTTCACCTAGGAATCATCGACCTTCGAGCCCCGCGACCCTGTCACGCTTGCTATCTTGTCTGAAGAAGGCGATTTTTGTCTTGATTGTGCTCATCCCTACGACTTGCCATACTTTACGACATCCCTCGCCGTCGCCGCCCCAACGTCTCTCCGTCTAAAGAGAGCGTCAACAACCTACATCAGCGACTCGACCCTACGCCATTCTATAAGTCGTTACGTTTATAACTTTACATCTTCGAAATGGCTTCACGAGGTCCCGCCGGTCCCCGCGGTGGAAACAACCGCTTTGCGCAGTTCAAGCTTGTCTTGCTGGGTATGTTGATGGTGTCTTTGGATGGGAAATGAACGTCCGTTGTACTAACCGTGGCGATAGGCGAGTCTGCCGTAGGAAAGGTAGATGACCACCATCTTTGCCGTTGTCAATGCGATCACTAACACCCCTGCAGAGCTCCATCGTCTTGCGATTCGTAAAGGTTGGTCATGAACAGCAATACTGTCGGCGAACTTTTGATGGCTGATGAAGTAATACAGGATCAATTCGACTCTTTCCGTGAATCAACCATTGGCGCAGCTTTCCTAACGCAAACCATCTCGCTCGACGAAGAAACGATAGTCAAGTTTGAGATTTGGGATACGGCTGGTCAAGAGCGTTACAAGTCTCTTGCTCCCATGTACTATCGCAATGCCAACTGCGCCGTTGTTGTGTACGACATTACTCAATCTGTATGACCTAGTTCTTCTCCCCCCTCTCTCTCTCTCGGTGGCAATACTAACATGGGTCTTTAGTCCTCACTAGACAAGGCCAAGGCCTGGGTCAAGGAGCTCCAGCGCCAAGCTAACGAGAATATCATCATCGCTCTTGCTGGCAACAAGCTCGATCTTGTTACTGAACAGCCTGATAAGCGTGCTATTCCTACTGCCGACGCCGAGGCTTACGCCAAGGAAGCTGGTCTTCTCTTTTTCGAGACTTCGGCGAAGACGGCTGAAAACGTTCGCGAATTATTCACAGCCATCGCAAAAAAGCTGCCGTTGGATCAGGTCGGCCCTCGTCATGCCCGCCCGGGCCAGCGTCCTGGAGTGAGCCTCGCGCCTGAGAACAACAACACCAACATGGGTGGCCAGTGCAGCTGCTGAGAGGTTACGTTGATGAAGGAGTTTCGTTTGCAGGATAGGTGATTAAAGATGTGACCCCTAGCAATACATCATTAGGGCGTGTGTGACATTTGGTTGTGGCTGGGCATAGACTGGCAGTCATGAAACTGGGCTCGCTGTTTTCCTTTTCAGAGTCCAAGCGTATAGTATGTTCCTTGGAGTCTTGGGTTTTGGAGGGTATCACTCAACATTGTTTTCGCCTTTTAATATCGAACGGACAGTTTCCCGGTTATTTGAGTTATCATAGTGGAAGCCAGCTTAACTTAATATGGGTGGCAGGCCCATTGTCACCGAATACAGACCGAATACAGATACATACTCATAGAACAAACATGATTAGGTGGGTCTGATGGTGATAATTGAACTGTATATTATCTGATCTTGCTGTATAGTACTCCGTACATGCAGTCTAATTGGCATATTTTATGATAGACCTGCTACTACTGCCAGCAAGCCGCATATGCACCCTGTGCAATAGATCATTTCTTGAGTTGTCATCTGTTACGGAGTATATGTCCACTGAGACTGAGAAAATATGATTGTTCATGATGGTCCTTTTGACCGAGAAACGCGAAATTGCTTCCATGTGATAAAATAAGAAGATGGGCCGGGTCCATAGCTGGGGAAGTTACCTCGCGTACCCGATTCCTGCCGCTGGTACGATGGCCAAGCCGCCGGGTAGGTTGGACATTTGCCGAACTTTTCCCTGAGCGTTTTTGTCCAGCTAACGCTCGACTTGTTCGCGAGGTCGCATGCTTGCCAGCTAGAACTGCCACTCTTTACCAAAATTTGCGCCGCACTGGCCTTCTCTTTCCCTAATGTTGCGCTCATCGCTACGGTCAGCGAGGGTGCTCAGCAGCAAGCCTGCACTGGCTGCTGCAGGGCGCCAATGGCCCGTTGCGAGCTCGCGGCAGACCAGCTTGCTCTCCAAGGTACGTCAGAGCCAAGAAATGCCTTGGTAAAACATGGGAGACTGATTACTATGTATCAATATAGAGACTCTATGCCTCTGACTCGAAGCAACCTGTCCTCCCTACGTCCGAGACCAGGAGCACTGAGCGCACCACGACTATTGATGATGTGGGCGAGACTTCCGCCACCCATACTGGAGAGGTACCCTTGACGCCTCCCAACCCCGCGAACCTGAAAGGCAGACCCGATGCACCGGCTACCGAGGACGATGTCGGCCAATCCAGCGTCAACGCCAGCAAAATTCATCCTCTCGCCGGTGGAAAGCCACAGCCTACTGCTACCATCGACGATGTCGGCGAATCAAGTGTTGCATCAGGCAAGGTTAACCCCCTTGCCGGAGGGAGGCCCCAGCCCACTGCTTCTATTGATGATGTTGGCGAATCAAAAGCTCAATCGGGATCTACTCCTCCGCCTCCCCCGGTACAACCCAAGAAGAAGGGTTTCTTTCGCAGGCTCAGGAATTTTGTCTTCACGTTGATGGTACTCGGCGCTGTCGGCTTTGGAGGTGGCGTGTGGTATTCAAGGATCAACGACAGATTCCACGACTTCTTCACCGAATACATCCCCTTTGGTGAGCAAGCTGTCCTGTATCTGGAAGAGATGGAATTCAAGAAGCGTTTCCCCAAAGCCCTAGGCCGCTCCAAGGCTCGCGACAACGACGAGCATGTCAGGATTCCTGCTCAGAGCGGCGCTTCTTGGAGGGTAGCAGATAGCAGCGAGCCCCAGGGACGCCAGTCCAACTCTATCTCGGCTCCCAGGAGGTCACCTAGCAAATCGGATCCAGAGACCCCTAAGGCCGAAAGCCCAGCGCCCAAGGTTCCCGAGAAGGCCGCACCAGAGACTGCAGAGAATGCTAGCGCTCAAAAGGCCCAGGCCTCTGCAGAGTCATTCAAAGCCCCTGATGTCAATGAGCCCTCTAGGGTCCCCCCTCTGAAGCCAATCGACCTCTTTGAGCTTCCCGAGGCCAATGAGCCCGTTGTTCAGGAGCTTGTGCACATGCTTAACGACCTCGTTCTTGTTATCAATGCAGACGGTGCTCAGGGCAAATACGGTAGTAGTGTTGAAAAAGCTAAGGATGAGCTGAGAAAGGTTGGTAGTCAGCTCAAGGCGCTCAGGTCCGACGTCGAGAGAAAGGCAGCTCAGGAGGTTAAGTCTAAGATCTCGGAGTTTGATAAGGCTGCCAATGAGCTGGTCGCCCGTGTCGAGCAAGCCATGATCACCCAGGAGATGCAGTGGCGCAAAGAGTTCGAGAGCGAGATGCAAAAGGTCCGCAACAGCTACGATGAGCGGATGAAGCTCCTACTCGAGCGTGAGAAGAAGCTTCACGAGGAGAAGCTTCAAAATCAACTCCTTCAGCAGGCTATTGCTCTCAAGAAGGGCTTCATGGACGAAGTCAAGAGCCGCGTTGAGCAAGAGCGCGAGGGCCGCTTGGGCAAGCTCAATGAGCTTACGGCGGCCGTAAATGACCTTGAGAAGCTCGCTGTAGGTTGGAACGATGTCATTGACGCTAATCTCAAAACTCAGCAGCTGCACGTTGCAGTGGAGGCTGTCCGTGCCAAGCTTGAGAACGCTACCCACCCTCAGCCCTTTATCAAGGAGCTCGTTGCGCTCAAGGAGATTGCTGATGACAATGCCACCGTCAACGCTGCTATTGCCTCAGTCAACCCGTCTGCCTACCAGCGCGGCCTTTTCACTCCTTCCCAATTGATTGACAGATTCCGTCGTGTCGCCGGCGAGGTTCGCAAGGCTTCTTTGCTGCCTGATAACGCTGGTGTTGCCAGCCATGCATCAAGTTGGGTTCTGAGCCATGTCATGTTCAAGAAGCAGGGTCTACCCGAGGGTAACGATGTTGAGAGCATCTTGACCCGCACCCAAATTTTCTTAGAGGAGGGCGATTTGGATGCTGCTGCCCGTGAGATGAATGGGCTGGAGGGATGGGCGAAGACTCTCAGCAAGGACTGGATGTCTGAGGTTCGCAAGGTACTGGAAGCTCAGCAAGCACTCGACGTAAGTTCTACTTTAAACCCACCATCGGATCACGGATTACATGCTGACCACTTTCCTTAGGTTATTGCTACTGAAGCCAGGTTACAGAGTCTAAGGGTAGACTAAAAGCCAACCTTCTCTATGTGTTGTACATTGATTTATAGGATGCCTAGAGGGAGGGCTGCTGGCCCGTGTATTAAAATAAAATAGACATGGTTTCCCAATGCTACAGTGGTGTTTTCCAAGGGATGATGCCATGGATGTCGTGTTGCCTGAAAAGTACGGAGTATGAGAAATGATTATTATAGTGTACTCAGAATAAGCGTGACTGAGCTTGGTTCTCATCTTGATTAAACTAAAGCCCTCCGTACCTATTACTACCTACAAGTAGGCATTCGATGTTTTACCACTCCACATGATGCCGTTACTGAAATGCGGGTGACACTTTTGGCGCCCCACCAACTTGGACCCCAAACCTTTGTCTACCACCAGCTCAACTTTAGACTTGTCAATCAGAAAAAAAAAGGTCGAATTACAACGTGGTGTGAATCTTTTCAGGCGCTCTTCTTGGCCATCGCTGCTTTATCATTCGCACAATTAGCTAGATATGAGACCGCACAGCAGCCTACGCCAGCTCAAGCCCTACACTATCGACTTCAGAAGCCATCGTACGATGAGCTCATCAACTAGAACGTACTCACAGGCTATCGAGAAGCTCTCCCTCCTCAAGTCCAATCGTACAATCATAGACCTCTTCGGCAACTCGAGCTCACCACCAAAAGACCTCAATGCTGCCGCCATACCCGAGATGCTGCACTGGCTGCAGCGGGCGGGTTACACGCCGAAGGATCTTGCCAAGCTGAAGCACATTCATGTGGCTGGCACCAAAGGCAAGGGCTCCGTATGTACTTTCGCAGCGGAGATGTTAAGGCGCCACTTTGACGGCGAGAGGAAGGTGGGGATGTATACCAGCCCTCACCTGATAAGTCCTCGTGAGCGTATCGTCATTGACGGCGCCCCCGTGAGCGCTGAGATTTTTACAAAAGCATTCTTTGTCATCTGGGATCGGTTGGGGGAGGCAGCGAAGAGGGAAGGATTGAGCGCTGCAGAGGCAGAAGGTCCGGATACGAAGCCGTTCTTTTTTCGGTTCCTGACGATCATGGCGTGGCACATCTTTCTTGAGCAAGGGGTTGAAGACGTTGTGCTTGAGTGCGGTATCGGCGGCGAGTATGACTCGACAAATGTTGTCCCCGGGAGTGCGGTGTCTGCAGCCGTCGTGGCGCAGCTGGGAATAGACCACGTTGCTATGCTGGGCAACACAGTTGAGAAGATCGCGTGGCATAAGGCAGGGGTATTCAAGGAAGGAATCACAGCATTCACAAGGCGGCTAGAGGGCCAGGAGGAAGTCATGGACGTGCTGAGAGCCAGGGCTGCGGAGAAGGGGACGAAGCTTGTCGAGGTCCGTGACGAAGATATCAATGCGTGGGGAGGCGTAGAGGGAAACCTGAAAGGCAGCTTTCAAAAGTACAACCAGGCCTTGGCTGTTTTGGCTGTGAAGAAGCACTTGGGTATGGATGTCAGTAGCCTGTCCGCATTACATCCTACTAAAGCGATGGAACAAGGCCTGAGGGAGGCGAAAATACGCGGGCGGGCAGAGGTGATTCCCGATGGCTTATCAACGTGGTATATCGATGGTGCTCATACCAAAGAGAGTGTGGAGGAAGCTGCGAGATGGTTCGCATCTGAACTCCAGCCTGGAGAGCTCCCTGTCCTCATATTCAACCAACAAGATAGGGATGTTTCCCAACTGTTGACGGAGTTGGTAACAACAATGCAGGAGGCATCTGGGAGAGGAGACGTCTTCGGCGTTTCCATCTTTACGACCAACAAGGTGGAGAAGCAAGGTCCTGGGCCAGACGCAGATACCTCAGTTCAACAGAAGGCTGCTGCGACCATGGCTAGCCTTATCCCAAAGTGCAAGACAAAGGTCTGTGACAACATCGCAGATGCGCTCACAGAGGCTAGGAACATGGGTGGCAAAGTGCTCGTCACAGGCAGTCTGTACCTTGTTGGAGGTGTATTACAATCCCTCGAGCCTTCAGATCTATTGTAGCCTCATTGAGTGCTGCTTCTATTACACACTAACTCCATGCACCTGGATGCACATAAAAATCTACAGTGCATCTGCCTTCTCTAGAATACCCAAAGCACCGCCGACGAGATGCAGACTTCCCGTCAAGAATACCTGTGCGTTCTGGTCCTCCCCAATCTTCCTTGCGTGGTTCAGCGCATGCTCAATCGTCGGCAGCACTAGCACCTCTGCTTTAGGATCCAGCTCCCTCCACCGTTCGGCAAACCGCTTCTGAAGACTCATGCTCTCCACCTCTTTGGGATCTAGCTGGTGATTCACAAAGTCTTTCTTATAGCCAGTATCGGCATATGTCACGTTGGTGCAGAACACGACGTTGTCGAAGGCCGGCTTGCCCTCTTTTGTGCGCTGAGCCGCGGCTTGGACAAGCGATAAGAAGTCGATGGCCTCTGCTCGCCCTGGCTGGTTGAAGATGAGGACGCGGGGTCCTGTGGTGCCGGCAGTCTCTTCCACGAACCACTTCGAGGATAATTTTAGGCTGTCGGCCGTATGGGCTGCATCAATGTGCCATGTTACAGTGTCTTCCTTCTTCACTTCGCAGCGGCCCCTGAACTCCACCCCTTCTAAACCGTCGACAAACTCTCGGGGCAGGACGTCGGGTTTCTTGTCCATGATTCCCAGCTTCTTCAGAGCGGCCTCGGCTAGAGCAATACCTAATGAAGCATTTCTTTTTTGAAAGGCAGCGTTGGGACGGATGCGGACGTTCTTTAGACGAGGGTCGATTTCAAGAAACTGCAAATCGACCTTTTTTTCATTTGCGCGATCACGTAGGACTTGTGCGGCTCCGGGAACTTGCTGTGTCGTGAATGCCGGTGACCCAGTCTTCATAATGCCAGCCTTGTGCCATGAGATCTTCTCGACTGTGTCGCCTAGGGCGAAAATGTGATCAATACCGAGGGTGCTGATGCCACTGGCGACGGGCCTTGCAACCAGGTTTGTGGCATCAAAGGATCCGCCTATGCCAGTCTCATACACGGCAACGTCGACTCCCTCCTGAATGAAGACGTGCCAACTCATGAGGGTCAAGTAGCGGGAGTAAATCGGTCTTGAGCCTGCTGCTACTTGATCCGTCTTGGATGCCTTGGAGCCGCTGCTGCTCTCTAGCCGATCCCAAACGTCGAAGAAATAGCGGGCAAACATTTCTTCTGATATGGGAGCCGAGTTGATTCGAATGCGCTCTCGCACGGCGATCAGATGAGGAGAAATAAAAAGACCAGTCTTTTGTGGACGACCGGACGTTGTGCGATACTGTGAGAGGATAGAGTCTACAAAGGCGCATGTGCTGCCTTTGCCCTTTGTTCCTGCTACATGTACTATGTTCAACTGATCCAGATCCTCGATCTATATATCATAAGTCAGTCGCACGCGCTGAACAACGATCCCCCAAGGGAAAAGTAATTACGCTATAGCCGATGCGCTGGAGATAAACGCGCATCTCTCTCACTGAAGATTCATCGGGCCTAATGCCGGCCTTTCTGCGCGCCTCAATCACCTCCCATGGCGTCTGAAGTGAGTTGAGCGCATCGAGGGCGTCCTACAGGTTTTGAGTGAGTTTTGCTTTTTTCCACCTTTGCTCATGTCCTTCACAAACGCAACGTACACTGTAAGTGCGGGATGAAGATGCCATACTGCGCAGTGAGAAGTGCGAAAAGTTGAGTCTGGGGAATATCCTCAACGGCTTGAGGCGGGCATGATGCATCGAACACCTCGGTCAGTGAAAAAGAGGCCCCGATAGTTCCTTCTCGAGATCGTATTATCGGCGAGACGACGATGGCGATAAAGACCCATGAGTTGACGGCAATGAGTGGGAGTCTTTTTATCGTCTCCTCTACCACTAGCCGCCGAATTCGGGCGCGTGCCCCACCACAAAGGCAATAGCCGCACCACAAAGCTATTATCTGCAGTTTATTAATAAGTCCAGCTTGGGTTCCAACTTCCCAGCCCGGTTTGCGAGGCGAAAATGATCTCTGTTTCACCTTCCTTACTTTGCAGCATCTCACCACCACAACGGGGCAGACATTATCATTGGTCAGTTCCAACCGTCGGGAGGGCCTTCCGCGTGTGGGTTTGTGTAATCTAACCGTGTTTTAAACAATCTGACGAACTACCCCCCCACAATCACCATGGTCATGAAACGAAACTGGTTCATTAATCCGAGAGTGTATAACACGAGGTGAGTGAGAAGACTGAACTGTATGAACTAGACAGAATGACTTAACAGGCTCGCTCGATGGAAGGAAAGTGTCATGATGACCGACCACACCTTGAGATGGCCAATCAAAGCAGCCCTGTTCTATTTCTGCCATTCTCTAACAATTGTGTATGGATATGGTTTATTTTGAGATGGTAAGGAGTACGGAGTACTTGGGACAATGCATCTACTTAATGTAGTACAACGGTTACATGTCATTTGGAGACAGGCCCGGAGTTATCCGGAGATGACCCGCTTCATCATGGAACTTATTAACTTTTGTCGGAACCCACTCATTTTCACAACTTTTTCTATCAAGTTCTCTAACGAGCTGCACAACTTACAAGTATTTGCACGCAAGTGTCGTAGCAAAGCATCATGGCCGCTGCAGCAAGGGACAGCCTAGCGGATCTGGAGGCTCATCGCCTTCGGCTGGAGGAGACGGTCGCCCAGCTCCGCAAGGCACTGCACCATTGGCAGGTGTGGGACGCCGAGTACGAGACTCTCAAGGAAGAAGTCATGGCCGTCTCAGACCCCTCACCAAGCCGGTTTGAGATGATCCGAGATGGGTTCGAAGCAGAGCTCGTCAACGCCAAGGAAATCAACGACATCTTCGGTCCGGGAATGACCAGATCCCAGGAGCAAATTATCAATGTCATTGATAGACGCTTGGACTACGTTGGGCAGAGCATCCAAAGCATACAGAAGAACCTTGAAAGCGTCGAAAACCGACTCGCAGCTGCTTCCGTCATCAGTCAACCAGACATGGAGAACGAGGAGGGTCTTCCCATCACTGAGATCGTGGAGCAGCTGGATGATGATGACAACGTTGTTTCTTATCAGCTCAACCGACCTGGAGATGGCCTGCAACAAGTGCGGGAGGCCCTGGCGAAGGCGGGGGTCAAAGACCTTTCAGCATTGGACGACTTGGAGAAAAAGGCAACACCCTCTACCCAGCCCTCGGCTTCGGTCCCTACTACGGCCAAAGCACAAGGAAAGCTGCCAGATTCCGCAGCAATCCAAGCTGAGAAGCCGTCTCCATCATCGAAAGAAGCAGAAGCGACCCAAAAAAAGGTGCCCAAAAAGGCCGTCTCATTCTCTCAAGACACCAAGTCAGAAGATGCTGCGGAACGGCCAAAGTCTAAAACAGCTCAGCGATTAGAAGAGATTATGAAGGCTGCCGAGGAGCAGGATGTCCTCAGCAAGCAAAAACCAATCATTCCCGACGATGAAAGCCCCGAAGACGCCGCTTTGCGGCAAGAGATGCTCAAATACAGCATGGGCGAAGTCGGTGCTGTAGTCGCTGAGCTCGACCTAGAAGAAGACGAACTCGGCGACGAAGACGATGAAGATGACGGCTTTTACAGTGACATGGACCTTGACGAAGATGATGAAGATGACGAAGATCAGTGGGGCAGGTCAAGGACAAGCGTCGTCACCGACTCCTACCGCAAGCGCATGCTCGAACTGGAAAAGAAGCTTGGCATCAAGTCTCTTTCAAGCGAAAAGGAGGAAGCCCGGCTGAAGAAGCTGGAAGAGGGCGACGATGACTCCGGTTCCGAGGACGAACGCGTTGGTCGCATTCGCGTGAACCACGGCGCAACAGCGAACGCCTCTGCTCCAAATCCCACACCTACGAAGCCCTCGGCTTCACAACCTACACCTTCTAAACCTATCATCAAGGAACGTCAGCCTAGTGGTGACTCGAGTGGTGACTCGAGTAGCAAGGGCGTGAGGTTCGCCGAGAGCCTTGACATTGCGCCTGAGAGGGAGCCCCCGCCTCCCGCACAGCCTACTACTAAGAAGAAACCTGTGGTCGAGCCGATGAGCGAAATGATTGTAGAACGCTCGGCGCCACTCACAGCAAGTACACCCAGTGATGATAATCCTCCTCGCAAGGCATCGCGCTTCTCCCGCTTCAAGCAAGCCCAATCGAATATCCCGAAGGGTCCATTTGACGTTCCAGACCGCTTCATCCCTCAAGAAGAGATCGAATCGGATGGGCCAAGAGCACCTGAAGGCAAAACACTTGCCGACACTTTGCACGAACGGGAGTCCACCAAGCGACCCAAGTCGAATGCCGAGTTCAGCGAATTCGACGATGAGCCCAATTACGGCGAAGTCGCTGACGAGTATCAGCGCATGCGTCGCAAGTTTGTTCATCGCCAAGGTGGGTTCCTCGATGAAGAGGATAATCCTGCCGAATCACTAAGTGAAGATGGACCACCGCCCATGAGTCGATTCAAGGCCGCACGGCTGTCTAAACGGTAGCCTTTGCTTTCAAATAACTGCCCACCTGCCCCGTCTTAGAGAGCGCAGCGCAGAGCATAGTCGATACAGGAATTGATCGACGTTCTTTGACATATGTACAACATACTTGAGTCCAAATTTGACTTGAGAGATGTGCTAATGCTAATAATGCCTTGTTCCCCCGACGTGGCGCATATATATGTACTAACATTTTCCCCATGAAGTCGCCAGTTATGGTTCCTACTTCCATACTTGGACTTCCCCAGTCTCATAGCACGGAACGCTTCCTAATCTGACAATTGATGCGTGGCAGCCCTTCAATCTGCCTCGTCATTACTAGCGATTCCAAGATCAAATGTAAAACCACAAGAAGGGCTCTCTGAGGCTGACGCTGGCGAGGGCCTCGTAAAGGGGCTTCTCGTTACCGATAGCGCTGGCTTCTCGTTTCACCCTTCACATGCCGTTTTTCCGAGTCGACAAAATACAGTCCAGTTATTACTTTGTACGCGTGTCGACGCCTTCCATTGAATATAACATGCATTTGCTCTAATGTTATTCTTCGCTCGGAATTCGGCACCTTTCCGGCAGAGCGGCAACTCCTCTGGTTAAGCTCCAAGGTTCCCCCGTGATCCACCAACAAGTACCTACCACTTCACCACCATTGTCTCGTCGACGTCGTATTCTTTTTCCTTCAGCTGCGGGTTGATCATGTCAGCTAGAGTTTACCTAATGAGCGATACCTACCTCCCACCAATGTCCCCGAGGGCCCGAGACAAGGGGGGCCACAGTTAACAGCTCGCGGGACCACGTCACGTCGCGCAACCCGGCACGACAATAGCCGTCCAGGCCCCTTCTGAAGACCTCTCCTTGGCTTGCTGGGTGATGTGATGCTTGTTGAGAATGTCTGGGGCGGATGACGCACAGTAATAGTGAGCATTTACATAAGAGGGCTGCGAACGAGCCATGGGCTCCCTCTCAGCTCAGCTCACGCTCAACTTTGATCATAGGCAGTCTGTCCCTCGAGTCGATCTGTCTCTTTTATTTCAATATAAAGCCAGCGAGTTCTTAATCGTATTACATACAAACAGCATCAATAGCACAAAAGCAACTACTGCTACTACTTTTTTACATGATGCCTTCCGTTGACATTGCCCCTCCTCAGCAAGCCGCCATGTCGGCTGGTGACGGCAACATTGTCACCGAACAGCCCGTAAGTTCCATTTTAGCACTATTCTCTTGCGATATATGTATGCTGTGTGTGGTTTTTGATTGATGTTTGACACCGAACCAGAAAATGGAGCCCCAGCCCGAGGTATCGATGCGTGGTGGAGAGGAGGCGGGATGTGAGATTTGCTGCGGTCTCTGCTCTTGCGAGGAGGGCTGCTGCTAAGTTATCATCACTTGCAAGTGTTGGGAGATTGGTGTGTACTACCTTACCCCCTTTGTTAGATGGTCAAGTTACGGCTTGTTTCTCTCGTTTATGCCGGTAGTAGGTTCTATATTACGTGGGTTGAGGCCATTATTATACTGGAATACAAGGAACAATAAACCACACAATAGAAATCTAGACCACATACATGCGTCAGCTCCTTTTGATTCTCTTGAAAAACAAATTTTTTGAATACGAAAATTTCGGCGGTATTTCGAGGTGATGTCTATATAACGTTTACGAGATAATTTATAATGCACGCCCTCTCACGGGTAGGCAAACGGGAAGGAAGTCCGTATAGCGGCTACCTAATATTCCGTAAACCTTAATGGTTGAACCTTCTTCTCCTATAATGAAGTTATTAAACAGACGATGCGATATCAAAAAAAAAAGAGAGATAGAGCGACAATACCTTATCCAGCATCGTGAGAGGCAAAAAAATGTGGTTTCGCCCGGGCTCGAACCGGGGACCTTCTCGGTGTTAGCGAGAAATCATGACCAACTAGACCACGAAACCGTGCTTGTTTGATGATAGTGTGAGGGCTAATGTGCTACTCATGGATGACACGAGATGCCGTCTCGAAATGCCACAGGTTTGTCTGTACCGAGAGCTGTTCGTACCGGGCTTGAAACCTAGGGTCTCCATGTTCATTTGGTTAATCACTAATAATGCCAGTTTATGACCAAGCTTGCCTCTAGCTAATCAGCCGAATGTGCCCTCAACCTTTATATACGAGAGATACTGTACTCGAGTTTTCGAATGACATGCATGGTGTGCTTGACCACCAAGAACGCTACTTGGCGGGAATGCATTTGGAAAACCAACGAGTACAGCGTAAAGAATGGGAGAGACAAGATACCGAACGATAACCAATTCCTAGCCGGGCCTGACAGAACCCACGCATAAAGTATTGATCGTCCACCTGGACTCCTCTGCTCACCACCATTGGTATTTATACAAGTTACATGGTGATATATTGTACAAAGTTTTCAGATTGCATAGAGCAAGCCATCAGTTGCCGCCCCTGAAAAAACCTTGCACGTGGTCCAGCACCGTCGGCCTGCCTCCATTTTGTGCTCTTCTTTCCTCGGATTTGGAATCCCAGTGCTGCTTCAAATTTCTTGCGACATCCGTCTTGGACTGAAGATCCGCCCTGAGCGCTGCTTCCTCTACTGCCCGCTCCTCCTCGGGCAGAGCATCAAGCTTCTCCTTCCATTGTTTCTGCAGCTCTGGTGATGGCTGGGCTGCAGGCGTGGTGCTCGGCCGGCTTGCGTGCGGGATGACGGGGTTGAATACGGGTACCGGTAAGCCCGCCTTCCTGGCTTCTTCGACGGATTTCTCATGCTCCAGGACACGCTGGTAGAGAGCGTCTGCGTGCATCTGGATGTCCTCCTCTATCTGGGGCGACCTGCCCGGTACAGACCCGTAACCTAAAGCCCTCAGAAATCGCTGTACCAAGTTAGCAGCTGCTGCCCATAGCCTACATGATAGAGTGACGGAGCCGTACTGATTGTGTAGAGTAGCATTTCTCAAATCTCCGTACTTGGTGCCTGCACATCTGTAGCTGATCCTCGATCTTTCCGTGCTTCATGCAATTCGTCCACTCCTCCTGCTGGTCCGAACAGTTTTCCAGCGCGACCCTCTGAATCTCTTGCTTGCGCTCCTGGAAGCTCTCGTATACGCCCATCAGCTTGTCATGGTCCGACGCCCCTTCCGCTTCAATATCACTCTGCGGCCTGTAGTTCTTCCATAGGTGCGCGTACCGCCCATCTTGATATAGACTTTCTGCTGGGACTCCCGACCCCTCGGGTTTTGGCGCTATCGTATCGGCGACATTCTGTGTTGGTGCATTGACGACCTTGTGCTCGGGCTGGCTCTCGTACTTTGGGGACTCTTTCTCGAGAAATTCGCGGAGTTTGGGGTCAAGCTGCGTGACAGGATCGGAGGAGCTGCTGAACGGCCACCAGCCCATCGTGTCTGTTGAATTGGCGTAGAAGAGTCTTGGAGAGGCGGGGGAGAGTTGGCTTTGGAGGGGCAATTGTCGCAAGATCCTGGAGCTTCAAATTTCCATCTTGGGACGAACTGGAGGCAAGTGCGAAAAGAACGCTACACCGTATCCGCACTGTACCTCGACCTGTTCAGACTCACAACACTAAATTACAGAGGTACTACTTATGGAGTACTAAGTCAGCCACGTCTGGCACATGTCATATATTTCTTAACGGAAATGAACTTCTCACGCATCATGGCAAGTTAGAGGAATGTGGTGCCTGCTTGACGAAATTTCTTATGGTAAAGCACTTAGGCGGGTGATGGGCTATTTGTGGTGCGTATATAAATGGGTTGGAATGTAATGAGGACACATTTTGGGAGCATCATATATCACTGGTTCACCAGGTAAGGTTCTTGCAAAACAGACAAATCCAGCCTTGATATTGGGCCATGATCAGAAGCGCCGCAATATCCCATATTGCACACACATCACACCCTCCTCTGATCTGACCAGATCGTAATATTCGAATCGAAACGCCGTGTCCATTGCTTCGTGAATTTTCCTTTTTATTCGCGATTGCGGAATACAATCGTTTGCAAAGTAACTTCCGGTGCCCGGCCCTCCAGCGGAAATAACCTATCCCCCCTGATGTTTAACACGCCAAATATGCCCTTAAGATGTAGGTTTCTTTTCCCATTTAGAACTTGCTGAACTTCTTAACCGTCTTGCCGGTACGGGGCAGCACGCGCAGAACGTTGAAACGAACCTAAAAGAGGTCATGTTAGCACATCTTCCCTTCATCTTCCCACGCTTGGATGTCTGTGACGTACAGTCTTGCTGAGCGGGCGGCACTGGCCAACGGTAACCTGGTCACCCTCCTCAACACGGAAAGCAGGGGAGACGTGGACGGCGAGGTTCTTGTGGCGCTTCTCGTAACGGGAGTACTTGGGGATGAAGTGGAGGTACTCCCTGCGGATGATGGCGGTACGGTGCATCTTGGTGGAAACGACAGTGCCGGTCAGGATACGGCCACGGATGGAGACGAGACCGGTGAAGGGGCACTTCTTGTCTGTAGTTGGAGTTAGTATATCCATGATCCTTGGAAACTCCCCTCCGTCTCGTGCGATTCCTCAATATTCCCATCATTGTGCCTCCTCTTATAAAACAATCCATGTTCCTCATCCCAGCACGTACCGATGTAGCTGCCCTCAATGGCAGTCTTGGGGGTACGGAAACCCAGACCGACATCCTTGTACCATCTACGGCCACCCTTACCCGGACGGGTGCTCTTGGTCTTGGTCTTCGAGTTCTGGAAGATGTGCGGCTGCTTCTGGTAAGCACGCTCGGACTGGACGGTCAACTCGGTCGCCCTATACGTGGTATTAGCAACGGCGATGGGTTTCGGGGGTCGTCAATCGCTTGGAGAATCGGTCGAGGAACTGACATTTTGAATGATCCTTCAACGTGGGAATGCCGTTACAATGGCGTGCCGTTTGACGAGTTGGCGATGCGGATGTTAGGCTGTAGAGGGATGTTTTGCGTAGATGGAGATCGTAGGGCAATACTGCGCACTATTTTTTGCGAGCACTTTCCCGCCTTAGGGCTTGCAAAATTTGGATTGGTCCATTTTCTCATGGTGGGATGAACTAGCGCTATCAGCACGTGAGATCTTATCGGCTCTGTTGGACTCGGCACGTGATCTGCTAGTCATGGGCTGGGGGGTGCGAAGCCCACCGCCAAGATCCCCGCTGAGGATTACCGAAAGAGGAAGTAAACAAACGCGCTGTCGTTATCGCGACGTTAAGTGCATCGACTTTTTATCCTTCAAGTTCAATATTCAACTCAACATATCAGCGCCAACATGTCGCCGCCTGCTGAGGGTACGATGCCCGCTACGCGGCGCACGAGGAAATCTATTGGTTCCCAAGCTGATGTACGCAAATCAATGGAAAAGGAGAATGCGACGCTCGACCTCGGCGCTGCAAGCCGAAAGAAATCGAGGAGTAAGAGTATTGGTCCAGGTGGTCTGGATGCCCTCAAGCAAGGCAGCGGTAACAGACGTGCAGTAAGGCTTGAAACAATATCGAGAATTCATTCTGTTGCCCTCTAACATATTATCTAGAGCTTGGCGGTGCCTTCCAAGCCACCAAGATCGATCCTGAAGCCTACCCTCGCGTTGCCCGAAATCCCCCCCCTGAAGAAAGGCCGATCGTCCGAATCTTCTAAGACGACCAACAACTCAAAGTCAAACTCAAACGATGATTCCAGTGGCTCTAAGATCGCACTGCGGACGGAGGAAGAACAGCAAGCTGCGGCGCGAGAGCGTGAAGAACGTGAACGGCGCGATGCTCGAAGAAAGTCTCTGGCGAACCGAAGAGTATCATTTGCTGCCGAAGCTACCCTCCATACTTTCCACGAGGTTGAGTATATGCAAGACTCAACGGCATCGACAGATTCTACTCGACGCGCTTCTGCAGCAGCGACCAACAGGCGCTCGTCAGGAGCCCATCAACAAGCACCTGAAGAAGATACGCAGCAAGGGAAAAGGCGACGTAGCTCGGGACTCCCATCCAGCTTCCATAGCCGAGAGGATGATACAGCGACATCGACAATCTACAGCTCCGACTCAGAACCACCCGATGCTGTCGAAGAAGTTGAGGATGAGGAGATCGAATCAGATTCGAACAGCGACTCAGACGACGGCACTCTGATGACTATCGGAACCGAGGCTGAAATGACTGGGACATCTATGGGCGGTTCCGAACGATCTGTTGACTCAGATGATGAGAACTCCATTGATGAAGCGCTGCGCCTAGCAGCACGCACGGCAGGAGTTCAGGGTCGCGACCAGGAGAGCGACGAAGAGGAAGAGGTTATTCCATCCTTTGGATGGATCAAGAAGGGTTCAAAATCCAGCCATACCGAAGACACTCAGACAACGTCGAATTTCCTAGCACCTCAGCCAGAAGAAACCACTCAAGTGGATGAAGGCACCGAGATGGACATGGACATGGACATGACCAGCGCTGTCGGAAAAATCATCAAGAACTACCAGCAGAAAGAGCCAAGCTCTGATCCTGAGCCGGAGGAGGAGATGTCGATGGACGTAACTCAGGCTTACGGTGCCATCTTGGGTCAGGCGACTGGCATAGAAGATGACAAGGTCAATGATGACGAGGACGATGCACCCATGGAAGAAGCTACAATGGAATTCACCACAGCAATTGGCGGGATTCGTAAGCCCCGACAGTCTTTGGGACAAGAAACAGAACTCGACGAGAACGAAGATATGTCAATGGAGTTGACTTCTGTCATTGGCGGGCTACTGGGGGCACAGAAGCGGAAAAGTGTAGCACCATCGCGCCGGCAGACTTTGAACCGCTCGGCTCCAGAGGATGCTACGATGGATATGACCGTCGGCCTCGGACGTATACTTCCCGGAGCTGAAGCGCCAGCTGACGAGATTATGGCGGGCAATGGAGACGAGGAACCGGAGGAGCTGGAGGAGCCGGAGGAGCCTGATGAAGAGCTCACTATAGGCATGGACATGACTGCTGCAATAGGCGGGATTCTATCCAAAGCAGGCGCTTCAGACCGTACTTTGGGCAAGAGGATCATGGAAGAGGAAGTGGACAAGCCAAATACACCTACGAAGGCGATCCTCGCTGCTGTTGGCCAAAAGTCTCCAGAGAAGCAGCTGAGTGATGGGCAATCCGACCCTAATAGCCCCGGATTGTCTGCTTTCCATGGGAGAAGTCTGCGTCGGAGTATTGGCCTTCCGGCATATGTCGCACCTCAAACTCGAGCAACAAGCAGAACTCCATCTCCTCCCAAGACTGCTACGCCTCGTTCATCTACTCGGGCTCCAGCCAAGCGCAATACACGATCTCGCGAGGCAACACCTCAATCTGCCTCTCCTCCCAAGTTGGCATCTACAGGCCGCAAAACTGCGACGCCGTCGCCAGCCAAGTCTAACAACAAGAAGACGCCTGCCCTATTTCAACAAGAGCCTGGGTCTGCCCAGAGGACGCCAAGTGTGGTTCTGACCCCTCAGCGTGCGCTGACTGGTCTTGGTGCTGACCGTCCTGGTCTTGGATCTCCCAAGGTCGCAGCCCTCTTTGAGCGTCGGGGGTCGATTGGAGAAGCCGCCACCGACTTCATTCCTGGAAAGCGAGGAGTAATGTTTGCGGATCCCAAAGAAATCGAGAAGGAGGTTGACCGGGAACGGGAAGTAGAGGAAGATGGTGAGAATAACCGTCGAATCCTCGAGCGCGAGGTCAATGGGCCAGACGAAGAGCCTACTTCAAGCCTTCGAGAGATGATTGATAGTTTGAGTCCGAAGCGCAATCCTCTGAAGGGTCGTAAGAGCCTTCACGTCGGTAGTGCTCGTGGTCTACTGGGCAAACGCCCGTTCGAACTGGACGACGAAGAGCGCGATGAGGATGGTGATGATGATGATGATGAGGAGGAGAATGACGGAGTGAAGAGGCTCAAAGGGCATCAGGGCAGCCCCGTCAAGAATGTCCGGCTCCAAAATCCTCCTTCAAAAGCTGAGACTGCCGGGCGACTCTTCCGCTCCAGTCAGTTGAGCTTCAACGAAGGATCTACGCCGTCGCTCCCTTCGCCCACAAAAGCTAGCCAGACCAAGTCACCCCATCGCCAAACTCGATTCAAAGATGTCGATGATGAGCCGACCACTCGTGAAGTTGACTTTGATGATAAACAGCCCAGAGACGCTGCTCAGCTCGAGGAAGATATTGAAGAGGATCGTATCCATCTCCAGGACTTCCTCAACATGACTTCCATTCGCTTTATGGAGCTTACAACCACCAAACGGCGGCATACGGCAGCACCGAGCTCTTTCAAGAATGGGCTAATGCCGGAAGAGGATGATGACTTGTCCCTCGAACGTTGTGTGGTTGCTGGTGCCTGCACCGTGCCCAACTTGGAATTGTATCAACATTCCTGCCGAGAGCTCAAAAAGTACATCTCAGAAGGTCGACGGATCGTGAAAGAGATCGAGACAGATACTCTGGAAGAAAATCCACCGTTGTTCCGGGAGTATATCTCGGCAACGCCAGATGTCAAGGCGCTCATGGACAATCAGTTTAAAAATGTCAAGACACATGCTCGACTGCTTAGCAAAGCCATGTGGTACGAGTGGCGAATGAAGTTGCAGGATGGTCTGAAAGAAGGCCTCGTCGGGACTGGCGAGGATATGACTAACGACGAGGAGCTTCTCCAGAAGCAGCAGGATCTACTGGACTCGGTGCTGCCGGAAGCTCTAGCATATTATGATGACTTGGTAGAGCAGAGCAACAATCTCGAAGAAGTTGCGAAGGAGATTGCCGACTCTGATCCTGCCGAGCTGCAAGCGGCAAGGCGTGAGTTGGCTGGTCTTGACGCAGATATTGCTCAAAAGAGGAAGGCCATTAAAGAACTTTCTGAGCAATTTGAGACTTCCGAGGGCGATGTCGAAGCGCTGGCTGCCCAAAAGGAAGAGTGTCTTGCAGATATCAAGGAGTCGGAGAAGATAAGGGAAGAGTGTCGTGGCTGGACAAGCGTTGAGATTGACGCTTTGAAAGGTAAGATGCTGAGTAGTAGTGCATCATGGAGGTTCTTATGCTAACTGAACCTGTAGCTAAAGTAAGCGCTCTTGAGAAGAAGCATGGCTGGGCTGTAACCGGCATCAACGGCACTTCACTCTCCATGACCTACAAGCGCGAGATTGAGCTCGTCTTCGACATGTCTTCCTTCCAGCCACAGCAACCGAACTCGCGCATCGACCTGTGGTATATTGCTGAGGACCGACGGAAGAAGGCAGCTGACTCGGAGTTCTTTTTGGAGGTGATCCGCGACTCTATTCGCTCTCTGCCTCAAAACCGAACCAAGGTTTCCGATATGCTGCGCATTGTCAAGGAAGGGTGGGACAAGGCCAGAATGGTATCGTCGCACATTAGCGACATCAATATTAGCCAACCCACGGTGGTGCAGAAAACATCCGACAGCAGCATCGTTATCAAGACATCTCTTCTTTTGGTGCCATTGGAGACGAGGGTCGAAATTTTGCTCAACCTGCATGGCCAAAGCGCACCTGATGGGGTACAGGTAAACATTGTTCCCGGGGCGAACGTGGTCTATGGGGAGACGTTCAACGTCGCTAAGATTGGCGAATTTCTTGCTGCCAGGATCAAAGATAGTATAGGCCCTGCCGACGAGGAGTGGAGCGATGTTCTGGTCGAGCTGCAGGAAAGGCTGATTGCTCGCGGGAAGAAGCAGTGAGACTCCATGCTTGATGAATGATGATGGATTTGTACGACGGCTTTTGATTGGGGCGTTTTGGGATTTTGGGACCTGTATACCTTTTCACTCTACATCATGTGTACATAGATATTGGGCTTATAAAGCGTTTACCTGATCCACTGTATGTTTTCCTGTTTGCGAGGTTAAATGCGAGGTGATTGATGTCACTGCATATTCAGCTCCAACCGTGCAGTTGACAAATGGGAGGTGAATCACGTTAATTCTAGAAACAGGGCAATGCAAACATGAGCGACCAAGAGGAGGACATTTAGTAGAGCGGCACCCATAAAGTCAACACATGTCCCTTTGTTTTTCTACATCTGAAAAAAAAAAACCCTGATCCAAAGTTTTATATTCACAAAGGAAATAGGTGAGTGAAGTACTCGCATCATTGTTTTGTCGCGAATATATTTTTCTTCTTCCTTTCTTTGAAAGGGAGTGTTCATAAACCCCATTGCGGGTGGGTTGACACTTGTCGTCCACCTCTTTCTCTCTCTCTCTCTCTCTTTATGTATATATATATATATATATTCGAGAGCCCTTCTGCCTCTTGTTCTTCCTTTTCTTCCCTTTCTGAAATGTCTAGTCTAGTCTTCCATGCAGACATCTTTGTCGATTGGATTGGGTCTTGGTAACTTCTTGGTATCGCAGGCGCCCACGCTTTGCTTTGCTTAGTACTAAACAACCCAACTTCCATTCAACAACACACGAACCCTGACTTGCCCCCTGACTTGGTCGATATTCGCTCGCTACTACTACTAAGTAGTCGAAGCTACAAAGTATATAACCAAAAACAATTGATTATATACATCACCTTCAAGATGATATACGTGCTTCCTGGGGCAGCTCTCACACCTATTATTCAGGCACGCTAACACTCGGCCATATGCATTGCATACCTTTAGCAAAGCAAATGGGAGTTTTCCTAACAATCTATATACCTCCACACAATGCAATTGGCATCGGTTTGGCGGGGCATATTGTTGAACCGCAAAATCAGGAACACACAATCACTCACGCCTCACATGAAAAGGAACCTCGCCGATTCGTATAGAATAGAATAATAAACAGAAACCTGCGCAATTAGGCATTTATTGCCATAAACCTGATTCTTTAGGAACAGGTAGTGGGGCAATCTCACTTTGGCATGCCAACGTCGAGGTTTGACAGCTGCTGCCAACTGCTATTGACGCCTCACCTCACTTTTGCATGAGTTCATCTGAACTTTCATCTGAACTTTTGGTGAATTGCCTATTGTTTTAGGAATCCTCGCAATCAGCTGGCTGGCAGCCCCGAGGCATAAATCTGCTCGTTTCCTTCCCTCTTTCCCTCTTTCCCTCTTTCCCTCCTTCCTTCCTTCCTTTCTTCCCCAGACACTCAAAGCCAATACATCAACGACAGCAACCTGCCTTTTACAGCTTTTTACAGCTTTTTACAGCCTTCTGCTATTCACAGCGATTTACAGCATCCTTGAATATCTTCCAGCACCAGCAGTCATCATGTATTCGCTTTTTGTCTTCCTCGCCTTTATGGTGTCCCTTCTCGCCCAATGCCGCTCCACCATCGTGGATGCCCTGCTCCCCCTCGTGCCGGTCCCTGTATTGGTGATCGCGCATGCTCTCTTGCTCGGGTGGTTTCTCTATGCCCCCCTCGACTTTATTGTTCTGGGTTTGGCTCCCATCCTTCTCCTTGTCGGTTGGCTAGCGACCCTCCTTAAGGACCTGTTGATCTTCATCGGGTTCCTGCCAAGCTACGCCTCGCATATCTCGGTTGTACTCCCCCTGCGAAGCCGCCGGTCTTTGGCCGTGTTGGTGGAGCGCCTTGTTCAACTTGGTATTGCCTGCTCCTGGATTTGGGTGTGGCTCTCCCTGTATGCGGCACTGGGACTTGACCCTATGGTTGAGGACCTTTGCTTTGCGTACTTCGAAGCCACCTTCCCGGCCCTTATCTGGATCCTCAGCAGGGATACCGTCCCCCAGCTTTACTCGCGGTTGGTTCGGTGGGATGAGATGCACGATAGGGAGGGCAAGAGCGGGACTTATTATACCGCCACTTCGACTTCGACGCAGACCTCGACACAGTCTGCCACCTCTTCGACCCAGACCTCGACACGGTCTGTTTATATTTCGACCTCGACGCAGACCCCGGCACAGTCTGCCCTTAGCACAGGGACTCAAACCCCGGCACAGTTTGATGCTCCCTCGACAGACGACAACGACAGCGACAACGACCAGGTTCAGTCACAACCTATTTATACCTCGACCAGCGTCCAGACTTCGTCACAGTCTGCGCCCCCCCAGTCCTCGCCGACGCTCACGGTCGTGTTTCACACCGTGGTTGACCTTCCCCCTTCGGCCGTTCCTGTTGTCTCTCGCGGGACACAGGACATCGACGCGGCCGTGGACGCTGCCTACCACGACGAGGAAAAGAGGCTCGTTTCCGAACGGGCCGAAGTACTCCGAATGGCAGAGCAGTGCGACCTTCTCCTGGCGGCTGTTGACGGTTTGGTTTCTCGCGAGACCATCCAGATCGGCTCGACCATCCCCGAGGAGGAGGTTGAGGTTGTGATTGCAGCTGAAGAGCTGGATGAGAGCGCCACCGAGCTCTTTGAAGGCCAAGGCTCCCGACTGGTCGTGTCGCCCATGGCAGCTGAGGAACCGTTCTGCGGTGAAGGCTTGCCCGAGTCGACAGCAGCTCGTTATACCGTCGCCACCGCCGAAAAGGTGTGCGTTGCGGAGAGCTCGCCCGTCGTCTCCCCCCTTAGTATGGCAGCTGAGGAACCGGAGTGTCCCCTCGCGGGGTCCTCCAACGGTGAAAGCTCGCCCGAGCCGGCAGCTCAATATACCGTCGCCACCGCCGAGGAGGTGTGCGTTGCGGAGAGCTCGCCCGGACCTATTATTGTCTCGCAGCCAGTCTTGGAAGCCACCAGCCACGATCTTGTCTTTGTCGGGAAGGAAGACTCGAGGTTGGGCGGTGATACCGCAGCTGCTGAGGGCCCCGATCAAGGCATTGCTGTGCCCGGCTCTGTCTTCGTCGACGGCCCTCTTAGTTGTACGGCCACAGATGAGGAGATGGACCTCTATATACCCGCCTCAGAGGCTCAACCACTGTCTTTCTTGGCTCCGGCTGAGGAGATGGAGGAAGACCTTTGGGGTGACGACGTCCCCCTCCAGACTCGCCCAGGGCTTCCTGGCTTCGGTCGGGAAGCTGCCACTGGCGAGCTGTTGGATCGTCAGGCTCAGTCCTTCTTCCCTGACGTGGTGTCAGTACAGGCACCGTGGTCCCTCGGATCCGCGGTTGTCATGGAGGAGGCTCCAATGGCCTGTCCGCCAGCGGAGTTCTTCATGGGTGGCCTCAGCTGTAATGAGCCCCCAACCCCCTTTAGCCAGCCTCCGGCCACTGAGGCTAACGACTTTTATCCGTCTGAAGAGATGGATCTTACTGGCGATTTCGGTATGCCAGAACTTTCCCTCCCTCCTTGCCCTGATGCCGAGGAGGACGTGGACATGTTGGACACGATCGTCCCTGCGTGGCAGCCTACCCCCAACGGGCAACCCCAGGAGTTTGCTGGACACCTAGTGTCACAACAGCTCTCCAGCCTGCCGGCGCCGCAGGTGATGGACGTGAACGATGAGGAGATGTTGCAGCTTACGGCGGACTTTGCCAACCTCCGCCTCCGGGAACTCCCTCCCATCCTTGACGGCGCTGCGCTCGACCAACTGATCGCTGGTGACGATAGCGATTCAGACCTGGAAGAGTGTGAGCCATCTCGGAATGGGACCCTGGAGGCTGGCATCGTCGCGGCCGAGCCCGTGCAGGCCTTTGAGGACCAACCTGCCACGGAGAGCTCGCATCCTGTGGAACTATTGGGCGAGTTCCTCAGCCACCACGAGGGTGAGTTTGCCGGTGCTTCTTCTGGGACAGCAGAAGAGCCTGGCGTAGCGGACTGGGACAACGATTGCGACTCGGCAATCCAGCGTGCGATCTTCGGGGAGGAGTCGGGGCTCCCCCAAACCGAAACGCAGCAACCGGACGACCTCGATGCGGAGATGATGCAAATCCTCGATGATGCACTCAAGAGGCAAGAAGAGCGCATCGCGCGCCAGGCGGAAGGTGATGATGGGGAGAGGTCGGATCTGCCCTTGCTCGCGCAATGGACAGCAGGCCAGGACCCTGAACCTTCTGCTTTGGACACCTTCACGTCCGCCTCTTATGAGGCCGAGCGGTCCCAGTCCACCGCCACTAGCCAACAGCAGCCGAACAGTTCGGTGCCTACGACGAACACAACGGCCGACGCCCTGGTGCCATCACCAGCACCCGTTTTCCGATTCGACACGACGACGACAACCATCCAGGAATATGGCGACAACCTGGTGGAAAATCTGAGTACCGTCGAAGAAATCGCGGTGCGGCCCAGGGCTAGGCCCGTTGGTCGACGAAACCGACTGAATGCTTTGGCTATGGCGGAAATGCAGGCGCCTCAGCTTGCTCGCGAGCCACCAACCCCCTCAACCGCCACTCCTTCTTCTCCTGCTCTGCAGCAGCCTAGTCGCACTACTAGCGAGGACGGTGATAGCAGAGTTTCGACCCCCGCAGAGATCGCCGCGAGGCGCATTCTCCGACCGAGGGCAAGGAGAACCGCTGCGTCATTGACGACGACGCAGGAATCCACTGCCTCTGGAAGTGTGATTCCCCCTATCTCCGAGGACCCTGAGCCAACGACCAGTTCCGCCGGTGGGCGAGCTGTCGACGGCGAGGGCGAGGGGACTGGGGTCGGTAAGAAGGTGGACGGACTGGCTCGTGAGGGAGCTGAGGACCCTGCCGTCGAGTCTGACGCCGGGGACAGTGATATGGACTCTCTCTTTGGCCTTTCTTACAGCGAGGCCTCAGATGACGATGCTCCCATCCATGCTCCCACGACTGCTTCTGCACCCCAAAGACCAGAGGAAGCACACCAGCGCAACAGCAGCGGCGGTCGGCGTCAACCACCGCAGCAGCCGTTGGTGCTAATGCTTCCTCCTGGCGCCGTCGAGGCCTCCCGGCAGGCGGAATTGCAGAGGCAGGAGTGGGCGCAGTCCCTGGCCGCAGACTCGGCAAGAGAAGAAGGCGAGGCGATGGAGCTTGTTGCTTCATCCCCCCCGCCATCCGCACCAGCAACCCCGTCCTTAACCCAGTCAGCCTCGAGCACACCCAACAACGCCCGTGGTTCGTCGAGCAAGCGCGGTTCTCAACATAGGGGTCTCTTCCGAGCCCCTACCCGCCAGACTCCGACCCGGGCAGCTCAGGCGACTCAGGATGGGGGCGCTGGGCGTCATTCCACCCCAAGCCGCACAACCCAACCCAGCAATATCCTCGACATGCAGACTGCCGCGCAGCTCATGGAGAGGCAGAAGGCTGAGCGGCGACAGGGTGGCTTGACGCGCGCGGATGAGGAGTGATGTGGTTGTCTTCCCCGACCACGTGTACGAGTCTACCTTTATCAACATTCTTGTACAATCACTCTTGTCGTCTTCTTCTGTACCAACATTTGTACCATTACCTGTACCATTTTTTGTACCACCACTTGTACGAATTCATTGTCTTCTTTTTCTTATCTGTATAGACATTTGTACGAGTTCCTGTTCGAGCTTTGTGGCCGCTTCTTTTCTTTCTCTCATACATCTTTTTGGAAGTTTTTTTTTTTGAAGCAGCTCGAACGTGGTACACTTTTTTTTATCTGTTCATTTTTATATTCATCTTTCGGCAGATGTTGAACATGGTACACTTGGTCATTGTTGATGCCAAAGACCAATCGCGAGAGCACAAGTCCCCTTGACCCCAACACCAAACAACCAAAACACTTGGGAGTCATCACGACCACACAACTTCAATCGCTCACTCGCTCACTAGTGAGTATCTGGTCATTTTACTCTTTCCGGGACTCTTTTGCTCTTCGCCCTTTGGTTTTTGAAGAGGCCGCTGGCCTGGAAGCACTGGGATCTGTGCAGCGGTGGACATATTATTTTTTGCCGGGCCTCCCCCTGGGGAAGACAGGAATGGCGCCCGAAGGCCCTCGGTTTCCATAAAGGATCCTTGGGCGGATGATGGGGGGATAATAGGGGGACAATATGGTCGATCTTCCTTGAGACTCGGGGGGGTTTTGCGCTGGCGTTCCATTGCAGAGGCACTCAAGCCTTTTTCTTTTCTTGCAACCACTTCGTCATCAGCAGCTGGCTTTCAGCCATTTTTTCTTTCTTCGCTGCTCAGCATTGTATCATTTCTGATGTCTGCTGATTTCTGCTGTTTTCTTTTGGGGGCCGCTTCTGTCGCCTCTTCAGCACTTTGATGACTTGCTTCTTGCTTGGAACCGCCGCCCACACCTCTACCACACTTTTATTTTTTATGAAAACCCTCTCGAGTCCACACTTGGTTTTGCTTCGGAGAGGATCAGTATTGCTTGATGATCCAACTCCTGACTGAGAGAAGTAACAGCCGCCTGGTGAGCACACAATCACAACATTGCATTCACACCAAACTTTGCATCGTGGCCTTTGCTACTGCCACACTTGCTCATCAGGTGGCTCTGCACTCACTGCACTTTACTTTACTTCACCACGGCTTTTTTCAAGTCAGTTTCTTGTTTTGCCAGCAGGTCTTAGCCTCAACTCAATTAACCACCAGCCTGTCCTTCCACCCAGGGAAAGAAGCCATTTCCGCTGTTGAGAATAACTTTTCTTTCACAAAACCAAACAAACCAATTCTCCAGCGCTTGGCACACTTCCTCATGTCTTCCCTTGGGTGGGAATCATGATTTTTCAATGCCTCTTAAGACTTCAGCTTCTTCTTCAGCTTTTCTTTCCCTTCTGCCTAGGAGAAGTTCCTCCCTGAACGAGAACCTTTTCTCTCCACACCACCGATCATCTTTCGAGATCGATCTCGTTAGGGATGGACTCTTTTTTCCCAAAACCACGGCTTCTCCTAGGAGGTGGCATCATGATTCTTTCCTTTCTTATTCGAATAAGGACACGGTTGGGTTGGGCCCTGCGTCGCCTTTGGGGGTAGCTGCCAGTTTCCTTGATATTGAAGTCACACTGGCTTCTTATTTTTTTCTTTTGATCGATTCTTTCTTTGCAATCGTTTTGCATCAGGAAATGCAGCTACTTTTCACTACTTTCCCACAGCTGTTCCTTTGGTCAGCTACCCCCAGGGCGGGCCGACATGCGAAGCAAAACCGAGGGGATGAATTGACCATATTGACATTTACAGGAACATTCAGGAAGTTTTAACTTTTTTTACTTCACAGCTCGGGAGAAGCCCGCCACCCCTGGTTCGAGAACTCAGAGCACCTATTCTTCTACAGGTTTGCAAGTATTTCCACAGCTGTACATTTCATTACAGGCTTGCTGCTCTTCACAAAAACTTGATTCTGTTTTTTCATTTCCTCACCAGGGGGATCGGCGACCATTCATCACACTTCTCTCGAGCGGGTGACACCTCCAGCGACGATGCTTTGAGAATCTGGGAACAGGGAACAACTGCTGACAATCTTCTTTTCTACTCCAAAACCGCGCAAACACATGTACAGTAATATTCTTGTCTTGGTTGGATTTGCTAACATCTTGTGATAGGCCTTCTTTGTCGATGCGAAGCGGAAACTGCGAATATACCGAAAAGGTGGTTGAGGCCTGATGTATTCTCCCAGGTTCTAGTAGGTAACTGGTCAAGTACGTCTGGGAGGCCCTTGCCCCCATGGCGGAAAGGGCCGAATTCTGAAAGAATTTTGCGAGTAGAGATGTGGGCGCCTGTCTCAATAGCCCTTCAGAGAGGAAATATTGACGCCCCTGTTGAGGTGAGGCAGGATGCTTCCTCCTCAGCCATGGGAGTTGCATCGCGAAGGGCCTTGCGCTATCTCTCGAACCCCTCAAGAACTCGTCAATGGCGTCAAGTAAGCTAATACGGGCGACACAAACTCCACAACTCACCGGGCTGAAATGGCGTTCACGAGGGGGGATCGAAGCAGCTGAAGTTCTCTTGTGTATCAGGAGTTCATCGCGCTCTCCATTCGAAGATACGCCTTTAGGCATTTTGCTTTTTCTGTCTTTGTTGAGATGGGGTTGGCCTTGATCGGGTTGTTTTGCTCTTCTCTCTATTGCAGGATGTTTGCTTGTGCATTGTGGTTTGCGCACCTCAGCTTTTGTTCCTATTAATTTTCTCTCTAGCTATCGATCGCGGAATCGTTACCCACCACACTGACTTCCTTGTTTCCCCCTACCCCTCATCACCCTGTTTGTTGTCTTGGATTGGACTGGAAGGATAATCGGATGGACAAGTATCTGGACCCTGGAAAATGGCCGGATTTCTTATCTTGACTGCCAAAGCAGCAGGATATGTTGCGAGTATGATCAAATACAAATGACATTTCTCGCCCACCATGAAGACTTTTACCATGCAAGTGATGTCTAACAACCAGCGATGGAACTTCTGACGTGACTTTGTACGACTACCAGTAGTGAATGGTGGCTACATTAGGTTTGTAAATGGTGACAACCTCTTGTGTATCATACATTTAAAACCTTTGTCCATCCCTTGAATTGCTTCTTCCTCTCCGGCCCTCCATTTGCTTTGCCCCTGCTGTCGCCATTCTCAATCATGATACTCTCCGTAGGCACATCGAGAACGTCAACTTGCCATGCATCATCCTCCAGATATTCCCAATCAGGACCAGGAGCATCACCAACAATTTTACGCTTCAGTTTGTCGGTGAGCTTCACGGGCGAAGGCAGACCGAAGGCGCGAACGACCTCGTTGCCCTCGGCGCTGTTCAAGGAGTAGTAGAGGGTCCCATGCGAATAGCGACCCATCCACGTCGGTGTCTCGTTATCGTCCTGGCCATCCTTGCCTTTCGTCTTCTTGGCCTCGTTGACGGTTTGTGTGTAGCTTTGCGGGAGCCTGGAGTCGATGAGGAGCCTATAAAGATTGTGCCCCATTTGGCAGATGTCCTCGAAATTGTTTCTGTCTGTTGTAAAGAGTCCCTGACTGCAACACAGCCAAGATATGTTGTACATGAGGAGTGAAACGCCTTCTAAAAAGTAGGAGAATGAAGATGTGTCTTCCTTGTAAAGCTGCGACAAGGGCTTGTGTAGGTAAAGGGGACGTGGCTTCGAGCTGTTGTGAGAATTTGATGCGCTTGGCGTACTTGAACCAGAGGCATCATGTGGCTTATACGAGCTCCCAAGGTTGTAGATGCTCGGTTGTGGATGGTTTGCGTGGGGATAGATGATTTCAGCCGGGAGACGGATGGCGAGGTAATGTGATGCAAGCCGTAGGATATGTGCAATATGTCCAAGAGATGTATTGATCACCTCGGGAGCGAGAGCTGCAAAATCTATCAGCGAATAAAAGTAACTGACGGCACGGCCTTGGGCAAACTTACAGTTCATATTCAAAGGATCCACAACAGGCACCTCTCCAAGATAGTACTCATAGCTCTTCTTGCCACCAGGCTTGAGGACCCTACGCAGCCCATACAGCTGGGCAGCTTCAGAACACAAGAAACTGCGAACATCAGCCATGCTCTCCGCGTCCTGAGACCAGCGGAACCGGAGCATGTTGATGGACTTTTCAACATCCTTCTGTTGCTTCGCCCTTCGTTCCGCAAGACCTTGCGAGTCGGCGGCGAGAGCGGACCTCCGCCTGGCAGCTATGGCTCTCCTCTTTTCCACCTCTGCCTTGGCAGCCTTGATCTCGTCTTGCAGTTGCTGAGCGGCAGATAGTATCTTCTGCGTCTGGTCCTCGGACATGAGCTGCTGGGCGCGCAGCGCCTCCAGCCTCGTCGCATCTACATTTGCATTGATTTCCTTCTCCAAGCTTTCATTTTCGAGCAGCAGCTGAACGTTCTTCAAGCGACCTTCGAATATCTGGTTGCGCGCATCCACAACGCAGAGAAACGGAAGCCGTTTGGCGTCATGTCCACGACCACATATATCGCAATCCATCAGAGAGAAGTACAAGGACGTCCAGGCCAATCAGCGGCTGGTGGATTGAAGATCAGTAGGAAGATGGTGAGGGCCGCATTTGCGATGAGAAATTGAGAAATGGCGTGGGCTTGTTGGGATTTATACGAATAATCAGTGTGGGTTATAAGGAGAAGAAAAGCGTTGACCTTGATGGATGACTATCGTTGTAAGTCGATAAGAATGTACCTGCCTCAAAGTCAAGCTACGTAGAACACGACGTCACGGGGTTCAACTGTGAGCGTGACTCTTAGGTAGGTGAAAGTGAGTTTGTGTGTGTGTGTGGCTAGGCGTCGTAGCTTAGGTGCCTTAATAGCGGGTTGGTCACTGTTGCCACGGCCACACTTGCCACTGCCAGCTATGGTACTGACTGAGTCAACAGCTATTAAAACACATTTGTTGCATGGACTGGTCACTGCACTATATAAACTGTCCGATCTCTCTTTTTGTCGACATTTGCTTGCTAGGGCCTATGACATATTTTATATTTTGCTAGTTTCACATGCCATTTGACACTCATTCAAGTCTCGGGTGCGTTACCTGCTTATGTACTCCGTACACAGTACGTAGGTGCCTAAGGGTCTCCACTGGGTTGGGGCGAAAACACCTGCGGCTTGCTTGAACTCTAGTGAACACAATGATACACCTGTATTGTACCTTGTAAGGAGTCCATCACTCTTGCCCACCTCAAGGTATTCGCACTATACTTGACCCACCCCCCTTTCGTCTAGTATCTGAATACCTACGGAGTGAATCTGAATGACCTGAGTCTTCTTCCGATCTCTTTTTCTCGAATCCCAATAATTCACTCCGTCGAATACTTTGACACAGTTCTGTCAATTTCCGCCATGGCTTCCCCTGGCGAAAATCCCAGCGGTGACGAGACGAAGAAGCATTCACAAGAAGCTGATGTTCGGTCTACAACGCCACCCCTGGCGAAGACTCCTGAGCCTGAGCCCCGTATTGAGGATATTGTTCACGATTTGCCACCTAGTCCTGAGGAGCCTATGCCCTTTGATTGGGAACATTTCGAGCGTCGTTACGAGCAGGCCCTACGTGATGCCGATGGTCGTGAGAGGGAGATCTTGAAAGAAGCGGAGGGTCTCTCAAAAGTAAGAAGCTAATTTGTTACGTGATTCGAGCTTAAAACTTACAATTGCCCAGTACTTCCGAGCGTGGGCCTCCGCTGCGTCGGCCCATGACGATGAGCGCGCAGTCAAGCGCTTGCAGACTAGAACGCGATATGTGAACCTCTCAGAGAATAAGATGTCTGAGAAGCAGCATCACTGTAAGTTGAAGCGAATAGATGTGAATAGCACCGTCAGCTGACTGTTCATGATAGATGAAGAGGTGGTTCGCGCCTTTGAAAGTGCGTTGGCTCTATTGAGGTCTAGGTAAAGGAACGTGTTCGCCGATTTTTTTTTTTTTTGTTTTTATGTTTTTCTTCTCCATGATCTTCCTTTTGGAACTTTCCAAACACCAAGCAATCGTCTTTACCGCCGCCTCTGTCCTATAACCTCGTTGAATTTATTGGAAGATTGAAACAGCGAGAGGACACACGTGACACCGGCTTTGTTATCGCTACGGGAGCTTTGGTTCGGCTCCACTTTTCGCGTCTGATTTCGTCTTGGGCTTTCACCTCCTTAGCCTGATGGTCCCGACATCCATCATGCTAAAAGGCACGCGACTACAAGGTGTCGAAACAAACACAACAAAGGACTTCAAGGCGCCTCAGGTCTCGAGTGTAAGAACTTCCATGAATCTCGCCCTTTGAAGTCAAATTTATTGACCAATTTTATAGGATGAGCTGTCGGCCTTCTTCGAAACTCATTTCTCTAACGAGGCAGTCTCACAATTTGGAAACAGTTTCTTGAACCCCAATCAGGTGCATCTTGCGGAGGATAGCGGCCACATCTCTCAGGATGCAGAGTATGAAGAAGATGATTTGGGCTATTATGCGGATGGTGTGAAGCGTACCTTGACAAACGAGCAGATCGAGATATTTCAACACTCCGAGCTTCAAGGCTTGCTCCGCGAAAAAAGAAAAGTAGCACATAAAGGCATCGTCAACCAAGCTACAGAGGGCAACCCATCAGTCAGTGTCGTCGCCGACGGGATATCTTCTGCAGTGTCTGAGACGAACCTGCCCGCGACATTCAAGAGCAGCAAGAGGAAAAGAAAAGGGCACAAAAATCAAAAGGCAGAACCCAAGCCAGATCTTCGTAAACGCACATGGGATGTGGTCGAAGCTGGTCTGGACAGCCTAAACTACGATTGATGATAGGTCCCTTTGCATGGTCGCTCTGTGCTTTCATCTTAGAGCCAGTCTCTTGATTGTATTCTTTGGTCAAGCCCTGGCAACGAAACAAGGTGAGCTCCCAACTTTCCCTACTTGATGTCATGTTTGTTTGTCATGATGAGAACCTTTGTATCGTCATCCTTAGTCAGATCGAGGGCTGGAGCCGAGGACGCAACAGCTCTACTGTTGCTGAGACTTTGCAGCCGCGGCGTGACGAGTAAATTAATCTTCTCTCTGAACACTTAGTTTTGCTTTACTTGTGCAGCTGATAGTACCCGAGTTGAGGATATTAACTGACCCATGAAACAGTTTTCATACGATACACATGAACCTGATGGCAGTCGTTCAATGGGGTGGGCATGAATTCAGAAGGAATATAGGCGGGTCATCCGAACCAGTAGCATAATAGTAGTAGGGGATTACGGCCTCAGCGAAGGAGCCTCATGATGAGTAGTCTGCGTTGGGATGCGTATGATGACTCCAAACGTGAACAGCTCAAGGCAGCCCGAGGAGTTATTCAGCTCCAATCAGTATGCAAAACATATCCTATTAGGTTCAGACCATTATTAAGTTGCACAAAATCATCGATTGCCTTATGAAATGCGCTCAACGCCGATGCATCGTGTTTCACATCTTTGCCGAACAATTTCGCAGCATTCCTAAATCTAAGTGACTCGACACGCCTGGCCTACTAAGGTAGCCTAGGTAATACGTGACGGTGCTGCTTGCTGCTCTGCGGCTGGCGAGCGTGATGCGTGATGCGTGATGAGGCGGCGTGGCGCACTGACCAGCTCCCGCTACAGCGTTTGCCCAGTTCGTACCAATCGCGAGAGCCCCTCCCCGACCGACAAGAACCCTCCCACTTTGCCTAGTCTGCATTTCAACCCAAACCACAACTTGACCTCCCCCAGTCCATCGTTACCCGAATTCCCATTCTTAAATCTGTAGGGGCTCGCTGTTCCCCCTACTACCTACAACCTCTCCCATCTATTCATCAGCGACGTCGGCCACTCGTTTGCGTGCGCCCGCAACAGCGACAGCGACTCGCGCGACCCAACAACGTCGAGCTTGAGAGCAGCGTATCACGCAATCGCGCGTTCGGACGACCACTGTCGGGATCTTCGAGTCGCCACTGTGCGACTGACGTCTGTTGCAATCATGGCGCGAGTCTATGCGGACGTCAACCAGAATATGCCCAGGAGCTACTGGGACTACGACAGTGTTAACATCAGTGAGTTAGTTTGGTATACTGAGGGCTGGATGAGGCGCTGACGGTTACGATTGTTTAGGCTGGGGTGTCTTGGAAAACTACGAGGTCGTTCGAAAAATTGGTAGGTGCTAGCCCCTTGCCATGCTCTCCCCCATTGGCAGAGTGTGTATATTCGTTGAGTAGCTTTGCTGACGAGTCATTTGCCTAGGTCGTGGGAAGTACTCGGAGGTCTTCGAGGGCATCAACATTGTCAACTACCAAAAGTGCGTAGTCAAGGTCTTGAAGCCCGTCAAGAAGAAGAAGATCAAGCGAGAGATCAAGATCCTGCAAAACCTAGCTGGGGGCCCTAATGTCGTTGCCCTTCTGGATGTCGTCAGGGACTCGCAGGTGAGCGCCGCCGTAGATGGCAACAATTTTCAAACAATTTTTACTGACCACCTCGGCAAAACAGAGCAAGACACCTTCTCTCATCTTCGAATATGTCAACAATACGGACTTCCGAAGCCTTTACCCCAAATTCAACGATCTCGACGTACGCTTCTACATCCTGGAGTTGCTCAAGGCTCTGGACTTTTGCCACAGCAAGGGCATCATGCACAGAGACGTCAAACCTCATAACGTTATGATCGATCATGAGAACAGAAAGGTGAGCTTTCCCCGCCCCTCTCAAATCCGTTTTGTAGCGTACTAACGACATACAGCTGCGCCTTATCGATTGGGGTCTGGCCGAGTTCTATCATCCTAGTACCGAGTATAACGTTCGCGTAGCCTCGCGTTACTTCAAAGGGCCAGAGCTGCTTGTTGATTTCCAGGAGTACGACTATAGTCTGGATATGTGGAGTCTTGGTGCCATGTTTGCCTCGATGATTTTCCGCAAGGAACCCTTCTTCCATGGCAACAGCAATTCGGACCAGCTGGTAAAGATCGCCAAGGTCCTCGGAACTGATGATCTATTCGACTACCTCGACAAATACGAGATTGAGCTTGACGCTCAGTATGATGATATTCTCGGTCGTTTCCAAAAGAAGCCGTGGCATAGCTTTGTCACATCCGAGAATCAGCGATTCGTCTCTAATGAAGCAATCGATTTCTTGGATAAGCTGCTGCGCTACGATCATCAGGTACGCTCGTTCTTGAACCAAATATTTGACTGGACCTAGACTGACTCTCACTTCACAGGAACGCCTCACAGCAAAGGAAGCCCAAGGCCATCCATACTTCAACCCCGTTCGTGACCCCGAGGTGTTCAAGCAGAACTTGGCCAACGCCAACGGATCTAAAGCCTAGGAGCCATCTTTTACAATCCCTGTGCGCCATGCGTCACGAACTCAATTGAATGACAGGGCAAGCAATGATGATGGACTTTCCTCTGTCTCTTTTAAGCGACCTACCAGCGAGGAGGGAACCGCGGACCAGCCTACATCTAAGCGAGGCCGCTGCCATCGGTGAGGTGCAGCTTTCGAGCATCCCAGCCCTTCAAGAAAGTCTAGCACTCCAGCCCTGATCTCCTAGGCGGCGTCTGTCTTCGTTGTTTTTGTATTAGAATCACCATGGTGGAAGTATAAGCGTTTTTCAAACAACTTAGACGAGAAGCTTTGCTATGATCCCCTCACCCAACAACAATCTCTCTACCCCCTTTTTGTACCCTTGGTACGGATACTATCCCATGGCGTTTCTGGTTTCTTTTTTTTTACATATGGAATGGAGAAATGATAAGAAGACATGGAAAGAATAGCGGCGAAAGCGTGATCACTGGGATAGGTACCGTACTCCGACTACATGAATCATTCCCCCCCCTCCTCTACTCCCACTGCGTGCATTTGATGAGTATTGATAAGCCACCTTATCGGCTTGTTTTTGAAGATAGTGCGCACCCTTTGGTGCTGTTTTGTCGTGGGGGAAGAGCTTCAAATGCAGCATGTTCCTTGAAAAAAAAAATTATATTGTGATATGTGCTGTATACCTAGATATGTGCTCGTGGCGTTCACCTCTCGTTGCCCTTTTTTCTGCTATAGCTCAACTATCTGACCAACTTTGATCTCGACAACCCATTGGATTCGGATTGAATTGGACGGTGATTTCTTTCTATACAACACATGAGAAGCAAAAGTCCCTGCCACAGAGGAAGCCATCGACACCACACCTCCGTTTCGACCCTCCAGGCGTCTCCACCATCGTCGGGCTCCCCGCCTCGCCAGCATCCCACTTCCGCTTCTTAGTCGGCGTGTGAAGGAGCTCGCTCAGGCCGATGGCACTACGCTTCTTCCAGACCCTCCTGGAGGCCATGGGGGAAGACGCCCTCCGCGCCGAGGACGTCACCTTGAGGGTGTTGAGGATGCGAGAAGATGGGGAGAAGGTCTTTGAAGGGATATCACGGGAGAGGTCGTCGGCTTCATCGTCGGAGAGGAGGGAGAGGAGGGAGCGGCGCGACGAAGGCTCCCTGAGATATGCTTTCGTGCGGTGCGGTGTGCTCGGCGTTGCGGTTTTTGAAGGGGTGTGTGCATCGGAAGTTGTGTGGCTCTTGGCGGGTGATGGGGTAGGTAACTGGTTTCGAGGAGGCGTTGGCTTCTTGGGGGATATTGAAGTTGGTCTAGGTGGTCTTGGGTCTTGGGGCGACGCCGATAGCTTAGGCTTGTGTGGTCTTCCTCTCTTCTTCTTCTTGGGCGTGCTCTGCATTGATGCGGAGGAGCTGGTTTCATCTGTAGAGTTTGGTATCGTAATTTGGGGCTCCTGGCGCTCCTGGTCGTCGTCGTCCTGCTGCTCTTGAATCGCTGTCAGAACGGTGGTTGCACTGTTCTCAGTTTCTGCATCTTCAATAATCTCAGGCTCCTTCTCGATGGATTTCTCCGCTTGTTCATTGTTCACTGTTGGCTCTGGCTGGGTAGGTTCCTTCGCCACCTCGTCGTCAGAAGGCGGTTCAATTTCGTCCTGAAGAGCCAGCTCTTCGTGAGACACATCGATCCCCGAATCAGGGAGGGCAGTGCTGTCTTGAATTTGTACCAACCTTTCATCGCAATCAATAAGATCAGGTGCAGTGGCCATATCAGAGGGATCTTGCTGTGTTCTCTCGAATTCAGGGGAAGATTGCCTTTCCTCGTTGACTGTATCGTTGCAAGGGAGTGCTTCCGCAAGCCGGATTGCGAAGCTTGCCTCTTCTTCGGGTCCCTGCCTTGATTTAGAGAGTCTTATGATTGCAGGGCTCACGGGCTGAGAGTCATCGGACAATGCACCGCCATGATCAGATCGGGAGTAGTGATAGCTAGGTAATTGCAAGTGTTTGTTGGGCGTAGATTCTTGGTTAGCCGACGATACTGGCGGTGTTGACAGCTCCTGCGAGTCCGGAATGGTGCCCGGCTCGGTTGCCACCTGTGCGTCTTCTTGAGCCGTTTCGTAGTTGGCCGAGCTTGTCTCATACTCGTCCGGAACATCTACCGGCTGGTAGACAAGGCGACTGGACGGCGAGGAGCCCCGGATTTCGACCACAACTCGAGGTTTATTAGCTTTATACCAAGATGTCATGCCCAAGAAATCTGTCTGCTTGCGTTGTCGACCGGAACGCCGTCTATTGGTGTCATCTTCTTGTACATCTTCCTGTACATCTTCCTGTTGTAGATTACCCACAGGCTCTTGGAGCTCTCCTTCTTCTGCATCTCTCGTCTGCGTCTGGCTACGCGCCCGATGCTCTGTTACAGGCTTCTCTGCTTGGCCTCCTGAATCGTGTGGCCCTCCTTGTGCTTTCAAGCTCATATCTTGATCACCGGGGTTTCTGTTCTTGGAGCCAGGCTTCCTGCGTCTCTGTTTGCCATTAGGCGGGCCGCTATCTTCAAGGGGATTTTTTGTGCCGGGCACAGCCCTCTTGCTCTTGGGACGTTGTATCTTTCCATCATCTTTGCTCGATGGCTGTTCTTGAGGTTTGGTAACTTTCTTCGCCCTTGGTTTCCGTTGCGGCGGATCCTGCGTCCAAATAGATGTGAACGCCGACGGACGGCTCTTTGTGTTCGACTTTTGTGCCAGTTTTTCTCGCAAAAGCTTTTTCCGTGGCTTGACTTTCTGATTGAAACTAGGGAATCCCTGTTGGTTTGCCTGCGCCCATTGACCCATGTAGTATGCGTATGGGTTGAATGGAAATGGGGTCTGCCCTTCAAAGATGGGAGGGTTGCGTGCGACGTCGGTGCCATGCGCAAACGGGAGTGGTCCGATTGGTGGCATCGGAGGGAAGCCCTGAGGTACGGCCCCATGCTGAGCCATTGGGAAGAATGGGAAAGGCATGAAGGGGAAAGGCTGTGTCTGCAATGCTGGATTCGTCGGTTGCGCTGGTAGTGCTTGAAGCGTTTGCGGAATCTGGCTATGCTGCTCAAGGCCCCGTTGTTCAGGAAATTCATCGACCTCTTCTTCCCCTTCTACCTCCACATCCTCTCCTTGTCCATCCTCTCCGTCCTCTTCCACCTCTTCCACCTCTTCCACCTCTTCCTCCGACAGACATTCGTCATCGCCACTCACATCTTCCCAGCCGTCTTGAACCTCCCCTTCGTCATCATCCACAAGCCAGCCTTTCAGCTCTTCCGCTTTTCCCAAGGCTCTGGCATATTCTTTGGCTTTAGCCTTGACGGTAGCCTCCTCTATATCCTCTTCGTCATTCTCTTCGTCTTCGGAGACGTCGGGCGGGGTGCCTGATGGGGCGAAGTCTACATCGTCCTCCTCATCAGAATCATCCTCAGAATCGTCGGCGCCCACATCGCCCTCGTCGCGCATGTGTTCTATGTGGCCTCTGTCGACTACAATCTCTCCCGTGCGCAGGTCTATCTCATCGCCGACGTCTCCAAAGTCTCGTGCGTATTTTTCGAAAATGTTGGCCATGGTCGATTGGTACCGCCGATTCGACTCCATAGCTCGCTTGTGAAGTTGGTAATCGGGATCGCGCCGGCGGGAAACTTCTTGAGGTGTTGAATCGAGTTCATCTCCTTGGTCCTCTGAGTTGTTCTCGAGAAGAGGGTTTGCTTTCTTCGCCTTGCCGCCAAGGTGAGCCTTCGGGGGCTGCTTCATTCTCGCCATGGCCAGCTGCGGGCGGCACAATGACCTGGAGGATCAAAGGTATGGCGGGTAGAAGAATTGTTCACAATGAACAGGAATTAGGGATTAAAACAGCGAAAGTCAAGCCATCTCGAAAATGGTCCCTGCCAAGACTTTCTTCCCAACGTCAACGTCGCATTACTTGTATAGCAATGTTGAAGTGGGCTAGCTACAAGTATTTTGCCGGTCCACGGTTGGAGGAGCAACCGAACCCCTGTAGGCAGGTATGGAGAACGGCGACGCGGTTAATAGGGTGCTAGGGTGCGTGCACGCGTAAATGAGTTTTGGTCGCATGCGCCAAACGTCACTCGTCCGACATCGTGGGGTCCATTTGCTTATTTCCAACCACAGCTCATCATCCATCAATTACCAACTACCACATTAAAAACGGCGAATTCGTGCATCTTGCTTCCCTCTGCGTCTTTCTGCAGCCGCATACGCCCCAGCTCATGGATCAATAACATCAAACCCCCGACGAAATTATGCTCTGCCAGAAGTGCCGCCAGCCACTCCGGCTGGACAACTCTCTCACAGATCTAAACCCAGCTGCATATGACCTACTCGTCTGTAAGCTACATTGCTCAGCATTCAAAACGATACCAGACGCTTATGTACCTTAACACAGCCTCTTCGTCGCCACAGACTCTAATTAAGCACTCGAGTAACCGAACCTCAAAATCACAACCCCAGCAGTCGCAAGACAAGGCGCGGAAAACCGTCTACGAGAAGGCATCAAAGAATGCGCCGCAGCCAGTTTTTCAGCGCCATCATGGGACCAACCCGCGCGAGCCGGCCATGTCCTTCATATATCTTACGGAATCGCAGATGGGGCATCCCATCCAACAACCACCGACACCTGCTTCTGACACCCCGTCCACGCCGTCCAAGAAGAATCGGCGGCAGAGTTCAAGTAAGCCGACCGATGATGCTAGCGGGCCCAAGGCCGACGACATGCAGAGAATAAATCGCCTCTTCGAAGTGCTCTCCGCAAGGTCGGATGTCGATCATCCAGTATGTGTGGACTGCACTGATATGCTCATTGAAGGCTTTCAAAAGAAGCTCGACGTTGCAGCCCGAGAACGAGATGCCTATGTCAAACACCTCCGCCAGGTTCAAGCGAACCGTCCCAGCGATGACGATATCAAAGCGCAACGTGAGGCCACCGCCAAAGCCGAGGCAGCACTCTCCGACGCCATGAGCAATCTTCAAGCCCTCGAGCGGGAGAAGGAAGCTCTCGACAAAGAAACCCTGTCCCTCGAGGAAGGGTCTCACCAGCTAGATGCCGAGGAGGACAGATTTTGGAGCGAGCGCAATGTCTTTGCTGCCAAGATGACTGACTTCCAGTCGGAGCGTGACAGCGTCAACGTCAAATACAGCAACGACTCACAGCTCCTCCAGAAGCTGCAGCGCTCCAACGTCTACAATGACACATTCAATATTAGCCACGACGGTAGCTTTGCCACCATAAATGGGCTTCGCCTCGGCCGCCTCTCTAGCAAGCCCGTTGACTGGCCCGAGATCAATGCAGCCTGGGGCCATGCCCTGCTTCTTCTCGTCACTGTCGCTAACAAACTCGGCTACCGGTTCCAGGGCTACGAGCCCCAGCCTCAGGGCAGCACCTCGCGCATCATCCGCTATGAGCTTCCCAGTCCCTCATCCAGCAGGCTCAACCCCCGCGCCTCGATTATCGGCAGCGCCACTTCCCCTGCCAAGAAGCATGTCCTCGAGCTTTACAGCTCCGGTGACATGCCCCTCGGCCTGACCTTCATGCACCGCAAATTTGACAACGCCATGGTGGCCTTCCTCGAGCTAACGCGACAGCTCGGCAGCTTCGTCCACACGCAGACGCAGGCCAGGGGCAAGCCCCTCGAGCTACCTTACGCCATCGACGGGGACCGCATCGGCGATGTGAGCATCAAGCTAGGCATGACGCAAGACGACGGCTGGACAAAGGCCTGCAAGCTCACGCTGACTTGCTGCAAGTTCCTACTGGCACACGCTAGCAACGTGAGTGTTGGTCACAGGGCTTCAGAGGCGTGAAAAGCAGCTCTGAATATTGCCGTGGCAGGGCGTCCGTGGCCTCCTTCGTATCCCCCTCGGAGGTGTGCCTGCTACGTAGTAGATATTGTTCTAGCGGCGTCAAAGCCTGGCGTCAATGGTGCTTGGGCGGCCGTATGAAGGGAACAGAACTCTGGGAAATGAAGAGATCACCTTTCATTAGAGGGATTCATGAAAAGAATCTACGTCATATGACTGTACAAGTGGATTGAGCGGAATTTTCTGTATATACTGATCAAAGATCAACCCAGCTCTTACTTTACCATTGGCACTTATGTTCTTCCAAAGATTGTATCCTCCAGCTTCTCTTTTTCTCCCGAGCTATTGCACATTTCTCTGAATATGCTATCCTCCTTCTCCCATAATTCCTTCGGCGTGCCATATTCGGCAACGGTTCCCTCATTTAGCACCAGGATACGGTCGAAATCAGCAATCGTGCTCAAGCGATGAGCGATGACGAGGAGCGTGCTGTTCGTGAATTCTTCGCGAATACTACGTTGAATCAGGTGGTCGGTAGTCATGTCAACAGCTGATGTGGCTTCATCCAGGACCATAATCTTGGGTCGGGAAACGATGGCACGAGCGAGGCAGAGAAGCTGACGCTGACCTTGGGACAGATTGCCACCTGACTCAGATACGGGCGAGTTGAGGTCATAAAAGATGTTGGTGTTTTGAGGCTCTGCTGCGTCAGAATCTGAGGACTCCTCCCCTGTAGTGCTGAGCTCAGAACTCAGTAAATGAACTCTTTCCATACAATCACGCAATTCATCATCTGTTCGGTCATTGAAGGGGTCGAGGTTGGAGCGGATAGTGCCAGAAAAGAGCACTGGGTCCTACATACAAATTAGTAGACAAATCTTGAAGACCGCGTTGCTTGCGTACCTGGGGAATGATGGCCAATCTTGATCGCAGACTATGAAGATTGATCTTAGAAACATCGAGTCCGTCAATACGGATTGTACCAGCCCGAGCCTCTATGAATCGGAACAGTGCAAGGGTCAAAGATGACTTTCCGGCGCCAGTGCGGCCAACAACACCAATCCGCTCATTGTCCTTGACCTCGAAAGACACACCCTTGAGGACGGAAGGAAGTTCTGGGGCATATGACACTTCAAGGTCCTCAATCTCCATCGTTCCAGATGTAGGCCAAGCAGCCGGGGGTTCCTCTCCGCCCTGGTCTTCTGTAGCGACCTCCGAATACTCAACAATACGTTCGGCGGAGTTCATATCGAGTTCCAAGCTAGAATAGTTACGGACCGCCAACAGCATGTTTGAGGAAAAGTCAAGAGCAAAAGAGATGGTAAACCCTGCCATGGCAGCGTCAACACGAGGACTGAGGATAACGACGACACCCATAAGCGTTGTGAAGGAAGACCCAACCAAGGCCATGCGGAATGCAAGCCATCGGTTGGAATTATACATGCAAACGCTGACGCAATCCCACAAGTCAAGATCTTTGTACATGCGATCGATGAATGTACCAGTCTTTTGGAAAGCACGCACAGTCGAAATGCCGGCCAAGGTAACGTTGAAGTGCTCAAAGACAGGTGACTTGCTTGTACTCTCCAGTCGCTTCAGTGGCCGAGCACCATCAAGGTATTTCTTACCAACAATACCAGCAGCAAGGACGAGAACGAATGCCAGTGGCAAGATGTAAATAGACACTAGAAGACCAGCAACGCAAACACCGCCGAGACTGAGAACGTGCCAAAAGAGCATACCAAGGTCAATAGTCAGGCGTTGATCGATAACTTCAAAGTCGGAGGTCAGACGATTCAAAATACGGCCCACGGGCACAGTATCGAGCCAACGCAGCGGCGTTCGCATAATCTGTGCCAGGATCCTCTGGAACATTATGCGACTTGCTCGAATGCTCATCAGGAAAGACCACCAGAAGCGAGCAGCACCCATAGCGCACATGGCTAACGACAATGCAATGTAAATCCAGAGGTAGAAACCTAACTCTTTATTGCCATCCGTCTGGGATCGGTACAGTCCACTCCCAGCTGCAGCATGAAAGGTAATGTCTTGCAAGGTCAACCCATAGGAGTAACTGTGTTGCTCAGGGACACCGGCGGCACCAGCGCTTTGAGAGCTCGCTCCTGTCCAGATGCGAACCCACCAAGCTCGAGACAAGTTACCAGCCTCAAAGCCGACGTAGAAGATGGCACAAATGATCCAGAAAGTCCAGCCACCGGTATCCTGCATGTAAATAGAATAGACACGACTTTTGACAAATCCTGTTTCACGAGTCTCGTCCTGTACAAACTTTGCAGCCTCGGCATTATCCTTTTTGGAAGAGCTGTCGCCGTTATCAGCTTCGGAAGCTTCCTCAGACGCAACTGCAGTTGAGACCTCGACAGCTTCATCTTCGGAGACTGCGCCAGGCGCCTGCTGTTGCTCCTTCGTCTCGTGGAGTTTTCCCTCCTTAATCAAGTCATCGGTCATGCCAGCATAGTCAACTTTGCCCTCCCCAAGCTCGACAACGAATTTGGTCAGGCGTTGGACAAGGCCTAAATGGTGAGTAACGAGGATTCGCGTGCGACCCTTGCAGATGTTGCCGCCAATACACTTCTCAAAGATTTGACGCCCGACATGAGCATCAACAGCACTAAAAATATCGTCCATGACGAGAATTTCGGCACGAGAGTAAATGGCACGAGCAAGGCTCACGCGCCACTTTTGCCCACCACTCAGATTGACTCCATTGGCACCGAGCATTGTTTGGTCGCCATCTGTAAGGATCCCAATATCCTTTGTCAATGCGCAGACATCAAGGACAGTCTTGTAGCGAGATTCGATCAAAGGCAGACCGAAAGTAATGTTGTCCTTAACAGAAGCCCCCTCGAGCCATGGCGTCTGAGCAACATAAGCAACAGCTCCAGGCACTATCCAATTTCCAGGGTGGGCATTCGCATCGTTTCTCTCTAAGATGGGGACGGTGGAAGGGACGTAAATTGACCCCGAAAGGACGTCAGTTTCACCAAGAAGCGACGAAAGCACCAAACTCTTGCCAGTACCAGTCTTTCCAGAAATCACCGACAGTTCCCCACGAGGGAAGGTGACATTCAAATTTCGAAGGATAAATCTGGACTCATCGGGGGTTTCCTCATCGACGGGCCATGCGACGGTCGCATTCTCAAAAGCAATGTCCGATCCTTCGCTAAGGACCTGGGTTAGCTCTGGGCCCTTGAGATATGTGTCAACTCGGTCCACGGATACAATCGTGTCGAAGGCGGTACTAAGAATCTCAGGCAAGAATCCTAGAGTTACTTCCAGAGCCTTGAAGATGCTGATAGCGGTGAATGCAACACCAGCGGACAGGCCATCATTCAGAAGCGCATAAGAAGCAAGCGAAGCAGCTGCAAGAAGGATTGGGCTAATGACCCATAGAGCAAAGAGCACAGTATCTCCCAAGAATACGCCCCATGTCTTCTGCAATTCTTCCTCTCGCTTGTCCATAATGCGCTTCTCCCACTGTTTCTCCAAAGCAGCAAACTTGATCTGGCGAATACCCAACAGTGCCTCGTTCACAATCGCAAGTTTTTCGTCTCGCAACTTCATGAGCTCTGTGGCTAGACGCAAGTATCGTTTCGAGAAGTGTGTATTGACCGGAATAACAAGCGCCCAAGCAAGAACGCCGCAACCGAATGGAATCCAACCGATGAGCAAGATGAGAAAAATAGAGTAGACTATAAGCTTTCCGAAACTGCTGATAACGAGGAATTGCATGGCAGCGAATTGAGAGATACGCCTTGTATCAACGCCAACTAGGTTCACAACAGCTTGCCGAGACTTGAGAACACTACTGTCGCTTGAGGAGATAGGGGTCCCCTTATTATCCTTGTTGTCATCTTTTACCGTAGCTTCAGAATTTTCGTTTGCCGCAGGGTCTGTAGTGTCGCCATCGTCTATCGCGCCATTTTCCTCTGCGATAACAGCCACTGGCGCATCTTGATCATATCCGACTTCGGGCTCGCTTTCATCCTCAGCTTCCGGTTTCGTCTCTGTCAAGCTTGTGTCGGCGCTCTTGACATCCTTGCGTCGGAGGGATTTTTCGTAGACGAGGGCAGACAGCTGTGCACGCATGGGTTGGGAGATGAAGTTAATGGAGTGCCAGTTCGTCCAACTATCGATCCACTGCAAAGACGATTAGTCGGGATGTCTCAAAGATGTTGCTTTCACGGGCCTATTCTTACCTGTTCACCCATGGTGAAGAAGGCCAAGGCGATGACGAGACCCCAGAGTTGACTAGTAGGATTTCCACCTCCGCCGCGCAGCTCTAGAGTATTGATCAAGCTTAACATGATATAGAAAGGCCCGACGCCTAAGATCACACGAACGATGGTCACCGCGGACTGTAGTGCAATGCGTCTGCGATAGTTCCAAAACAGCGCCCACAACAGTCTGCCTTGGTAGTTGGTATTCTTCCAGTCTGCCATAACCTCCTCCGTCCGGATTGTAGAATCAGGCTGAGGAATGTCCTTTTCCGCAAGGTCGAGTTTCTTGGCACCAAGATCCATCAATGGCCTGGGATAGGACCACGTCAGGCGACCGAGCCACGACACCGTCCATTGTCTATCAACAACCTCATCGCGGAAGTAAACGTCGGGTCGGCGGGGAATGAGAACGTTGACAACGCATACGATCAAAACGGAAGCCACATTGAAAAGACGACAGATAAAGGAGGGGTCCACACTATTAACATGAGGACCGACATCGAAGGCCTGGAGGATCACAGAGACAGCCGTGACTACTGCAGAGAATGAAATATAAGTACCAATGGTATAGGCTTCGAGAGGCTGGTGAATGGAGAGTAGAATGATCGCTTGGAGGAGGATGAGGGCCTAGAGAGAGAGAATCATAAGCACGGTCCTAGATTTCCCCACAATGAGGCATTCGCGTTTCCCATTCTGAGCTCTCTAACCTAGGATTTTACAAACATACCCATGACGCCACCGTTAGCCAATTCGGTAGAAACAAATCATGCTGGTGGCGGTTGATAGTCTCCAACACCGAGAAAGCAATTGAAGTTCCGAAGCCAGTCGCAGAAAAGATGAACCCGATTGTCTTTGGCCACTTGTTCGAGAAAGCTGCCATTGCCTCGGGCGTGCTCTTGCCGTCGCGATCCTCGTAGAAATTGTCCTTAGGTGCGCCATTCCGAGCCTGTCTAGTGATAGCTCCTAGGGCTGGGATCGAAACAAGTCCCACGATACCCAGCGCGGCCCCCGAGGCCGGCAATAGCAAGTTGTGGCTCATGATGGAGCTGAAACCTGGATAAAGCCAAGCTCTAGGAGTGCGAATCGGGGTTTAAGTGTTCGAGGCGCGCTGCATTGGAGTAGGGAGCGAAGCGCAAACCAAGTTGCTCTCTCAATACTTTCTCCCCTTGGAGCGTTCGCACAAGAGATGGAATGTATGTATAAGTTCACAAGAACGCAAGGGAAGAGAAAGTTGGAAGACGAGTGCGAAAATACAAAAGATCCCAGCAGCAGAGATAGACAATACGCAATCTGACTTGTCTCCAAAGCGGTCAAGTGGGCTCTATTTATTATAGAGGGGGAGGGGAGACAGAGCTGAGAGGTCAACGTATGGCGTAGCGATACGGACGGGAAAGAGGAAGGTAGTACTTTCCATCGCAAGGTAGATGGATCGACGACCGACTTGTCTCGTCTCGACTCCAACCAAACTACACACCAAAGCGCTTACCTCGGCCTCGCACATCTAACCATTTCAAAGTGTTACTATAGTAGTAGTAACATGTTGGTAGTAGGGTAGTAATACTGTTTGCCTCCTACGTGTACGACTGACTGTCCACTGCAGTATGGAAGAGGGCTGCATTGCTCCGGTGACTGCACGACTAAGGGCAACCTGATGAGATCGAGGTTTCGAAGTCGGGGCAACCTTCTCCACACTCGTTAGCATGGGCCGTCGCCAATTTGTCGCCAAAGGTTTGATAGAGCTTGGAGTACGGAGTACTTGTGCCTTTTCAACGGCGCTTGCTCCGCCTGCCGAATTAGAGAAAGAGGTAATCGGGGCCGAAACCCGTCCGGGAAGACGCGGCCGAAAGAAGACCAGCGGTCAATGATGCTGTTGAGCCTTGCGAGCGCCAGCATCACTTGGCTTCACTTTCTCCCAACTGGTCAAAGAAAGATATATATATATATATATCTACGCGCGTGATGTGCATGACTCAATGATAGGGCGACAAGTGTTAAAGCTCAAGCGTTGAACTTCATTCCTTACTGATACGTTTCTTGCTACTTTTAGTACCTACGCACTTTCCTTGCTTCAAGGTTTCTCATCCCCGCGCCCGCACTTGCCGCCCCCCTAACGGAACCACGTCGGCACCTGCATGACACCTATCATTTGTGCGGAGAGTGAGCGGCTGATTCGAGGCGGCTGGTGACGCATCCAAAGGCCTCGATCCTCCGATTATTGTCCTTCTTCATACCTCTTTTTGATAATAAACATGCAAAGCACAGCAGCCCCAAGGGATCTACTGCTGCCAGTAGTACTTAGTCGGCTAGCCTAATGCAAGCATCATGTACGGCATGCGATTGCATGACAGCCATCACTCCTTTCCTCTCACCAGTCCACATTCACAAGCTTTGCAGTCGGTCAACTCTTAGTACTACTTCACAAGGCTCTCGGTTGGTACGACTATCTTGACCCCCAGATGCAGCTAGGATCCGCTCTCAAGCCACGAATTCAAGTCCATGGTATTTTAGGCAGGAGTTGGACCCTCGCCAAAAATTCATGGCGCCTTCCCGTCCGCCTACTCCATACGTTTCTGCGTGCTCCCAAAGGCCATCGGCAACAGCTCCGAGGCGGTCATGGTGAGGACTAGCCAATGGGCATCACTTTTTTTTTTTTTTTTTTTATTTTACAATGATCGGCCAGAACTGAAAAACAAACTACTGCGTATAAAGCAACCAATTGCGCACAATAGGCTTCGGTCAAGTTTGGCGGAAGTTATGTTACCTGAAACAAGCCTTGGAAGGATGGTACAGATGTGACAGAAGGCACCAAGAGCCTCGCATGTTTATCACAACAGTTGCCTCCTTCCTGAAAATAACCACCATTCAAAATGGAAGGACGCACAGCCAGCCGCTTTTCATATTCACATTTGATTGTGAAACAACATCATGAGCAGCTTCAAGACAAGACTTCAGCTCGACATAATATATTGATTGGCTCAACGTTTCCTAAGGGTGTTCACCAGACATTTGCTTACACCTTCCTCATCTATTACTTGGCACGATTGCATCTGGCACAGGAATCGACATTTGATGAAAACATGCGATGTGAGTCCATCTCAGATGCGAATCACCAACTACTAGGTACAAGTACACGTACTACATACTGAGTAGTAGGGTAGTATACTTGCCATTGTAGTGCGAAGTGAGCCCAAGGAACTAAGACGAGCAACAAAAAGATGTCAGCCAAGTGTAAAGGGATCCATTGTAGTAGGGCTAATAAAGCAAATAAATAGTGCAAACATCCGTAAAATATTGGTACTTGCCGACACACGTCTCACGTCGGCGGAGGCGCCCAAGGCTTGCTAATAAGGCTGCTCAAGGAACCGATGTGCATCTCAACTGTTAGAGATGAGAGGCGCGGAGCTGGACCCATGCAAATAAACTCATGTGCTGCAGGAAAAGCGCGGCCGCTCTCGAGCGTAATGCATGCACACGAGGTAGATCCATAGGTAATATACATACACAAAAGGTACGAAGTCCTTATCCTGGCAGTAAAAGTGTCAGCTGCTGGGCCTAGTTGCGCAGTCGTACCACCACTCAATGCAATTTACTGCAGTTTTGGTGCACTTGCTGCAGGCATTGGCGCCGCTGGTTGGCTCTGGGTACCGCGACACTGACACGCCTATTACGCCTAAACCCACGCCCTTGTCGCCCTGGCCTCACGCCAACCTCCCTAGGTACACTTTGAACCCACCCCATGCACACCACGCAGGGTGGCAGCTACACGGCACGCGCCCCTCCCAGGCATTTCCCGGACCGTCATGTCACGCTTCGGGTCTCGTTTCGTCTCGTCTGCTGCGTTTCCCCCAGGCCCAGTGCTACTACTTCCATCGTCAATTCCTTCCTCCGCTCCTCTTCTCATTTCAATTTTTTTTTTTTCAATTCTCTAATTATCAAAACACGTACGGAGTACTTCCGCAACTCTCCCTATATCTCGACCAGCTTTGAGCCGAAAAAAATATAGCTTGTATAGCTTCTGGCTAAATCCCACCTCGAGCACGCCCTTAGCTAGTTATGCAGCTCGACCTACAACCTCCCTGAACCCCCGAAAGCCGAATCCATCACGATGAAGGCCACGCCTCTCATCATCAATTGGCACGACCAAAACGCCCCCGTCTACTCTGCGCATTTCGAGAATGGTGGAAAGGGACGTTTAGCCACGGCTGGTGGTGACAACCACGTCCGTCTCTGGCAGGTTGACACCAGCGGACCTGATCCCAAGGTCGACTATCTATCTACGCTTTCCAAACACAATCAAGCGGTCAATGTGGTGCGATGGGCTCCCAAAGGTTCGCTAATACTCCCTTATCCTTACGGATAACTAAACTAATACCTATCTGCTTAGGCGAGATTCTAGCTTCGGCCGGCGACGACGGTAACGTTATTATTTGGGTGCCCAGCGAAACCCCCCTTACCACCTTTGGATCGGACGCGCTTGACGACAAGGAGTCATGGAGAGCCAAGCATATGTGTCGTTCTAGCGGTGCTGAAATCTATGATTTGGCTTGGTCCCCTGACGCCTCCTACTTTATCATTGGTAGCATGGACAATATCGCCAGGATCTACAATGCCAATTCAGGTTGGTGTCCTCTGCCTCTTATTCCATCATCCTTTCTTACTGATATATTGTGCAGGAACACTTGTCCGCCAGATTGCTGAACATAGTCATTACGTCCAAGGCGTCACATGGGATCCGCTCAATGAATACATCGCGACGCAGTCCTCAGATCGCTCCGTCCACATCTACTCCCTTAAAACAAAAGATGGACAATATACACTAGGCTCGGACGAGAAGGCTCAAAGACTGGCAAACCACATGAAAGCAGACCTTCCTCCTCGCCGTATATCGTCGTCGAGCCCTGCTCCCCCAGACTTTGGTCACCGTTCTCAGCTGGCAGTTCTTGACTCGGCCCCATCTATCGGCTCCCCTGCACCTTCAGCTCCTGGGACCCCAACCTCTATGGCTTTGCCTATGAACCCACCAAGCGTCGTGAGCCATAGCCGACGCTCATCATTCTCCTCCCGTCGATCAATGTCGCCTGCTCCCTCGATGCCGCTGCCGGCCGTCATGCCTATGGAGGCTTCTCCAAAGCCTCACTCTTTGACATCAACTTTTGGATCAGGCATGAAGAACGCAACTCTATACCATAACGAAACTCTGACTTCTTTCTTTCGTCGATTGACATTCACACCCGATGGAAGCTTGCTTTTGACGCCGTCGGGACAGTACCAGAATCAGCATCATGTAGATAAAGACAGTAAGCCTACAACCGAGGTGATCAACACTGTCTACATCTACACTCGTGGTGGCATTAACAAGCCCCCTGTTGCTCATCTCCCAGGCCATAAGAAGCCATCGGTTGTCATCAAGTGCTCCCCCATCATTTACACATTACGTCAATCTGCACCAGCCACAAAGCACATCACAATCGATACTTCGTCGACTGAAGAGCCGATTCCATCGCTGCCAGAGCCTATATCAAAACCTTCGCCTGCCCCATCCATGGAGCCACCTCCGCCTCCAGCCGCAGCTCTTTCAGGGGAAACGGATAACGGTAACGCGAAACGAGCTGGTACCGAGACATTTGCCTCAGCTCCAGGCCCGAAGCCAGCCTTCTCGTTAAACTACCGCGTGGTATACGCAGTTGCGACACAGGACTCAGTTCTCCTGTACGACACGCAGCAGAAGACCCCTATCTGTGTAGTAAGCAACCTTCATTGCGCCACCTTCACTGATCTCGCCTGGTAAGTTGAATGCCAGCCCCAATCTTGAGCCCTTACTCATCATTTTGTGCAGGGCAAATGATGGCTTGACGTTGATCATTTCGTCTTCTGACGGTTTTTGCTCAACCCTCACTTTTACCGCCGGAGAGCTTGGTGAGGTGTACAAGGGAGAAATTGGCCCGCCCAAATCAACATCGACTACAACCCAAGCTACATCAAATCAGAATACGCCAACACCGACCCCCACGACTCACTTCGCTCCTCCGTCACCATTCACATCTGGAGCTTCTAACCAGCATCGTGGTTCGACAAGCTCATTTGCCGCGCCATCGCCTCCACCATCAACTACTTTGACCTCACAACGACCATCCTCACCAGCAAGATCAAACTCGACATCCTCGGTGGCAACTCAGTCTTCTGCCGTGCCATCCGTCATGAGTAATCCACCTCTAATTTCGGGCAACGTCCCAAGTCTCACAGTTGCCAATTCTGGCAAGGTTACTGGAGTACCCATCACCACACCCCCTGAGACACCCCGAAGTACCACAAGCAACATCGCTGGCACCAAGAGAGACGCGAGTGAAAGCGAGGAGGGCGATAGCAAAGAGCCAAAGAAGCGACGAATTGCGCCGATTCCTATAGAGTCTAAGCCCTGATCAGCGACCTCACATTGCAAGGTTTCTGGTCTTTTTCAAACGAACTAATTCATGGTGTAGGATAACGATAGTGAGGTTTCAGCTGGCTTGGAACGGATTCAAGGCACGCATACAGGCGTTTGGGCATACTGGAAAAGATGGCGTTGATTAATTCTGCTGTTGTTTGGGCTAACAGCGCGGCACATTTGCAATGGCCTGCATGGCACCTGTTAGCGCATGTACACTATTATTTATAATTGTGGCCAGGCCGGGGGCATTTGTATTTCGAGACATCACGAGCAGTGAAATTATGGCTATCGATTCACATGATACATCAACTTCTGGTCTACAGCAATGTAATGGGAGTGTTCACTAATTGAGGACTGGCTGCCAACCCTTCCTCCTCGTGAAGCCATCAACGCCCTCGTCTTGAAGGACGCCTTCCCCTTTTCTACCGGTGATAATACTTGTCTCGTGCTCAACGCCACGAACATGAAAGGGATATGTAAGCCGGTATTCAGGTGTCACTGTGGTCACGTTCTCCTCCGTCTTGTCGCTGCTGGCCCGCCATCGTACGCCACTTTCGCTCCTTTCTTTAGCAAAGCCGCATGCCTGTCTATCGAGCGAAAGGTACCACCGCCTCTGATGTATGCTGCCAATGGAATTTGTCGCTCCTGGGTAGGCGTTTGTCTTCCGAACCTGCTCGTCCTCCAGCTCTTGCAGCTCCTTTTCCATGGCCGACACTGTCTCTCCGTTCTTTGCCTCTTCTCCTGTCGCAGGTACAACATCATTCCCAGCCTCTTCGGAATCCTCATCATCACTCGTCTGGGGCTCAGCCAGAGCCGCTTGTTGACCCGGTCGCCGTCGCCTTTGAGACTTCCTGGCCTTGGCTCTATCACTGTGAGCACGCCCCTGGGCATCCTCTAACTTGGTAAGGCGGAGGCTCAGGATATAGGGCTGGGGAAGCTTATGGCCGTGAAGCTGGAGGCGGATCTTGCGCGTCTGAAAAGCATCATGGAGAAGCTGTTGCTGGGTCTTTCCATCGTGCTGTGAAGGGGGTGATGAGGGAGGGGAGGTGGGGTCCACGCGAGGTGCATATTTGGAAGTACGGGGGAGAACGGTGTAGGTTCCTGTATCCCAGATGAGGAGGGAGCCTGTTGCAGGTGATGCAGTTTCTATGAGATGGTTCTATGATAACATCAGAGTGTGGTGAGATTGCGTCAGATAGAGGACCCGGGGCGTATGTGAGTAACATACCCAGAGACAGTGTATCCGCGTCTCAGTAGCATTGCGGATCAACCTCACAGAATTAGGATCACCTGGCAAGCCGTACATGATAGCCCAGCTAACGCTGCTAGTCTCGTTGATTTGCAATCTTAGGTCATAGTGCGTGCCGGCGACGGGGTGATCGTGCTGATGGATAACAAAATGGGCGCCGTTGGGGTTGTTGGCATTATCCGCGTAAAGGGAGCCATATTCCGAGATGTCGATATGTGGGACACCAGGGGCAATGTATGCCGACAGTGCAGATTTGAACAGAGATAGGTGATCCTCAGTTGATTCTTGGCCAGATTCTATAGCAGATGTTGATTTGCTTGATTCGGTCTTCTCTTGCCCCGTTTGTGGCGACGAAGACACAGTTGGTGACGGAGGAGGTTCTTGGATTGACCACTCACGGTTGCGCTTCTTCAAGGATGGATTAGGTATTAATAGATCAGGGCTTCTGGGGCGCTTAGATGACATATTCTATCTGTGCATTGAATGAAGGGTGAAAAGAAATACAGCTGCGTCAACCGAATCGCGATACACTGCAAGTTGATGCACCGTCTCCAGGATGTATACTTACCTTGGGTGCAAAGCTAAGGAAGGTGAGGCCGTTGGATGAAAGCGGCAATGGCTTTTTAGTTTCGCCCGCTTATTATGCAGACGCTGACGCTGACGCTAATCCCGTCATTGATAGAAGACGCTTGTCTGTGCAAGCAGATTCCCTCTGCTAAATAATTGTCAGTTTGCGCCACCTGCGCCTGTGTCGTGCTGTCGTCTATTTGATGCCTTTTTTTTGTGGCCATGGAGGGGTCCTGACCAATAATGCTTTTGTCAATGAGGCGGTCTTGCTGGGCATTGAAAAATATTGCAGTAGTGCTAAGAGGCTTTGTCGCCTCTATGGTCGAGACCGGCCATGAAATGCAACGCTACAATAGGACGTCATTATTTCTGGCTTTCTATGGAGTATGTATGTACTCCGTACTACGCTTGCATGTGAAGTATCAAGGGGGAGGCGGGGAGTGCTACAGTAGTGGTTAATGGTACGATTTCTTCTAGTATAATAAGTCTTCATTTTTGTCTGGTACCTGTCTGATAGAACAACTTTGGCATACTCTGGTTGCCAGCCTTCAACTTCATCTCCAACTCTGTAGCATTTGCGGAAATCATTCATTTGTTGACCATAATTCAAGTCTTGTCGTGGTTGTCGGGTTTGCCCGAGGCCTCTATAGAACGGCTCGGCTGTGAATGTGGAGTGCCGAGGCAAACAGAAGGGCCACAGTTTAGCACTTTAGGCAGTGGTGGCCCACCACTGCCTAAAGTGCTAAACTCGGGATTCTGCGCCCCCAACCGGCGCAGATAAAAGAAAGAAAAGAGAGACGGAGGTCATTTGGGGGACCACCAACTCCACCAACGTTATCGTCGCCCCCGAGCCTATTCGCACCAATTCTTGATCTCAATCTCAACCTCACTCTTCCTCCTTACTACACATCCTCTCCTCCACCACGCCAAACGCACGGCCCGTCGCGCGCAATCGAATCGAAGCGCGTACTTCAAAGAGCAAAACAACGACATACTCAATTTTTCTTACCCACGCCGACTGCGCCATCCTTGGGCCGTATCCCAACCTCCTCCCCCCGCCGACCGGCTTCGCGTCTGCCGACGTCACTTGCCCCGACCAGTGGCGACGAGATAAAGAGTGGGCTTGTAACAAGGGAGAAAAAAAACACCAGAGACTCCCCTCATCAGCCGCTGCCGGTGTCCGCTGTATCCCCAGTTGCCATGGCTTCACCGCCCAAACCCTGGGAGCGCGCCGGCTCTGCAACTACCAGTACGTTTTACTCAGCAACAGCTGGAGCTGAAAAGGGCCGTCCGTCAAGGCGAATGACGCTAGGACGACCTGAGAACAACTCCTTCGAAAGAGCCTTTCATATGCTAACTCAATCATCTTCAGCAGCTGCTTCACCAGCGACCACAATACCGTCGAGCACCGCGTCATCGGTATCGTCGGCGGCATCGTCTACAGCGCCACCCATTCCTGAGCGCCCTGCGGCCCTGACAACGAGCGTGAACCAAAACGCTTCAGCCTACAGCCGTCTGGGCGCCGGCGCCGGGACATCCCCTTACGGCGGCTACGGTGGTGCCTACTCCTCCCCATACTCGAGTCCTTACTCTCGCATGGGAGGAGGTATGTACGGTAGCGGGATGTACGGCGGTTATGGTGGCTATGGAGGTGGCATGTACGGTGGAGGGATGTATGGTGGCATGGGCGGAATGGGTAACATGCCAGGGAGTCCTAATGACCCCAACAGTTTGACGAATCGCTTCAGCAATAGCACTGCTGCGACGTTTCAGATGCTCGAGGGTGTCGTCACGGCCTTTGGCGGCTTTGCACAGATGCTTGAGAGCACATACATGGCTACACACTCCAGTTTCTTTGGTAAGTTCACTTTCGCGGACATTAGTACTAGCGCTTATCTCTAACGCCTTTTGCAGCCATGGTCTCCGTGGCGGAGCAGGTTGGCAACCTTCGTGACACATTAGGCTCTATTCTGGGCATCTTCACCATGATGCGTTGGATCCGCACTCTTCTCGCCAAGATTACTGGTCGTCCACCCCCAGCCGATGCGACAGCTCTCACACCTGCCGCCTTCGCTCGCTTCGAGGGTCGCTCCGCCGCCGATGGCTCCTCTGCGCCCGCCCGCGCCAGCCGCAAGCCTCTAGTATTCTTCGTTATCGCCGCCTTCGGCCTCCCTTACCTCATGTCTAAGATGATCAAGACCTTCGCCGCCAACCAGGAGGAGGAAGAACGTCGGAAGCAGCACCTCGCAATGGAGGCCCAGCAGCCCATAGACCCCTCCAAACTCGAGTTTTGCCGTCTGCTCTACGACTTCAACCCCCAGGCATCGGCTGGTGGTATGGAGCTTGAAGCTAAAAAGGGCGACCTCGTCGCTGTTCTCACAAAGTGCGACCCTGCTGGCCAGCCCAGTGACTGGTGGCAGTGCCGCTCCCGCGACGGCAGGCAAGGCTACCTACCTTCGACCTACCTTGAAGTTCTCAAGAGGCCCGGCCAGGATGTCAAGAGGATCAAGCCCGCGCCTACTTATAGCGACAGTAGCAGGACCAACTCAATGACGAGCTCATCGGTGAACCTCGGGGGCAAGGAGTTTGCTTCGTTGGGTTAGAGACCTCGACCGGTGAACTGGCTTCGTCGGAGGAAGATGTAATTTCTCTTTTCTTATTTTTTGGTGTACATATACATATCCCCCGGATAGCGGATTTTGGAAGGACGTCATATGAGTAGCAGTAACGCTCTCTGCATGCTGATAATCACGGAGTAATGGGAGCAACGCATAAATAAGCATACTAGGTCAAGAATCACACATCGAGAGGCAGTTTCTTGTCATCTGTACATTCATCTCGTTTCTTCGTATGCCATACTAGCCTAAGTCATCACATAAGTCTGGGTACTCAGAACAGTATCACCTTGCCAATATCTACACCAAAGTCTGGTATGTTTCCGCGGCGATGCTTGAGGACGAAGCCTGGCCGACGACGCCTTTCATTTCTCAACTCCGTGGCATTGTCATGCAGTCTATTACGCCGCTTAACCCTCGGCTTCATACGCGTTGGACTTGTGCTTTGGTGCAAACTGGAACCCAGGGTGGACAGGGCCCAAGAACATCTCACTATAAATAGCTCTGTTAGCTCATCTTCAAAGACGATAGATAATACCCATTAGGAACTATAGGGACTAATTGCACTTACCTGATCTTGATCCAGTCTTTGTAGTTCTGGGAAGCCAGCAATGTCTCAAGGTCATTTCGCCCATGGTACGCAGGAGGCCTGTCATTCATTGACGGAGGCAGATACTCGAGCAGGCCAATCGGTACGTATCGGTGAGCGAAGCTTAGCCACTCTAGCAAGAATCTGCGAGTGAAGCCAATGCCCACTTCATCTGAGCCCCAGGCCTCAAGGCCGTAACGTACAAACTTTTCAATGTAAGTCAGACGTTCACTGGCGGACTTATCCAGGTACTGCCCCTTCTCGATTTCTTCGAACAACCACGGCTTGATCAAGGCTCCACGGCCAATCATGACGGTGTCTACACGGGACTTTTCAACAGCGTCCTGGTAGTCAATGTGAGAGAAGCAATCGCCGTTGCCAAGGAAGAACATCTTGCCATCTTTTGCATTTGGTAGGTCTCGAGCGTCAGGTTCCGCAGCGGTGTCGGTGAGTTCAGCCTTTCGAACGTTGTAAGACTTGATGAGAGCAGCACAATCGGCAATGTGCTTCCAATCTGCCTTTTTCGTGTATCGTTGTTCACGGCTGCGTCCATGCAGAGTGATAGCGGCACACCCTGGGGCACCAAGCCGCTCACGATGCTCACGTCCACCAAATGCGAGCTTGTCGATAACCTGGCTTGTAGTTGGGCGGTTGCTCTTGACGCCTGTCCTTATCTTGGCAGTGATAGGGATCTCACCCGACATTGTGTTCATGCCGCGAACCATGCGCTCCAGCTTTCCGCTGTTCTCGAGCAACGCTGAACCTCCCCCAGACTTGAAGACCATGTCAATGGGACAGCCACAGTTAAGATCAATCAGACGAAGGTGGGGACAGTAGCGATTCAGAGCATCGGCGGCCTTGATGGCAGTCCAAGGAGCGCTGCTTGAGATTTGAGCCGCAAACTTGAGGTCCCGGGAATGATCATAGCCGTCGAGAACGGGGATCTTGCCTTCGGCAAATCTCGGGGGGCTAATTTCGGACTCATGAGCTTTGAGAAGGGTCCAATCTTTCTTGTCGCCTTGTACGAGCGGCATGCCCATGGCCATCTCAGAGTACGTCAACTGAGCTCCTAACTCAACGCATAGCCGGCGGAAAGGTAGGTTTCCTTGAGTAGTTAGGGGGGCAAGAGCTGGGGTCTCTGGGCCAAAGTAGAGGCGTCTTTTCTCTGATGCTCTGAATGGAGGATCGACGAATTGAGCGCGGAGGTCTTCAATGCCTTCGGTCGATTGTTGCTTCCGACGCTGGTGAAAGGTGTCGTTTAGCTTGGACTCTTGGTTGGCCCAGGTAATGTATTTGTCGGCCTTGGTGAAGTCGGTACGCTTGCGGCTTAAATCAATCTTGATGCCCATAGAAACGACGTTGTAGATGCCCGGTCGTTGTTCGTCTGATAGCTGTTGTTCGCCGACCTTCTTGTCCTTCACTTGGTTCCCGTCCTCGGCTTTAGATGTCCCGTCAGTATCGGTCATGTCAACATCGACAGGTTTGGTGTTGTCGATTAAGACCAACTCTTTCTTGCCATCTTCGTGCTCAATTTCCTTCATATGACTCTTGACAAATCGGCATTTCCAGCCAGAGGAGCATCTTCTGTATTGTTCAAAGACTGGACAATTACCCCCGAAGGTTTCAACGTCTTCCCTACGACCTTCGGAGAGATACTTGCGGAGGTCGTGAGAGGATTTGCATCTGTCACCAAAGCGACATTCTCCAGGGGAAAACTCTGGACTGAAAGCCCTGCTGTTGCAGAGGCGTACAGCATCATCGAAATTACCAAACGTCCGCTCAGTGTTCTGTCCACGTTGCTTTTGACGTCCCTTCTGCTTGTCTCTCCCGTCTCGGGAATTACTACTGGCAACACCGTTGGGAGCCGATGTACGGCCCTCGGCAGCATCATCATCATGCTGATTGATGACGGCGTCAGGAGTCAATTCAACGAGGTACCTATGGACAATCAGTATGCTGTCTTTCAAAGTTCTTTCTCCTAAAGAACTCACTCTTTCTTAATAGGGGCAACGCCCTTTCGTGTATCAACCTGTACTTTCTGATCGTCGCCCTTGGCTGGGGCATCGTGAAGACCTGAGCCGGGGACTGATGGCTCATCAGTGATTTGTGGAGCTGCATCTGCCGTCTTAAGGCGTTTGGCAGCTCTTTCTTCACCCTGAGGAACGGCAGTCAGGTTGCTCGCATCGTTTGCAATTCGGTCATGGGAAGGTGGAGGGACCTGGGCCTCAGCGCCCTCGTTCTCGGCCATTTTGAAAATGTCCCTATTGGACAGTTGAGCTTGCAGATGCTGGGGGGGGGGGGGGGGG